>PYUH01000180.1:1631301-1920837 GCA_016808085.1 Suaeda aralocaspica
TAGCATGGAGTATCCAAGTTCAATTGAGGTCAAGGGATTTACCACAATTTTTTAATTATCATCAATTACCATTATTATGCATGGATAATTTAATTCACTATAGGAAACTAAAGGGAAGGAAGGAACATCGGTGGAAAATATTGTAGTCGTTTTTAATAAACAAAGGGAGCCCAGGCCAATTCATACAAATAAACTAATGATTATGACGGTTTCAACATAAGAAAAATTGCAGCTTTGTTATTTGATGTGGTTTATTAAAGCATTCAAGATCAGGTGATCAGTGTGTTCCAAAGATGTTAGGTTGTCCATGATTAATATTTAAAGAATTATTTTTGGCTAAGTTTCCATGGGAGTAAGAAAAAAAAAAAGAGGTAGTATACCATAAAGTTTGGTAATTTTAAACATCAAAAGAGGTAAACATGTCTCATGTTATGTAAATACAAAAAATTCGAGTCATTGTTGAAGTTAGGACAAGTTGATTAGGTTGCTAACTCAATTGGAGGATAATGGTACGAGAGAATTCCAATTTTCGTGCGATCAAGGAAAGGAAACAGGGTCTTATTATATCAAAATAAGTGGTGTTCTACTCGTTATTCATCAAAAAAAAAAAAAAAAAAGAAAAAAAAAAAAAACGATGCGTGTGGTGATAAGAAGTCTAGTGAGTACAAGGGGTTAGTGTTCTTAAGGTCACCATTAAAACAAAAAAAAAAAAAAAAAAAAAAAAAAAACGAGGAAGGAACAGGGAGGGGGAAAGGGTCCAGGGCATTGTTTTTCACGAAAAAAAAAAAAAAGCAGAGGAAAGGTCATTTGGCGATGTTTCACGAAAAAAAAAAAAAAAAAAAAAAAACAAAAAAAAAAAAAAAAAAAAAAAGAGGAAAGGTCATGGCGATTTGTTTTCACGAAAAAAAAAAAGAAAGCAGAGGAAAGGTCATGGCGATTTGTTTTCATGAAAAAAAAAAAGGAAAGGTCATGGCAATTTGTTTTCACGAAAAAAAAAAAAGCAATAGTAAAGGATAAAAAGGAAAAAAAGAAAAGGAAAGCAAAATCAGAAAGATTACCTTAAAGGGAACATAGGAATTGCCGTGAGAATAGAAAAGGGAACATAGGAATTGCTGATTTATATAATTGCATGGAGGCATGCAATTTATATAGGCATGCAGCCTTCAGATATCGACAACACTATTAGAAGATTATTATGGTATATGGTTGCATATATGATTAGGATTTGGAGGACAATCCTAACCGCTATATCTTTTGGGAAAAGACCAAATTTTGTCAGTTAAGAAAATATATGGGTGAATATATTTTCTACAGATTAATTTTGGGTGACAAAGATCATATCCTTCAACTTTGATATGACAAAATTTTTTTTATGACTTACAAGTCAAGCGATCCACTCACAAGTGAAGACTTCATGTCATGCATATGACTGACTGATGATCAAAATACTTCAAATTATGTATGTGAGGTAATCTTAATAAAATAAAATCCGACTTCCGGATCAGGTAAATCGAACCTAGTCACGAGGCAAACACTTAGCATGTGTACGTGACGTAGATTTTTAAAAAAAAAAAAAAAAAAAAAGAGACTTCCAAGTCAAACACATCGAGACCCTGTCACGAGTAAACACTCAAGATCTTGTACGTGACACAGTCTCGAGGGGGCAATTTGTAGACACCGAAAATTTATTAAAGTGTCAAAATTAAAATAAATTAATTTTTTGAGTTAAATAAAATAAATATTTGCTCAATATAATTAATTTAGCCCTTTAAATTAAAATATCCAAATTAATTAAATAATTTGGGTCATAATTACATTATTTGGGCCGACTATATTGTTAGTCCAACTAAAATATTTATTGGTCCAAAAAAGACTACAAAACTTCCAAGTCATCAGAAGAGTCCAAGCCCACTTCTCCTGGTCCAAGAGGAAGGTCAAAATCTCCTATAAATACCCATCATCACCTCAAAGGTGGGGAAAAGGAGGAGAGAGAAATTCATTGGGGAAAAAAGGTCAATCGAATACATTCCAAAGAATTTACAAATTCTCTCTGTCAGCAATCAACAACCACTACAAAATTGTGCCGATTGTTCGGGGATACTCAAATACATTCAAAGTGACATTGAATCTGGTCAACCCCCACTCAAATTTGGTTGACGTCAGCAACTGTCAAATTTGATTGACGTCGACAAGTGTCATCCTAGCAGTGGAACAGAATCAGAAGGCTTAGTTTATTTTTTATAAACTATTTACAAAGATTGTACCTACATTCAAATTATTAATAAAATATTATTTGTTTACTTAATTACTTGTCGTTGACTTTGACTTGAAATTTAGTAGCAACAATGGGTTTGAAGAGTGGGTTCGAGTGGGTGCTGCTGGGTTCGAGTGAGAGCTGCTTGGTGTGAATGGTGGCGGCGGGTTTGAGTGGTGACGGTGGTGTGAGGTAGGTGGATGGTAATGGAGGAGGTGATAGGTGGAGGACGGGTAATGAAGATGGAGGGGTGGAGGTGATGGGAAGAGAAGGGAGAAACATGGGGGAAAGAGAAACTAGCATTTAGGGAAACAAGTGAAAAAAATTTGTAAGCCAAACAACTACAAACGGAATTGAATTACTAGTTAACTTGTATAGTAGGTAGTAGGTCATAGGGTCTGTTTGGGGAAGATGGGGGTATTAGGTGGGTTTTTTATAGAATAAAAATAAGGTAGGTTTTTTTTTTATTTTGGCGGATCACCCAAAGGTGGGGTTTTTTTTTTTTTTGGTCAATTTTTCCAAAAACAAACCTCATTATCATACTTGTGAAACTTTTTATTAATAGGAAAAATTCATGAAAATAATCCCAATTTTGGGCGATCACCTAATAAAAGACCCAACTTTCTATTTTCCAATTTTAGATCCACCTTCACACATAATTTTCTTTTTTTAGACTAAGTGACTGGTGACCTGATTGATTGGTAAAATTATTTGATTTTTTTTCCTTTTTCCTTTTTTTTGTTTTAATTTTTTTGATTATTTTTTATTTTCAACTGATGTTTTAGTGTTCAAATCAAAATAATTTAAAATAAAAAAGTCAAACTCAATGCGACGTGAGTTTCATAGAGTTTGATTTTGTTTAAAATTTGAGGAGAACAATTCTCCAATTAATTTTGTCCATTATCACCACTAATCAACTCATGATTATTCTCCCTGCCAAAAATATACAATCGATCATCACAATTGTTGCTGTTGGTACTTTGTGGTGGTGTTTGTGATATCATTTGTGTTACTTTCGGAGCCCATTACTCGCGAGTATACGAGCAAACTCAAGCTCGGGTCAATTCGACTAAATTTAGCATACAAACCTTTTAATTATTACTAACCAATTAACAATATCAATACAAAAACTCAAATAATATCATGTGAATTGAATATCAATCAATATCTTCGGCATTATTGTCAACAATTTACGAGGAGCTACAACACATAAGGGGTAGCAGAGCTCAATTGTCTCTACTTACACTTCACCTGGCACCTTACTAGTTGAAGCAGCCACTTTTACCTACTTTCTATAGTATTAAGTATGAGTTTTGGGATTAGTAATCCATTAATCCCCACTATAGCCATGCTCATGATTTCCTCCATCTGCCAACCATGACCTGTTAGTGACCCTTTATATCTCTTCCAATTCATCCCGAATCAAATCACACAGAATACAACCAAATAAAACAAAAATTGTTTGTTTTATTTCGTATATAAATTAAAAAGCAATGGAAAATCGAACGACGGAAAGAGGAAGGGTTGCATGGCGGTGTTGTGAAGGCGATGGTGGTGGTGTTAGGGAAAGAGGAATGTGTTATGTTCTGCCTTGCTTCTTCAGGCCTTCAGTCAGAGTTCAAGGCTTGGATCCTTTGAAATATTGGTCTTGTGGGCCTTGTACCTTTGCAGTGGTGGATGTGGGCTTTGAAGACACAGCCAATAGTGGTGGTGATTTGTGATGGGTTTTTTAAGGTTTGGTTGAGGGAGTGAAGGGGGTGAAATGGAGGAACGGAAGGGAAAGGTGGAATACAGAGAGATGTATGTGAGGAAAAAAGGAATCTAAGTTAAAATGGAAAAAAAAATTCACTGGTTAATAGATAGGTTTTACTTAATTTTCCAGGCTAATTTTTATTAGGGTTTAAAATTAGAAAATCAAAAGTCAGGTCTTTTACTAGGTAACCTCTCAAAGTTCGGATTATTTTCGTAATTTTTTCTTTATTAATAGTCAAAACATATTTATAAATACTAAAACATGATAACATAATAATTATAAGTCATAAACTTGATTAAAGATTTAAATTAAAATTGAAGAGAAGATATTTTTTTAATACCAAACCGAAACAAGGGAGAAGAAGATGGGAGGATCGACGGTGGTAGTGGTTGGCGCCGATGGTTCTCACCTACTAGCTACCGCCACTACTGCCGGTGGACGGCGAGGGTGAGGGTCTGGAAAAAAGGGGAGGTCGGGTAGGTTAAAGTTTAGGTTTAAAGTCTTGGTTTTTTTCTTTCTCGCTGTTTTTTTTTTCTCAAAACCCTAAAATAATTTTAATAAAGTAAAAATTCTGTTTTTATGTTTAATAGGGGTATTTATTGGCTCAAAATCAAATTTTGTAAAATTACTAAAATACCCATAATGATAAAAATAATTATTTTGACCTTGTTTTAAAACAATTAAGGAAACCTTCTTAAAACCCGATTTGGAAACTTCAAAAACACATCAAATAATATTAAAATACTATGAAATACTTTATAAAATTATAAAACCTTGAAATAAATATTTTAACTCCTTAATTTATTAAATTCTCTTAATTAAATTAATTTATAAACCTTTCTTTCTTCTTTAATAAAACTAAAAATTTGCTTTATAAATATTAATTCAATTTATAAAATATGAAAAATTACGGAGTATTACAGTGCATTATTATGAATCATTAGGAGAAATCATTGAGTTATCATATCGTGGTCGTTTTAGCATTGTTTTGTTTTGATATGTATGGTTCCACTCTGAAATTGAGGATGACAATCTAACTTTAGCTAACAAGAAAAAGATCATTTGTAAGGGGGAGCCATTTATCTTTACATCTCAAGCTCATCAAGTTTTCTATGTGGACGATTTAACTAAGGAATGGTGGGCTTGTGTTATTGAAAATCTTCCCGTAGAACTTTCTGATGGTTTGTTTTTTTCCTTCTACTTTTAGTATTGTGATTTATGACTTATAACTTTTTATTATTAGTTAATGATACTATTTTGTTTATCTTAATGAATGGGAACAGATGGAAAAGCTTGGGGGAAATGCAGATAAGATGGAAGCCAATGGACATGGAAAAGATACTTTGGCAAAGAAGATCTTTCAAGCAAATGGTGAGATTCATTTTCGAAATAGGAGAGAAGACAACTTTGACTCTGATGATGGTGATGATGAAAGGTACTATCCTCCTGAAGATGAAGAAGAAGGGAATAATGATGTAAATCCATATCTTTTTTTGACGTACAAACTAACTGTTATGTTATTTTTCATGCCATTTCAATTTTACAACATATTTATTGTTGGTCATCAATTGTTAAAGTAAAGACTTTTGTTTCTATGTAGGATTTTGAAGAACCAACACCAAAGAAGCTCCCAAAGACCATGAGCACTTTTGTTACTAAACATATGAATCAACCAAGGAAGGAGGCAACCAAAATTCCGCCACCCATGACTAGGCAAGGCCCTATGGCTGATTTAGCAAAGCAAGTACCTCCCTCCTCTACAACAATGCATCAATCGTTGAAACCTCATATTGTTGAACCCAAAAAGCAGCAACAACAACTTGAATCGAAGAAAATTGGTGTGCAATACGAAAAGACAAAGCAGACAAAGAAATATTGTAGCCCTGGGTCGATGTCGGTTTTTCTTGACCTTAGGAGGAAACAACCACGTAAATGCATTGTTGACACAGAGGCTATTGCTCCTTGCAATAATGACACTTATAGGGCTAAAGGTATTAATGTTTCAAGCAATGCATACAGTGGAGTAGCCAACAAGAATCGCTTCAAATTGTTGTTCAGTCAGAATATATAGTGCTGGAATCTAAAGCAGATCCTGGAAACAATGGCTCAAAGGAAGGTGTTGCTGCTGTTTCTTTGTTGTTTTGTTTAGTGCTCTGTTTGTTGTTCTGTTTTTTGTTTAGTGTTCAATGTTCTATTTTCTGTTTTCTATTATTTGCTGTTGTTTTTCTGTTTGTTGTTCTATTTTCTGTCTTTTGTTCAGTGTTCTATTTTCTGTTTCCTATTTTCTGTATGAAGGACAATAACGAGTTGTAATATCCATCAACATTTAGCAAGCCTACCTGCGCGTATGTGTACAAATATGTAAAATATTGTGTCGTCAGAAATAAAATATAATGTTGTTCGAGCATTGCTAGTTTACCAAACGAATTTCATAATATATAATTTTCTATTTTCTATTCTACTATCTGTTTATTTGTCATGTGCTGCTGCTTCTTTGCTTTGTTCATTTGTCTTTGTATTACGTTCAATTTTCTGTTATGTCTTGGCTTTAAGTGTTTTTATAAATAAAGGTTCTATACAGAAGAAGCATCGAGGACCAACTAAAATTCTTAACGTCCAGGCACGTACAAGTGAGGAGCGCAAGTGAATTGTTCTTAACTCATTCGGGCAGCCGATTGGTCCCACAAAAGAAATCGTTAAAGAGTTTAGAGGATTCTTAGGAACCATTGCTAGGAATTCTAAGCTTGCTCCGCTCAATTATTGTGATTGGCCTAGTGTACCTTCAAAAGAGACCATTTGGAAGTACATATTAGTATGCAAACAATTTTGAAGTTTTAATGTATTTGTTAATTGTATTGCAATTTCACCAACTAGCTTAGCATGGTTCGTTGTTTGGAATTTAGGGGAAGCACATAGTTGCTAAAAAAGGAAGAAAATGCATCTTGTAGATTGTAGATAAATGTTGGCGTTCATATAAAGTCGAGTAAGAAACGCTACTACTATGCATTTGATACTAATGACAAAAGATGGCAAGACTGCCAAACACAATACCTGATGCTCAATTTACCAATCTTCTAAAATACGGTATTTTGAACCAGTTGAGGTAAAGTTATGTTAAGTGTATGCATCAATGTATATCATGATTGTTTATGTTCTCTTCAGTGTATGCGTCATACATACCTAATTGTTGTCATTATTTGTCAATCGTAATAGGAAATTAGTAACAAGAATAAGATTAGTCGACAACAAGCTGATGACCTGTATACATTAGCTCCGAATTCCCTCGTATTGCTGCGTCATGGGTTAGTAAGTAGCAATATATGTAATTGCTTGTATGCCTTTTACCTTACATTATGGATTTTAACAATGGAGGTAAATCTTTATTGAAAGTAACAAGAGGGCCCGAGCAAGAAACCACCTTCACAAGCAAAGATTTACATCAAGTTAAGGACAAGAAAACCCCAAAAGAAAATACAAAACAAGCTATCATAAAGCTAAAGAGAATATGGTTAGTCTTACTCCGCCTCAACTCCACTTATGATTTTAGCTAATTTTATTCTGATTTGAGCTAAATATCTTCTACCAATCCTCTATTTTAATTTTCCTTACTGATCATAGTACATACAATATCACTTTTGAATTTATTTTTTCTATTTTGATCGTGAGTCATTTAGTGGGGTTATTAATGAAAATCAACTACTATTCTTTATGCAGTCTTCCATGAACACACATGATGGTATCGTTCAAGGTATAACACTAGTTTTTGTTGATTTTCCTAAACTAAAGACAAAAACCTATGATGAATATGCAGTTACACCATGTTTGTTTGTAAGGAATTGGGGAGGGACAAGGATTTAAAGTCCCTTACAACCCATAATCCCTTGTTTGTTTGTGAGGAAATATGTTATTCCCTCTTAAAAGGGATAGGGATTAAATTGGGTCTTATGCTCCAAAATCTATACCAGGGTAGACCAGGTATAACAATAAGGGATTTCTCCTGATAATGTAAAAAGACAATATTGCTCTGGTTTATTAGCAATTCCCACCAAAAAAAAAACCCTACTACCCACCAATCATTCATTCATGCTCCATTTGCAAGGTTCAGTAAGATTGAAAAGTAGATCTCATTTTTCCATTGAAGCGTGTAAGCGAAATCACTTTTCTTCTTCTTTTTTATTTATTTTTATCCTACTTTTCTTCATTCATTTGTGTTCCATTTAACTATTGTTTGTTTGATTCTTTTTTTTTTTTTTTTTTTTTTTTTTTTTTTTTTTTTAATTTGAAGCAACAACAATCTAATTCATCAGGAGTACAACTTCTCCAATTCCAGGTAACGTTTCTTTTTTATTTTCTATGTTGTTTTTCTTTTAATTTTTTTCATTATAGATATTTTATGGGTTTTTTTCATCATTTATTTTCTCTTTTTATGCTCAAATTTAATTAAGAATTTGTCAAACAGAGTTTCATTCTTGCTTGTTTGTTCTTCTTTTGCATAATT
This sequence comes from Suaeda aralocaspica, assembly GCA_016808085.1. Taxonomy (NCBI): domain Eukaryota; kingdom Viridiplantae; phylum Streptophyta; class Magnoliopsida; order Caryophyllales; family Amaranthaceae; genus Suaeda; species Suaeda aralocaspica. The sequence continues at coordinate 1,639,807 of PYUH01000180.1, forward strand.
ACGTTTATGTAGTACTCTAACTTTTAATTGGAATGAAATTGTGCAAAACACTATTGTTGAATTTGATTTTATATTTTGGCATTTTGACAATCTTTATTATTTTTAAATTTTTTTTGGATATAATTCATGAGTAAAGTGTGATGCAATGCATGTTGAATTCTTGCATTATAGGTGATGAGTGACGCATTATAGAATGCATTTTAGCCTAGGTGATATATAATGGAGCTTCTGTAAGCTAATTATAAGTTGAAATTAAATTACAGTGAATTTGTGATGCAAAATCTATCATATGTAATTTTGGGTTTATTGTCATGGTGTTTAAAAAATATGATTTGTTATCCCTTCCTGATTTGTTGCATACAGAATGGCTGCTGATAAAATCAATATCAAAATACACCATGGGGGTACTATGTCAAAGGAAGGTGTATTAACTTATCAGGGAGGTCGAGTGTCTTATTTTCGAAATTGTGATATTGATAGATTATCATATTTTGAGTTACTTGATATGGTACAAGATCTAGGCTACAATAAGGGAGATAAATTGTGTTTTACACCATTCCTGGTTATAGTCTTGATGTTGGTGTAGACCAAATTCATGACGATGAATCTGTTTTGCGAATGTTGAGATTAATAAAGCCAAATCTGTTTCTTGAACTTTATATTCAACATTGTGACCAACTTGGTATAAGTAGCAATGCAAGAGTCAAGGAAGGGACGGAGGATGTTAGTATGGGGGAGGTATTTACTGCCCTAACTATCTTATTATGAGGAAGTGATAGTAGCAAATGCTTTAATAAGCTGAATATATCATTTTATCTGGTTTGTGAACTTGTTGATGAGCCAAATGATTGTCATAATGCTTATGTGTTACATGGCTTTTATGTGCTACATGTTTCATGTTTTTATGTGCAATGTATAGTGTGGATATGCTTCCAAGTATAATTCATTTGTTTTATATACATACATTCATTATGAATATTCTCTTATTTTATTCACAACAATGGCCCGTCCTCCGGCTAAACGGCAGTTCCTAATGTTATGGCACACAATGAGAAGACGTAGAATAACATTTATTATTCTTTTAAGCTTTCTTATTCTTATGTTGCTTCTTCTAATTAGGAGACGCAAACATAGGACATATAGGGAGCCTTGTTGGTATGATCCAATTATTAGATCAACTCATCTAAGTAATATGATAGGTAGAAGTGACATTTTATGTATTGAGCAAATTCGAATGGATAGACATTGTTTTAGAGTTTTATGCTTATTAGTGCAAGAACATGATGGGCTGAAACCTACAAAAAATGTGAGTGTAGAAGAAACGGTTGCAATATTTTTACATACAATAGCTTTCGATGAAAAGAATCGAGAAATAAAGTTTCAGTTTCAAAGATCTCAAGAAACTATAAGTAGACATTTTCATAACGTCTTGAGAGCAATACTAAAGCTTTGGAGATTGTTATTGAGGACTCCTAATCAAATACGTGGTGATTCTCAAAATAATAAGTGGAAGTGGTTCAAGGTAAAAGTGAATTAAATGGATTAATTCATTTTTTGCAAAATGAAAGCAATCATATTTCACCATTCTTACCCTTTCACCATATTATAGAATTGCATTGGGGCATTAGATGGGACTTATGTGAAGGTAAATGTGCGTGCTGTTGATAAGCCATGATATCAATGTAGGAAAAACGATATTGCAACAAATGTTCTAGGTGCATGTGGACCAGACATGCAATTTATATACGTATTAGCTGGTTGGGAAGGCTCGGCGGCTGATGGAAGGATACTTCGAGCTGCCCTTTGCAGATCAAATGGTCTGAAGGTTCCTCAATATAAGCTAATATATATTCAAGAATATTATAGTGAGCAACAAATTAAATAATATGAGCAAAATTTAATATGAACAACTTTTTTTTTACATATGCAGGATGTTATTATCTTGTTGACGTGGGATACAAAAATTGTGAAGGCTTTCTTGCCCCTTATAGAGGTCAACGTTATCACCTACAAGAATGGACTAATCCACCAATCAAGGAGTTATTTAATATGAGACATGCTTCAGCTAGGAATGTGATTGAAAGAACCTTTGTGTTGTGGAAGATACGATGGAGTATATTAAGAAACCTATCTTATTACTCAGCTGAAACACACAGATATAATCCTAGCATGTTGTTATCTTCATAACCTTATTCGACAACAAATGAGTTATGATCCATTTGAAGAGGAATTAGAAGCTTACATGAAATCCCAACAAGTAGATGAAAACAATATTGATTGTACGGAGACATCAAATCTATGGACTCGGTGGAGGGACGAACTAGTTCAAAGAGATGTGGACGCTTGTAAGTCAAGACGCCCTACATAGTGCGAAATTTAGATATATTACACTTATTTCTACTTGTGTGATGCTTTAATGTTTGGTGTGTTTGTTATGAATTACAGTAGATTTTTTTCTACTTTTATTTGCTAAGTTCAACTAGTAATGTGATACTTTGAGATATTTCTTTTTCACATATGTTCTCGAGTATTTCGATATGTCATGTGCATGTTACTATTCTTTCTTTTTTGACATGAGGTACATGCTGTGAAATTTTATTGAATTCTATTGACTTGAGGAAGTTGTTAATACATGTAATATGTGTGTTTTTGTGGTTTGAAGAAGAAAGGGAAGACAAAAAAGTGTAACATTTCAGCAAACAAAAGAGATAGAAGAGTATAGTCTGCTGAAGAAGAAAAAATGTTGATTGATATATTGTATGATATGAACAATTCTGGTTGGAAAGTGGACACAGGTCACAAGTCAGGTTATCTGTCTCACATAGAGAAGGAGATGGCCAAAAGAATGCCAAGTTCAGATATTAAAGCCAATCCACATATCAAATCGAAGGTGAAGGTTTGGAAAAAACACCTTAGCTATGTTCTTGACATCCAACAATATGGAAGTGGTTTTGGTTGGGATGATGACAAGAAAATGGTGACGGGTGATAAAGACATCTTTATGGGTTGGGCAAAGGTAATGCTCCAATATAACTAAATCATGTTAGTTTATTTTAATCCTTTTCATACATGTACAATATGTCAATTTTTTTTTTTCAGAGTCAAAATGGAGCTTCGTCTTTATGGATGAGACCAATGGTTCACTATGATAAGCTAGTGGAGATTTATGCTACTGACTTGGCAAAGGGAAATAAAGTCAAGGGTCTTGGAGAACAAGCTAGCATGGATGAAGATCAATCCCCAATAAATGAAGGTGGGGTTGGAAACCAAGTTGTCGAAGAATCTTCTCAATCTCAAGTAAATACTACCCTAGGCTCTTCAAAGCTATCTCTCAAAAGAAAATCTTGTGAGAATGATCCACTTGAGGTAGAGTTTGTGCAACTTTAAAAAACAATCTCTAATTTACTTGAAGCTGAAAAGGAGAGTGCATTAGCTATGAATGATATTAAGAAGGCATTTGTGCATGAGGTTGATGTTCATGAGCAAGTAAGTGAGCAAAGGAAAAGGTTGTACCACGTTCTTTCCACACTTCCAAAACTCCACAACAAGTTGTCATGGTCACGCGAGTCATTGGTCAAGATGCCACAAAATTGGACCTATTTTTCACTATGCCAGATGAGTATAGAGTAATATTTTCTCAACAAGAAATTGAAATATCCAACTAGTTGAAAATTGAAGTCGTTAACTTTTTTTTGAAGGGGTAGAAGTGTACGTGCTCTCCTTTTTATCTTATTGAAACATATCTAGAAATTATTGTATCTATAAGCATTATTACTTCTCATCTCATACTGGAAGTTGAGCTCTAGCTCTATATTTCTCCTAGTATGGCCTTTTGATGATGTATGTATATGAAATGGTAGGTTTTTGTATTTTTGGCATTTTGGTGTTCCAACCATTGTAATTATATAGAATATCATGCAAGCCATGAAAAAGTATTTGCAATGATATAAAATATTTATGCATTATTAGTATCTGTGACTTAATGTTTGGACTATTTTTTTTTTGTTTGAATTTGCAGTGAAATTCAGATAATAAATATTAAATAGCTTAATAATTGATTTAAAACTTAAAATTTAATAGTTATTAAATGAGGGGTAGTAAAGTAAATTAATGTTCTAATCCTTTTCCCATTCCAACATAACTAACATGGGATATAAGAATTCCCACCATTGTCCCACATTCTTTCCAAACAATGGATTGGGAAAAATTAATCCTTATCCCTCTTCTTAAATCCTTATCCTTTTACTAAACTTTATCCCTATTCTTATCCCTATTATCATCCAAATGCCCCCGTTAAGGTATAATGCCTTACCTAAAGAGAATATGGAAGTGTTCTTCTGATTCACAGAATCATTCACAAAATCATTCTCTGATCACTAACCTCTGATGAAGTCACTGAATATACAGTTAAGGTTTAACGCACAAACTGTTCTTCTAAGTCACAAAATCATTCACTGATTCACTCGATTGAACACTCAGGCATTGATTTATTGCCTCACTCAGTGTTTCAATTAATCACTGAAACATTCATTCATCGACTCACTCATCCACTCCACATAGTGACTTAATGCTAATGCAAATGGTAATGCAATTGCTGCCTTTAATGTTGGATCTGCTGCTATTAATGTTTCATTTCGATTCATCTAGCATTATTAATTAATTACTCCAATCCCACTGTCCTCTACTACTTCCTTTTTTTTAATATAGGAAAAAAAATGGAGGCTTTAAGTGCTCAACGACATGGAGAAGGAGCGGCCAATAAGGATCCTTACTATGAAGTGATTAAGGCACCTGAGCACACTCGCCGTGTACGTCTCTATGGGACAGGTGTTACCAAGTCTCTTTCGAAGAGAAGAGCAGTTCTAACTTTGTGCTTCCGCAAGAGTATATACAAGCAATCGAGAAAGTTTAGGTGGATAAACTTCAGTAACTTAACCCTGGAACGAACCTTGTTCTTCTTGATTCTTTTGGTGGACACCTTTCAAGGAGTGCATCTACGACCAAGTCTTCAGTTTGTGGCCTTCTTTTTTTGTGGTGGATTCATCAAATCAGGTTACTATTTTTCAAAACAGTTTTTAGCATCCACCCATCATTATCATTATTCCTTTATTTTAACTGAGGAAAGGGTATCAGTCTAATGATAAAACAAGTCACAAGATCAACATGCCTTAATAACAATTACATTACCTACCAGATTACAACACAAAATGACCCCTCGTGTGTAATCAGTTTAGACAAGATCAGATTACACCTGATCAGGTCGGAACAACTAGATCACGCCAACTGTGATTAGTCTGACCTGATGTTGTCGAGGCAGACCCATGGTAGGCCAAACTACAAAACCAAACCTGGAAAATAAAATAAACAACATACAATACTGGGATTTAGACATGTGATCAATTACAATTCAGCTTCCACATTATCTCCTCTTTAGTCCTCAAATAAACCTGACCACCATTCCAACCTTCCTACCAATGTTGCCAGGTTTTCAGCTTTCCTAGCATTGCCATCCAACAAATGACACCATGTTTAGGAATATTCAAGCTCCCCCACACCCAAATATACCAAGGAACCTCATTATCGATGCCCTGCAACATTTTGTAGCCCTTAGAGATTTTGTAATCCTTTTCTCCAGACCACCACCCTTCCCTTTCAAAAAGTTGCTTCATTTCTTCCTTAACACGACATATATTACTCCATACCCACCTAGCAGCCATGGGAGATTTATACTCCCACCTCATATACTATTGGAAACTTAGAATGAATGAAGGTTATTGAAGAACCTTATTTTATAATGGATTAGTTATAATTTAATAAAGTTAATAAAAATCCTTAGTGATCTCAGCAACATGGATTTAGCATGTTTAGTTTAATTTCTTCTAATGGAATAGTTTAATACTAGCTCTTTATTGAAAAGAGTTTCTTTCTCTGAGATGCATGTAATACTTATGATTTAACGTGTGATTTGATTATGTTCCATTCATCATAGTATTGTTAGTCACATATTCATCAAGTTATGTAGGTGTTTTGTATTGTCAATCTATTTGATTATCTAGTTGGTCAAGTGGTGGTTTTAGGTGGCTCTGATGTCTCTGGTTTTGTAGTGATCTTAGTTTGTGATGTTAGTGTGGGTTTTAGGGATGACCTCAGCATTATGTGATGTGGTTTTGATGAGGTGTCAAAGGTTTTAAATGTCATCATTGTCTTTCTGCTTTTGGCCTAGAAAATTGGCTTTTATTGCCTTGTTCTCTTTACGGATTAGGAAGTTGTTAATCTTTGTTTTGTGCTTCTCGTAGAAGTTGTTTTAGTAGGTTTGCAATGTGTTGTGCTTCCTATGCTTAATGATGTTGGTTGTAAACTTTTTAAATGTGTATATATAGGTTGAAGATCAAGTCAATGGATCAAACCATAAGGAAGATGCATGCTTTGAAGATCAAGTGATGGAAGAACGAAGAATCATGAGCTTTGATTAGTAAGCCATTGTCTTGCACAGATTTTGGCCCTTTGTGCACCTAGTTAATTATATATGTATGTATGGGGATCGGAGTATATATTAGTTGTATTGGTTATTAGTTGCTTTTCTAGGGATAGTACATTCAAGTTTTATCAATATTAACTTTTGTAAATTATCTAATCATAGTTTATTTATACATACTATGACATTTCAGTCTAATAAAAATCTCATGGTAATATATTACGTAATATATAATCGTTAATGTAAATTGAGGCATGTATTTTATCAAGAATATAGTTGTGCATGAATTAGTAATTAGCAGGTGATTGATGACCGTCATCCTTGATACCAAATGCAATGGTATTAATCGTGAAAAGTCGTTGAATTAGGTGTTGCATTAGATAAAATCAAGTGTCGCATGAGGCTAAGCGGTGCTGCATTAGGCCAAATGCAACGGTTCCAAAAAATATAGGTGATGCATTAGACCAAATGCAACAGTCACAAATTAAGAGGTGTCCCATTATATCATGTAAACCGTTGCATTTACCATAATGCAAAGGTCACCAAAAATTAAATAAGTGTTGCATTAGGTCCAGAGAACCATCGCATTAGGGCAAATGCGACGCCTAATGCAACGGTTGTTACAAAATTCACAAAGCGTTGCCTTAGACCCATAAAACCATTGCATTAGATCCGATGCAATAGCAGCATCAGTGATGTTTGAGAAACCGTTGCTTTAGGTCTAATGCGACGGTCAACAAGACATAATGCAACGGTAACTAGGTGTCGCATTTGCTTCCAAATGTAGTAGTGCTATATTTATTCATACTTAGTATAAATTTACAACAATATTATTTTAATTTAAAACCTTCTAAAAACATCATAAACCTCATAATATGATCATAAAACATTACTATAACATATTATGAACAAAGTTCACGAATTTAGAGTTTTGAACGCATAAATCCTAATTATTTTTATAAACTTTAAAAATCCTAATTTTATAATTTCATAAACAAGTTTTTATCATACTTTAAAAATTCTAAGATGCTTGTGTCGTTTTTAAAAAGTTTTTCTTGGAACATTGTGAGTTCTGATAATTACTCTTTATTTTTCAAGATTTTATGTGTCGTTTCACTATTAAATAGACATTGATATTTTGTTTCAACTTCTAGAAATTTCATATCTTCATATAATAAATATGGAAAAATTAGAATGATAAATATAAGATGCTTGTTATTAAAATTACGTTACGTTAAACAATCGCCAAAGTATTGTTAAGATTACGGAAAAACGTTACAAGTAGAAAACCAGATTTGAGAATCTGTGGTTGATAGTGAATTGCTTGTCATTACCAAGACTATTGGGCCTATCTTACCAAGCATTTTAGCAAATTAGCTAGACTGTTTGAGCTATCTAAATGAGCATTAAATGTCTATGGCAATCAAGCAAATTATTGCCTACACTATACTTGTTGGGCTAGCCAATTGAATAATGTCTCAAGAAGAAGATTTAATACTGTCTTAAGGAGAATAATCGGTGTAATTAATAAATAAGGGTGTAGCTAACCATTGCACAATTACCTACTGTATTGTTGAGTTCTTTCGAGTTAACTTAACAATCAATTTTTAAATTTAATTCCACTTATTTAATAGAGAAAAATCAAGTAACCAATTCCTTATTAAAACAGATTGTCAAAAATCCCTACTCTAGTGGGGCGTTTGGCATGATGGATAGGATAAAGCAGAATAAGTGATAGCCTGTCAAAGTGGCTACGAAAGATAAATCATACGAGACTCACTAGGCTACTAGCTAGTAAGAGCAATTAAGGATCGAATGCCACGAGATAAAGGTTTCTACACTAAGGTGATCTAAGGAGTAAGTTAAGTCAGAATTTGCTAGGAAAGTAAGGTTTGTCGTTAAGATTGAATTAACTACGTTAAGTCTAAGGTTTAAAAGACGACTAAGGTAATAAGGGATTCGACGCCCACTTCCTATGTGAAGGCACAGATTCCCATGTATAGACACCTAATTTTGGTCCCACCCAACGACTAATGATTATCGCGTAACGCTTCGTAAACATGTCTGATTCTTGAAAATCGATTGCTTGAAAATAAATAAATAACTAACTAAAAACCATTGTCGAAAGGAGTTAACCGATGATGAGCTATAATGGTTGAAATACACTTAAAATAATTCTATAGTTTTCATTTTCATTTTATTTTATGTTTTTTCTTATTTTCAGTTTTATTTTCATTTCATCTTTTTACTTTCATTTTTGAAAATAAAAGAAATTATTTTAAGAGTATGAGTGTGACCGGATTTGACGAACCTTGTAGAAGGGTTTGTTCGGTTTAAGGAAACTCTAGGTTATGGAAGTGTATAAATAGTTTTATGGAAGTGAGTTTCATATAATTTCATAATATATCGAAATAATTCGGTTTATGGAGGTAAATATGCGAAATAAGGAAGCATTGGAGATCCTCCGCGTGAAAATTAGAAATTAGGGGCTTGAGCGCCACAACGCAGGGGAAGTGCCTAGACGCCCAGCTAGCGCCCAGGCGCCCAAATGACCTGCGCTACAGAGCTCAATGAGCGTCCTGGTGCAGGTGGCTATGCGTTCTGACGCTCCACCAGCGTCATGGCGCTCGCTTACGTCACTTCCCACCCTATATATACCCCCTCTTTCGACCTTCATTCAGGACATCTTCTTCATTCACAACTTCTCAGCTCACACACTCTCTCTATACATCGTCTCCTTCGCTCTCTAAAATTCTCCCAGTTTTCTTGCCCTACTTCGGAAACTGTGCATTCCACAAAACACTTATTACCAATACTATTATTATTACTTAATTAAGGTTCTTCAAGCTCTCGGTTATAAAAGGGTCGTCGATGAATTGCACGAAAGGTACTTTGAATGAGGCCAACAACATCGAAATCATCATGTTGAGTTCTTCAAAGGAGTTAGTTTGCATGAAGATGTGATTTTAATGTTTTATTAGATAATCGACATGTTTATTATTAAATTCATGTAATATTGATTAATTGATGATTTGACCTTAAACTAAAATCAATCTTAAGTAGAAACCTTGCTTTAGGCTTTATGTGAATTCATGCTAAATGTTTAATGCTTTCAAATCAGGTAGAATTCATGTTTAGCTTAAAAGACCTAAAAGCATGTTTCAACTAAATCTAAGATTAAAATCAACTTAATCCTAAAGTGATCACCTGATGTGAATTTTAATGGGTTGGCAATAAAATTCACAGGTTGATGGATTGTAGTTTAGATTTAAAAAGGAAGGTTCGAAAATTTTGTGAAGAGACTCTCAAACCTCAGGAATTCTCTGAGTAATTTGAGGGATATGGACTTGATTTACCCACCAAAGGTTTCACAAGAACTAGGATTATGCTATGGAAATCACCAAAGCAAGTGTAGTAACAACTACGAAAACTTTATCAATTCAATCAACAGAATCGAAATTCAATGAAAATTTTATTTTATTCAAAACAATCTAACTTTCTATTGACTAATAAAGGAGTATTTATAAGACTAAGGGTGGAACATGTCTCCAATTTTAAGTCAAATAATATCCAAAACAAAACAAAATCCTAATCTAACAAGTTGCTCGTGAAAATCAGCCCAGTTGCTTACCTAAATCCGGCCACATCACCCAAACAATCCACTTGTACAACTAGATCTTTATCCTAACAACTTGCCTAAAAATCCTAAAAAATTAAGATTTAATCGTAACAAACTATATAACAAACTTAAAAACAAGTTATTCATCATAAAATACAACTAAAATCACGAAAATCCAATGGAACCCAAATCTAAAGAAGATTGTCAAAAATCCTTGCCATTCCATAGCTTCTCTATTTACGCAATGTTCAAGAAATGGGAACAATCTTCAAGAACCCTTTCAAGATTTAATCTTTAAAACAAGAAACCTTAAAGAAATGAATCTCCATGCATATTTAGATGAAAATGATGATAAAAAAGAAATGACGACTCAAAAATGACACTAAAATGAAAAGTGCCTGAAATAAGAAAAACACTAGCAAATGCAGTGGGAAAAAACCCATAAGCAAAACCACCAATAACCCAGATGTGGATGGCAGCCTTATATTCTCATCATCACCCATGCATGATAAACCAGAAACTATGTGTGAATTAACTAAAACCCGCCTAGCCTTATTTCCATACATGTTTGTAGGTCTAAATGNAAATCAATCTTAAGTAGAAACCTTGCTTTAGGCTTTATGTGAATTCATGCTAAATGTTTAATGCTTTCAAATCAGGTAGAATTCATGTTTAGCTTAAAAGACCTAAAAGCATGTTTCAACTAAATCTAAGATTAAAATCAACTTAATCCTAAAGTGATCACCTGATGTGAATTTTAATGGGTTGGCAATAAAATTCACAGGTTGATGGATTGTAGTTTAGATTTAAAAAGGAAGGTTCGAAAATTTTGTGAAGAGACTCTCAAACCTCAGGAATTCTCTGAGTAATTTGAGGGATATGGACTTGATTTACCCACCAAAGGTTTCACAAGAACTAGGATTATGCTATGGAAATCACCAAAGCAAGTGTAGTAACAACTACGAAAACTTTATCAATTCAATCAACAGAATCGAAATTCAATGAAAATTTTATTTTATTCAAAACAATCTAACTTTCTATTGACTAATAAAGGAGTATTTATAAGACTAAGGGTGGAACATGTCTCCAATTTTAAGTCAAATAATATCCAAAACAAAACAAAATCCTAATCTAACAAGTTGCTCGTGAAAATCAGCCCAGTTGCTTACCTAAATCCGGCCACATCACCCAAACAATCCACTTGTACAACTAGATCTTTATCCTAACAACTTGCCTAAAAATCCTAAAAAATTAAGATTTAATCGTAACAAACTATATAACAAACTTAAAAACAAGTTATTCATCATAAAATACAACTAAAATCACGAAAATCCAATGGAACCCAAATCTAAAGAAGATTGTCAAAAATCCTTGCCATTCCATAGCTTCTCTATTTACGCAATGTTCAAGAAATGGGAACAATCTTCAAGAACCCTTTCAAGATTTAATCTTTAAAACAAGAAACCTTAAAGAAATGAATCTCCATGCATATTTAGATGAAAATGATGATAAAAAAGAAATGACGACTCAAAAATGACACTAAAATGAAAAGTGCCTGAAATAAGAAAAACACTAGCAAATGCAGTGGGAAAAAACCCATAAGCAAAACCACCAATAACCCAGATGTGGATGGCAGCCTTATATTCTCATCATCACCCATGCATGATAAACCAGAAACTATGTGTGAATTAACTAAAACCCGCCTAGCCTTATTTCCATACATGTTTGTAGGTCTAAATGGGAAATATGAATGTTATAATTCGATATTATGATTGTGAAATTACACATGAGAACAAGTAGAGGCCGCTATACGCGGGGGGACTCTGTGACCTACTGTTGTCCTTACCCTCGTTCCCGGATCCAGAAATATGAGACCATCTTATCCTTGGTTGTTACTTTTCCCCTTGGACAATGGCCTAATGGGGTTCCATTAGCTCTCAAAAGGAGGACGGTGGCGACTTCTCTACTTGGGTTTTGAGCTTCTAGATTCACTCCCTAAGCCAAGCATACTCACACTATGCAAACAAACTAACACGACATTCGATGTCCGTAAAAAGGGCACGTGGGCCCCCAAATCCCTAGGTCCACAGTTTGGCGACTCCACTAAGGATATTCCTTTATTTTTAAAGGTGAGTGGATGAAACTCAAAAAGTCTCGTAATTTCATAATTATAATATCGAATTCTACTTTCTAGGCATAGATGCATGCAATTCCCATGTGAGGCTTTTTCTTTAGGATACACGTCTCTTAGAGTATGTTCTATACTTGAGACATCCCCAAGGGACCGACGTTAAGGTTGGTTAGGTGACCTACCTAAGGCTGTTCCTTAATTTATCCCAACCATGACGTGTGAATCATATAACCTATGTGATTCATAATGGATGTCCCACTTGAATCACCACTAAGTTGTGGTGTGGATAGTTGGACTCACCCTAGTCATAGTACCCTCTTGGACAACTTAAATCCTTACTTCTAGTTGCCTCTTAGAACCTTGGCTAGGGTTAGTGGACTTGACCTCCCCATGCATCGATGTTTATTATGTGCGATGTGTTATATGATCACATGTTCTATGCTTATATAAATGTTGTTTGCGGGAATTTAGCTTTCTCGTAGCCTTTTCACCTAGAGAGCCGCATGTAGACCATGGTTGCTCATTATGTTGACTAGAGGTTCATATAGATCCCCATAGGTTGCATAACATTCATTTTGTAAAAAGTATTTTCATCTTCCCTCAATAATAAAATAAAAAATCGAAAAGAGAAGCAAAAGGGGAAATGAAATACTATGCATCATACATTCATGTAGAACTAGGAAGAAACCATGATAGGCCTTGCATATGTCTTAAGAGTCAAGTCATTAAAACAAGTGAAAAATTCTAAAATCTAAACATCACAGGATAGGTCGTGCACGAGCCAAGTCAACCATTCCTGTATGGACTAGGGAGCAACGCATGAGGTTAGTTCGAAAAGACATCCCGGTTTACATTCAAGAAGATACAACACAATCCAACTCAACAATGGGTGATCAAGAATCCACGAGCACAATGCACGAAATGGCTCTCGCCTTAGCCCAAGTAACACAAACCCTGGGAGAAATGAAAGTTGAGATGAACAATCTCAAGAATAGGAACACTATACATGACATGGAGAAAGTAGCTAGGAGGGTCACCGACGAAGACTCTTATTTTAATCCTCCAAATATCGATCCAACCTTGATAGACACCTTGCCGGAAAAGTTTTCCATTGCTAAACTCCCAAAATTTAAAGCTACCGACAATCCGAAGTACTTCTTAAGTGGCTTCAAGTTCTATGTGGATGTGAATAAGATCAATCCAAGGCTTTATCCAAGGATCTTCCCTATGACTCTTGAGCCCGTGTGTCAAAAGTGGTTCTTCTGGCTTCCCGACAAGGATATCTCAACTTGGGAAGATATAACACAAGCATTCATGACTCGCTACAAAGGAAATACTCACGCTACCACCTCTCAAATGGAACTTCAAATTATCGAAGGAGAAAAAGAAGGGTTCACCTCCTACCTCTCTTACTTGAGGGAAGTCACGGCAAAAATGGTAACTACACCACCCGAAAGGAGCAAGTCAAGATCTTCATTGCTAACTTGCTCCCAAGATACAAAAATCATCTCAAGTACTTAGGCCTTGACACCTTTGAAAAGGTCTACCACATAGGGATCGAAATTCAAGACGACATGAACAAGGAAAGTGGAAAGGAAAAATGGACTAGCAATCCAAGGACTAATCAACCAAAAAGAGCATCCACTTCCAACAATATCAATGCCGTCGAAGAAACTAGAACTGCTTTTCGCCGCTGACGCAAATACACTCCCTTAGGTATAACCTATACTCAAGCAATCGAGAGACTCCAATCAAAAAGCAAGATAAGTCCAGTAGGGCCCACTCTGGACCCCACTCCTTGAAAGAGGTCACTATGATGGGATGCCAACAAATATTGCAAGTACCACCAAGTACCACCCGAAAGCATTGAATTATCAAGTCCCTTCATTGAGCTCCCCATAGAACTTATGGTGGAAATTATAGATATTGGAACAAGAACATTAATGAAATGGTGCAGAACCAGATCACTTGGGAAAGACGTATGAAATATCGTTGGCTCATCGAGGAACCTCTTCCCTTGGTTCCGCCTATTCCTCAATAATAGGTGTGAAAGTTCGGTGTGCGGTTTGGACTTTAGCCAACTCCAAATCCAAACCATTATATTTTGGTCTATCATTTTTCACTCCAATCCAATCCAATCCAAATTATGTTACAGTCTAAACCACACCAGACCACAAAATTTTGGTCTTCAACTTTTGAATCCAAACCGAACCGTAATTTTGTAGGACAATTTTTTCTACTCAAATCCTACCTGACCTGCTAAAAGTATATATAGGCATATATCTACTATCTATGTATCTAATATACATTAAACAATCTTCATAAAAAATTAACAGGTGGGTTAGGATTTTTGTAGGTTCTTTTGGAACTTTGGAATATGAGGCCTTCATAAATAACTAGAGGATTCGAGTAGGTCGGTGCTCGGTGTGCAGTCTACACCATAATTTCAAAACTCCAAACTGACTCCAAACCGAACACCGAATTTTCAAAAAAATTCACTCCAAACCTCACCAAAATTATAAAAAGACCGAACCATATTTTAAAAACAGTTTGGTGCGGTTTGGTTTTTGGTTTTAAACTGAACTAGTTTCACCCTTACTCAATATCCACATGCCTACAGAATGCCGGAAGGGTTCATCAACGAGAATGGGAAGACTTCCAAAGACTATGTTATGAATTCGCTGACAACATGGTGTTGTGCATCTATGTGGTCGAGAAAGATGAATTATCTTGACTTGATTACTCCCGTGGGACAACTTATTCCACAAGTAATCACCTTTCCATCCCTCCTAGAAATCAACGGAATATGGGATAGTGATGACGAAGACGTCTATGTCGGAAATGGGGTATAACCTACTTACCACACCCTCATCGAAGAAGACGACGATATCACCGAGGTTCTAAGGCCCTTGTCACCTCTTAAAGACAATAAGGTTCAAGTCCTTACTCGAACATGACGCCTTAATACTACATATAATCAAAACAACACTTATGCTACTCCACCACCTCCTCCACCTCAAGAGGAAAATGTGGTTATCGAGTAACTCAAGAGAACCAAGGCTGATGTCAATGTGTGGCAACTACTAGTCTCTTCGGAAAAGCATAGGCAAGCTCTAATAAAGGCCCTTTTCCGACTTAAATGTGGCTGACGACACTACTCCAGATGGGTTGGTCAACCTCATCATCCACGAGCATCACAAGCCGACCATCACCTTTTTTGATGAGAATCTTCCAACCGAAGGAACGAGCCATAACAAAGCTCTCTACATCACTTTCATAAGTAGGCAACACAACATACCTATGACCTTGATTGATAATGGCTCGATTATCAATGTGTGCCCTTTGAGAATCGCTCGAAAGCTCGGGATTTTACAAGAAGAATTCCGTGCTAGTAATCAAGCCATTTGAGCCTACGACAGCACGAGAAGGGATACCATGGGGGTTATATGGCTCAACTTGCTCACACGTCAAGAAGAAGGTTAAGTTTCACGTCATGGACATCAAGACCAGCTTCAATATTCTCCTAGGAAGACCTTGGCTCCACAAAAAAGGGGCGATTTCATCCATTCTTAATCAAAAGATCAAGTTCATGCTATAAGGAATGGTAGTCATTGTTGATGCATCTCCAATGAGCCATGATGAAGACTTGTGGGGATTCTCCATTGCCACTATTAACTTTAAAGATAAAACCACTCCAACAACTAAAGGAAAATCTGAACTGGATGATCTTGATGAACAAGGACTTGGATTGCTCTTCGGGTTAGAATGGGCTCCACCAACCGAACAAGAGGTGCTCATGGCTATGAATTCCGAGGCTTTTGATCCAACCGAGCTCATCACTCTTGCAAATCAAGTGGTTAGAGGATGGCGCAAGACTGTCAAGATTACTACACCGAAAGGGAAGATCATGGACTTCACCGTAGGAGAGGGCCCAATGTTCAATGAGTCTGAAAACGAGTCTCAATCTGAGTTTGAGTCTAGTTCAAATAGATATCTAGTCCTAAGAACTCCGTAGTTACTAATAATCTTGTCAAGGAGTCTGTCCCTCCTTTAGATTCTGCCACTAAGGCTAGTTTTGATGTCATGCTTAACGAGTTCAATAATATAACTTCTTTTGCTTACTCCGCCCTTATCTTCTTATTCCCTCTCCCCTTCACATGATTGCTTTGCTTCACAAACTGAAAATCAAAATGATGATGAAATAATAAAGGTTGTAGAGGAGCATGAAAACAAAACTCTAATAATTGAGGAAACTGAAAAGATCAATATCTTTGGTAATGACAGTTCAAGGGAATTACAAATTGGTCTCCCACTTAATCCTCAAGAAAGGGAAAAGCTCATAGCAACTCTCACAGAATTCAAGGATATATTCGCATGGTCCTATGAAGATATGGAAGGGATTGATCCAGAAATATCTAAGCACACTATGCCTTTGAATAAAGGGGCCAAGCCTGTCAAACAAAAGCTTAGAAGGATGAAACCAGAAGTCCAATTGAAAATACGAGAAGTGTAAGAAAGATGGAAGAGTAAGCATGTGTGTGGTCTTTTAATATGCTGATTGGTTTGCCAACATTGTTCCTGTACCCAAGTAAGATGGAAGAGTAAGAATGTGTTTGGTCTTTCGGGACCTGAACAAGGCCAGTCCAAAAGATGACTTCCCACTGCCTCACATTGATGTGCTTGTTGATAATACAACAAACCATACTTTGTTCTGCTTCATAGATGGTTATGCCAGCTACAATCAAATCAATATGGATGAAAAGGGCATGGAGAAAATCATCTTCACTACTTCATGGGGGTTATATTGCTACACAGTCATGCCATTCAATTTAAAGAATGATGGTGCGACATATCAACGTGCTGCAACTACACTTCTTCATGACATGATACATAAGGAAGTAGAAGTATATATATCTGAATGACATGATAGTGAAAACCAAGGAAAGGAGTGAACATACCCTTGCCTTGAGAAAATTATTTGAGAGACTAAGAAGGTTCAATATGAGGCTCAATCCTAAAAAATGTGCCTTTGGTGTTACTCCTGGAAAGCTTCTAGGTCATGTTGTTAGCACCAGAGACATTGAAATCGATCCAACAAAAATCAAGGCCATCACGTCTTTGAAACCACCTAAGACCAAAAATGAAATTCAGGGATTCTTGGGAAGGCTCCAATACATAAGCAAATTCATTTCCAAGCTTACTATGGTATGTGACCCTATCTTCAGGAAATTAAAGAAAGATGCCCCAAAAGAATGCAACAAGATTTCGATAAAATCAAGGAGTATCTCACGAATCCGCCTGTTCTAGTACCGCCAGCTCCAGGACATCCTTTGGGACTCTACTTGATCGTTACTAAAACCGCTACAGGAGCCATGCTAGAACAAGAAAGCAATGGGAAAGAAAATGCCAGTTATTACTTGAGTAAGAAATTCCTGCAATATGAGGAAAGATATTCGAACATCGGAAAACTATGCTTGGCATTGGTGTGGTCTACCAGGAAATTGAGACATTACTTGTTAACTCACACCGTTCGCATAATCAGCAAAGGAGATCCAATTAAATATCTCTTCGACAAACTTGTAGTAAATGGTCGGATATCAAGATGGATGATCATGTTAGCCGAATTCGACCTTAAATTCATGTCACAAAAATCCATAAAAGGATGTATAGTCTTAGAATTCCTGGCTGATTCTCTGGATGAACCTCGACCTAAAGATTATGAGTTTCCCGATGAAGAATTGATGATGACTGAAGAAGAAAGTTGGTCCCTGTACTTTGATGGTGCCTTCAATGAACAAGGGTGTGGGGTCGGTGTCCTACTGGTTTCACCTAAAGAAGAACATACACCCATATCAGTAAAATTAGACTTTGATGTGAGCAACAACGCCGCTGAATACGAAGCCTGCATCAAAGGGCTCGAGGCTGATGTAGCTTTGAAAGTCCAAAAGCTAAGGGTTAATGGAGATTCCTCTTTAATCATCAACCAAATCTCCAGAAGATGGAAATTAGAAGCGAAAGCCTAGCCCCTTATCATGCCCATTCGGAGCAAATCGCCTCCCAAATCGAAGAAATCGAGTGCACTTATTTAAAAAGGGAGGACAACCAGTTCGCCGATGCCTTGGCTAAGTTGACATCGGTGGTCCGCATCCTGAGTTCTTTGACATATATTCCCTTGGTGGTTGAAAGAAGAAAAGAACCAGCTCATATTTGCATGGTTGAAGAGGACAATGAGGTGAACGACCTCACAAATGAGGAGCCTTAGTACAGTGACATCAAGAACTATTTAGAAAACAAAAAAAATACCCTACTAATGCGTCGAAGAAAGAACAACGAGCTCTAAGGCTCCTAGCCTCCCAATGCATTATTCGAGGATGTGATCTATATAAAAGGCATTACAATGACTTACGCCTTTGATGCATAGACAACAAAGAGGCTCAATGGGTTATGGACGAAATACATGCGGGCATATGTGGTACCCATATGAACGCTCGAATGTTGGCTTCTAAGATCATCTAAAAAGGGTATCATTGGAGTACGATGGAGGACGATTGCAATAGATATGTAAGACATTGCGACAAGTGTCAGAAGTATGCGAATGCTCTGCATATACCCCCATCATTCCTTCACTCTCCATCATCTCCGTGACCCTTTTAAACATGGGGAATTGACATAATTGGAAAAGTTAGACCTCTGGGTCATGGAGGTCATGAGTTTATATTGGTGGCGATTGTCTACTTTACTAAGTGGGTGGAAGCCGCCTCATACCGTGTGTTGCAAGCTAACCATGTGGCACAATTCATTGAAACCAAATAATATGCCGATATGGTGTCCCGCATGAAATCATTAGTAATAATGGAACTCATTTTCAAGGTGAATGCGTGTGAGGAACTTCTCATAAAGTATAAAATCAAGCAACACAAATCGTCTCCTTATCGACCTCAAACCAATGGAGCAGTTAAAGCAGCGAATAAAAATGTTAAAGCAATTCTCTCTGAAATGATTGAAACCTACATGGATTGGCCACTTAAGTTACCCTTCGCCTTATGGGGGTACAGAACATTCATTAGAACTTATACAGGAGCAACACCTTTCTCCTTGGTCTATGGGATGGAAGCCGTACAACTTATCGAGCTCGAAACTCCCGCATTTAGAATATTATTGGAAAGTGAACTTTTTGAAGCTGAATGGGTACGGGCGCGGTATGATGCTTTGGTCCTCCTAGACGAGAAACGCTTGAAAGCCCTAAGTCATGTACAATTCTATAAAAAGAGGATTGAGAGATATTTCAACAAACATGTCAAATAAAGAAGAATCAAGGAAGGTGATTTAGTTCTCAAAGCATTACGAAAAACCATCATGGATCCTCGAGGGAAATTCCACCCGAACTAGGCTTGACCCTATATTGTCAAGAAGATACTCCCCGGAGGTGTAGTTTAACTAATGGACATGAATGGTGACAACTTTTATAATCTCACCAACTTAGATCAACTGAAGAGATATTATATCTAAACTATGCTCATGGAGTTATTGGAACTACGTTTGGCCTGATTCCACAAGGATACGTAGGCAACCTCGACCTGGAATTCGGTCCGTTTAAAAATAAAAAACCCTTTCTCCTCTACTGTAATTTAACCGCCTGCTGAAATAAACATGACCTATGTTTATCTTCAAAAAAAAAAAAAACTAAAGATTCATTATTTAGATGAACATCATTCAAATGTTGTATCTTTTTCCATGAAACAAAATAAATGATTTATTTGTAGAAATGATTAGAAATAAAATATGGCACGCAGGCCTTATTCGTTAAAATAATAATAAAAGAAACTAGTTTGTGAAACAACAAACCAATCTTCCTACTCAGGTCCAGGTTCCTTCTCTTTGTCCTCCGGGGTCTTAGAAGATTCTCCTGCTTTCATAGGCTTCATGGGTACCCATTGCTTTTTTCTTGGAACCTTAACAACCTTCTCCTTTCCTTTTCCTTTTGCATCTTGCTTCTCTTATTATCTCTTCCTTTTAGGAGCAGCATCAATCTTCAAGGGAGGTAGCTTCACAAGCCTTTGCCGTACAGGCACCTTCTTTCTGGACTCTATCCATAGCATATCCATAGCATGGATAGATGTGATCTTGGACTCCACTAATGGAATGATACGAAAAGGTAACTAAGCATTACTTGATTTGGATGTNAAAAGGTATCTAAGCATTACTTGATTTGGATGCATGTAGAATCTATGTCCATTCGTGCAGAGGCTCGTAAGGCAGAAAGGAGAGATCATGGATATGCTATGGATAGAGTCCAGGAGAAGCCCAAGATCACATCTAAGGACTCTATCCATAGCATATCCATGATCTCTCCTTTCTGCCTTACGAGCCTCTGCACGAATGGACATAGATTCTACATGCATCCAAATCAAGTAATGCTTAGATACCTTTTCGTAACATTCTAGTAGTGGAGTCATAGCAATCTTCTTCCGCTTCACCCAACTGTTCTCCCAATTCTTGGCAATACGCAGCAGTACAGAATTCTCTTTGGGCCTTACAGTATCATGATCTGGAATTATCTGTTGAATACCGAATTGCCTCATTACTCTGGAAGAGAAATAGAAAGTCAATGCAGATAAGCCAGTCACGTGAATGTAGGGATTCTCATCCCAATAGACCATGGTCCTAACCTTCCACGATGAAACGATCCAACGAATATTAATCTTCTTATTTGCAAGGGTCAGCAGCCACTCGTGCATGGTAGAGTGATGATACCGCCGGCTTCATTCGCATATGTTCCTAAGAGTATATGTGGTGATTATTGCATGAGGCTCCATAAAATTCAAGTGATCCATGAGCTACACGGAAATTAGAAAGGCTCGCCACTTATACCTCTTTCGGGCTATTTCAACAGTGCTGAAATAATCAATCAATGCTACTGATAAGTGTATTTTATACATGTATTCTACTCCCTTTTCTAGTTTATTTTAACTCTAACCTATGCTCTTCGGAGCTATTTTGGCTAACATTTTGTTGTATGGAGTTGTTTGTGCTTGTTAGTGACTTTTTGCAGGATCTTAGTATTTTTGCATTAATTCCGAGGCAATCATATGGGTTACAACTACGTACTAAAAGCCATGGTTTAGACGTGAAGCATTCAAGGATGATGAAGCTTGGAGTAGCTAGAAGACGAGCTATCTTAATTTAGGCGAAGAAGATATTTTGCCCGGGCAGTAGGGCGGATTTCACCCGGGCGGTCGAGCGGAATTTACTTAGCATTTTCAAGAAAATTGGGACGGAAACCTTAATCGCGCCCGATCGGGCCGATTTCGCCTGGTCAGTTGGGCGGATTGCTTCGAAGGGCCATTTTTACTTGCTTCGTGCGCCTGATCAGGTGTCATTCGCCCGGTTGGTCGGGCGGTTTGTCTGGAACCCGTTTTCTTCCTTTTTAGCTAGGGTCTTGTACTTTTTGTATAATATAGATATTGTTATAGGTTAGTTAGAGATTACATGAGACTAGATTTATTTCTCCTAGGGGTTTTTCATTCAGTTTCTCTCTAGAAGTTTTCAAAACTTAATCTTTCACTCAGTACAATATCAATTTCAGGATCTACTCTAATTTTTTTCTTGTTTTTATTAGTTTGATTATGTTTCTTAGTTATAGTTTTTAGTAGTAGTTTATTTCTAGATCTTGTTTTTGCCCTAGTTTATGCTTTTGAGTTATTTTGTTCATGTTAATTAGTTTAATTGCTTTAGTCATGTTTTTAGTTTTAGTTCTTGTTGTTATTTTGCTTTCTCTGATTTTAATCATGCGTGAGTAGTTCCCTTTCTAGGATTAAAGAATCTATGGATCATTTGTAATGTGTTGTTTCATGATTAATTACTATAATTGTTGGTGTTACTAAATTCCTATTGTTAAGTTTTATTGCTTTCAATCAAATTGTGGCCATGTTTGATTGATAGTTTGGTTTATTGTTGCAATCGATGCCGTGAGGTAAGATTACCATAATTAGATCACAGGGACAATAGCCAAAACGAGTCTAAGTGAGCGAGATCCATTAGAGGAGTTTTGAAGGAGACTAGATTCGAGAAAATTAGTGTACCTTAGTTCAGGAAGTCAACAATTTGTTAATGAATCGATGTTCAATTCATTAGTTGATTTGTGGTGAACCGAAGTCCTAGAAACTGTTTGTATCTACGGATGGTGAGCTAATGTTATCGAGCATGAAATCACACGATTGTCATGTTATGATGCAAGTATTTCTTCCGATTGCAATTCGTGGGATTCTACCTAAACATGTTAGGTACACCATTACAGAGCTTTGTTCGTTCTTTAATACGATATGCAGTAAAGTGCTAGATCCCACAAAGCTAGATACTCTTCAAGCACGTGTCGTTGAAACACTTTTTAAATTTGAGATGTATTTTCCTCCTGCTTTCTTTGACATCTTGGTTCACCTTATTCTACATCTAGTCTGTGAAATTAAGTTGTTGGGTCCTATGTTTTTTAGATGGTGCTATCCTTACGAGAGACATATGGGAGTGTAAATGGCCGTCTTACTTAAGCCTCAGGGTGTGTTAAAGGAAGATCATTAATGTGTATCATCAACAACTCACTCTATCTTACTTGATGGATCAAGCAAGACCAGAAGTTAGTATAGTGGAGGGAGTAGTAGCCGATGAGGTTGGGGATTATATCACACAGTACCTAGCGAGTGCACAGCCTATTGGGATGCCAACATGTCTTCATGAAGGGAGACTTGATGGGTAGGGTACAATAGGGTGCAAATCTGTTACAGCATGCCCAAACGATCTTTAACAAGCTCATTTGTATGTATTGCACCATGTTGCTGAAGTGCATCGTTTTTTCAATGAGCATATGCAGGTGTTCAAAGATGAGAATCCGAGGAAAGACCAGAGGGGATTAATGTTTTTGCATAATAAACAGTTCATCGAATGGTTTCACGAGCGAGTTATTAGTGAACGCTTAGAGGGTGTATCTGATACTGTGAAGTGGTTGGCTTTTGGCCCACGAGACACTCTTACTAATTACGAGGTTTACGACATCAACGGTTACACATTTTGCACCACTTACCAAGACGATAAGTCTCCTTGTTAGCAAAATAGTGGGGTTTCCGTTAATGTCTCTTCCACATTCTAGCCAGTGCAGAAGATCAAAATCCAGTTGATGCTAAGTTGTCATATTATGGGAGAATATATGAGATGTGGGAGCTTGAATACAATACCTTCACAATTTTTCTTTTTAAATGCAAGTGGGTCGAAAACAATCGTCGATCAATAACAAATGATGATCCGTGTGGTTTCACTCTTGTTGATTTGAGTAAAATGCATTTTGGTCAGGAGCCTTTTGTGCTTGCATCCCAAGATAAGCAAGTGTTCTATGTAACTGACCCTGCAGACCAAAAGTGGTCAATTGTAGTATCAGGTAAACGCAACATTCTAGGTATCGGTGATGTTGATGATGAGGAGGAGTATGATGCATTTAAGGATTCCCCGCCGTTTACTTCACTCCAAATAACTATTGTTAATTCTGCGGACGCAAACAATACATGGGACGACCACAATGAAGGGATTGAAGTGGTCGAGTAGGTATGAATACTTTACAATGCGTTTTAGTTGTCTTGACACAACAACAAAAAGAAATCAGCATTAAATAGCATACCTTTAAATAGCAGAGCATGAAGTTACTAGACTAATTCAACTTACCTGAGTACTTGATTATTAAATTTGTGCAGACATAATGAATCTTATAAAAACCTGATTAAACTGAAGAACATTCCTAAGAGATCACAATCATTAGTAACAAGACTCATCAGCTAGCAGCAAGCTCACTGATTCCTAACATCCCTAAAGTTGAAGCAAAACTCATTAGCTAGCAGCAAACTCACCGATCCCTTAGAAATAAGATAAATCATCAATATTTATTCTTCAAAAATATTATATTCATCTCGTGTCAAATCACACCTACACGCTTCATCACTACAGATTAGGCTTTAATTGTTCATCACTCACTACTATGACGATGCATACATAAAATAATAAGCCATAATCTATTTCTTTATACGAGAGCAACCAACAATCACATATGTAGATATGATGTAAATTTAGTTCTCAGATCGTTATTCTTTATATGATATAATTTTATTTTCTTGATTTTGAGGTAATAAACTTTTTATCCAAGTACATGGATGAAGAATCAATTTCTCTTCATTCCTTTTTTTTAGTTTGTAATTTTCTTGAAAAAGTAGCTGTTATAAAAGAACCTTGTCAATTAGTTCAGTCATGCCTTATCTTCTACTTCTTTCCAAGTAATGTTGGTTCGTTATTGTTTCTACATATTGCAAAGTTGTGGATGTCCAGTGATAAAATTTTCTGAAGAGTCGGACAACTTTGAATCGGTAACTTCTGGTTCAGATTCAGACCCACTTTATGTCCTGTCTTTGGAGGACGATCAAGGTAAGGCGGAGGACGTAGAGTACGACAAGTTCATTAAGCGTGTAGAGGAGTTTAAGAGAATGACTGACGAAGCTCCTGCCATTCCCGAAAACGAGTTGGTAGTCATTCCCCAAGAAGCCCCTTCAAATCCCATTGACCATGCATGCAGTAGCACAAAGCACACTGGAAAGAAGAGTAGTTGTTCATGAAAATTCAGAACCTTCAGAGTAGCCATGTCGGGTAATATCGTCAACAACCAATGCCTCAGGAACTAAGAGAAAGGGAAGAGGTCCATCTAAGGGAGTGAAAGCTTCAGAAGCTATGCATCTTGAGTACGATGAGAATGGCCAACCTTGTGGATAGTGGCGTAAGAAGTACGACAAGCGTATCGGGGTTTGTATGTTGAAGCTTTCTATCCTATAAATATGGGAAAATGTTGAAGAAGGTCTTAAAACATCATTATGGGAAGATACAATGGTAAGTATGTGATTTTTTTTGTTGCCAAAATTGATGGGAAAAATCCCAACTTTCACCCATCTGCTCAAAATAATCCATACTTTGCTAAATCCCATTATAATCCGATGTTGGATAAAATTTTCCCTATATGGACCGAATGACTTCTAACCTGTTTAACAGGTCATGATTCATCTTTATCATCCCTTTATCATCACTATCATCATCATCCCTCACCTTCTTTCCTCCGCAGCTCTACACATCATCATCATCATCGGTCCATCACCATCACCCTTTCCTCTTCCTTCTTCTCATCACTACCATCATCACCACCACCATTAACAAAAATGACCACATAAACATCACCATCCATCGCCCTCTTCTTCTCACCACCATCACCATCACCACCCACAACCCAAAACCACAACCACAACCATAACCCACACAAAATGACCACCATCAAAAACTCAAAACGATGACTATGATATGACCACCACCCACCCAAAAAACCCAAAGATCCCAAATCGAAACTCCATTTCCACGCATGAACCTCAAACCTAAACCCGAACCCGATACCCATAATCCAAATATTCCACTGTGCTAAAACTCAAGGGGGGAAATACTCAGTTGAAGCAATTCCTTTATTCGATGAATGGAGAAACCCTAATTGGGTTTGATTGTCGCTAGGGAGTGCGTGTTCAAGGGGGAAGGGGAAGGGGAAGGGTTATGGCTTATGGGAGACGAGAAGGGGCACGGGACAAGACGAAAGGTGGAGAATAGGGTGGTGCGGTGTCTGGGTGTTGGGGCTTATGGCTACTAAAGGTGGTTGGCTGGTGGCGACTGCCAAGAGGGGTGGTTGATTTTTAATTTTTTAATCAATCTGATTTTCGAGGGATTAGAGGCTAATTAGGTGGATTTAACCTACACATACCTGCAAAAACGTACTGTAACAAGTTACGATTAAAAGAGGTCCATATAAGGAATTTTTGTCCAATATCGGATTATAACGGGATTTAGCAAAGTATGGATTATTTTGAGCAGTTGAGTGAAAGTTGGGATTTTTCCCATCCATTTTGGCTTTATTATTTTTTAAACAATGAAATCAAAACATAGAACTATTATGTAGATTGATGTGATATGAAATATTTGTTGTCATTAGATAACATAGATTTATGGTTGGTCAATTTTTCGAATTTAGATAATTTAATGGCTAGAGAGATTTTAAGCTAAATGGTTGATTTGTTTTCATATAGAATCTTTTCCACATAAGTTTTGATGATGGTAGAGAGAAAGTTTTCTTGTCGGCCGTTGCGGAGAGATTTAGGGACTTCAAGTCCAAGTTGATGAGTGGTTGGATCACAAAAACAAGAAAGAGAAATAAGAAAGAAGTTGACACAATGCCGTACCAGATCTATCCTCACATTACCGACAAGATTTGGGAAGCATTTGTGGCACAAGTAACTGGTCCAAAGCAAGTTGTAAGATCCGATAAACCTAAACAATTAGCTACTTCTCATATTTTAAACTACGTAACATGTCTCGTTGCCCTTTGTTTCAATTAAAGGAAAAACGTGCAAAAGCCTCTAAAAGTGCGGGTATGAAGAAAGTGTACCATCACATGGGTCAAAACACATACCCCCAGCATGTGGAGAAGTTGAAGGCTGAAGGATTTTATTAAAATTTGATCTCATCTACCCAATCAACAGCAGTAGGCACCTCCTCGTCCATTACAGTGCAACCACAAGACCGGTCACTTCGTCGGGTTTTCTCTTTATATAGTTGAGATGCAAAATGAGAACAAGTCATCGAGGATCCATAGATGAAGAAGCTAGCTGATGCAGTGGTAATACTCGTGCAATTTTGGGAGTTATGCCATAATTTTGTTATTCATTCATAGTATAGAAATTCAGTTTTTAAACCAAAAATATTGAAAAAATCCCTCTTTTTTTGTTGTTATGCATCTTGGATTAAAAAAAACGAAGTCAGTTCCCAACACCAACCTACACCCAACAAAGATGCATTGGAAATAGTCTTAGGGGAGGACGAAAACGGTCGGGTTCGTGGCTTCGGAGGTGTACGACTAGGAAAGAGGAAGGGTTTTAGGAGAGATGGGGGACAA
The DNA here is from genome assembly GCA_016808085.1 of Suaeda aralocaspica. Classification (NCBI taxonomy): domain Eukaryota; kingdom Viridiplantae; phylum Streptophyta; class Magnoliopsida; order Caryophyllales; family Amaranthaceae; genus Suaeda; species Suaeda aralocaspica. The sequence goes on from PYUH01000180.1 coordinate 1,667,039, forward strand.
GCCGAAACTCAATCCCTAAGTTGGCGCTGGATATGGAGAAGAGGGTTGAGGAGCTAGTTAATGAACGATTTAAATTGTTATGTGATAAGCTTGGGATGCCTGATGTTTCTTCGCATTTCAAAGGGGTAGTTCAAGACAAATCAAGCAAGCATGCTCCGAGGACTAACTCCGAAAACGAAAGACCAGAACTCTTTCTTGTAGATCGTAGACTTGTCACTTCTTCCGTTCGTTTCCTTTCTTTTCTTTCGTTCCCTTAAAGCATAAAGGACACGAAAAATTCATTGTTTAGATGTAATTAAACTTTCCCCTTAAAAACAAAAACCCTTTAAATGTTTTATTGCTAATGTTTTACAAGAGAAGACCCCTTGTATGTTGTTCCTCCCCGAGCCTGAAGTAGAAGCCATGGTTTACTTGTTTTCGCATTTGGTCATGTGTAGCCAACAGTGAAAGGGAAAGTTTCCCATTTGAGAGGCGTCGATGAAGGAGATTGTTGCGTATTCATCAATTCTATTGTTGATGGATGGGAGGATATAACACTACCTTTTCCTAGGGAGGATTGGGTAGTGATGACTATAGGTGACGCGCGTGGTAGTATTGTGACATGGCCGCGTAAATGGGTTTGTTTAGCAAATCAGGTACTTTATTATGTATGACCTCAACAACTAACATTGACATTTTATTCGTTGATCCTTATATCATATCACTCAACCTCACTACAACATAAATGACATTAGGTAACACTGAAGTGGGAACACTTCTGCAAAGATAACACTTTAGTGTAACACTTTATAATATGTAACATGTTAAGGTAACACTTTCTAATAGGTAACACTTTAATGTAACACTTTATGATATGTAACACTGCTATAGTAACACTCTTTAATTGGTAACACTTTATGATACGTAACACTTCCATTGTAACACTTTTAAAAGGTAACACTTAGTTGGTAACACTTTTTGGTTAGTAACATTATTGGGACAACACGTAAAATTACCTTAATATACTCTTTTTATATATGTTGTGATTTAACTTAATGTAACCTAAAATTCTAATATATTTAATTATCATTATGAAATATTTTTACTAATTATTTTGCATAAATTCATTTTGAAAAAAGTAGTAAGAATTCATTATAGGGATCTCGTACATGTATATAAAATTCACTTTTCAAACTTTTATTTTAAATATTCCTAAGGGGTTATTTAGTAAGGGGGAATAAGACTAATAATCCCAATGATTGAAAACCAGAGTTCCATGGGATATGTAAAAGCAAGATGATGATGGTGCTCCAGACACAATTATTGTGGGAGAAATGAAAGCAGCTGGTGAAACTTTTGTTGAGGTGACCAACACATTGGAATATAAATATAAATGCTGACATTAAAATAATTATATAAATATAAATACATTGCTAAATTTCTCAATATAATAAATTTAAACCCCTTAAGAATGACAACATAAAACTTAACAAATTCCAAAGTTGTCTCCATTATTCAGTTTTTACCCCCTTCTTGTGTCTCCTCTCTTCTCCTCTCCTCGCTTTTATGGGGTTTTTGTTTGGAGGGATAGGAAGGGAGGGATAAGGATAAGTGGGGAGGGATTTGAGAAGTGTTTTGTTTGTTTGGAAAGATAGGGATGGTGAAGGGAATGAGGATAGGGATAAAATGAGTACTTATCCCTCAAAAATAATAACTAAGAGGGGGGGGGGGTGGTATAAGGAGGGGGATAACTTTAATGATGTAAAATAAGATTTCACCCTTAGTGAAAGAGAAGGAGAAACAAAATTAAGAAAGGTAAATAAGGGTAATTATGTAAATTTTTTGGTTATCTCAATCTGATTCCCTACTCATTTCAAGCAAGGGATTGTGTTAGTTTTATCTTTATCCCATATACTAATTCTCTATCCCTATCCCACCTTCTTATCCTTCTTATCCCTATCCGTTAGACCAAACGCCCCTTTACTCCTTTTGACCCTATTTTCTGGCACACCCTTTCAAAACCCCCTTCTTTCTCACTCTTCTCCTTTGATTACATCCAAATTCCTATCTTCTTTTCTTCTCCTCCTTCTCTTTCTTCCTCTAAACAACAATGTATTAATCATATTCAAATTCCTAAATATCTCCTACTTCTTTAAACCCCCCAAAAAAATTTCTCTTCAAAATTAGAACTTTTTAAAAACCCATTTTGTATTTTTCATCCGTTAAAAAAACCCACATCACCATTTTCCTCAATTTCCCTTTTTAATTTTAATTAACTAATTCCATTCCTTAAACCCTAATTTCCATCGTGTCTCCTAAAACCCCTAATTTAATTTATAATTGATAATTTTTTTTCTTTAATAAACCCTATTGTTCCTTTCATTATGCTCTTTATCTTCATCATTGGACCGTCTTCTTCTTCGTATGTCATTTTATCATAATTATTAATTATTTTGTTGCTTTTATTGTCGATTTTACTTCTAGTAATTTTTATTTTTTTGCAGGAAATGCTAAATAATTGTAATAGTTCAAATGCAGAAGCTTTTTCTTCGAACTTCACCCTCTTTCACAACCCCACTTCTCCTTTCTTCATCATCTTCATTTTCAACTAAACCCCAATTTCTCTCTCATCATCCTCTCAAACCCCAGAAAACCCCCAATTTAATTAAATTCAATTTCCACTCTTGTAATTTAGGGTTTTGCGCTAAACCCTCTGTTCATAAATTTACACAATCATTATTCATGCCTATCTCATCTTCTTCTTATTCTTCAACTTACTTCAACATTTTCCCTAGCATTAAGTACCTCTCACAGCAGCCATGGGTGGTTTTAAAGGTAATGCGTAACGGGTCCCGGTTGGCGTGGCTGCACACTGCTGCTGGTAGTGGAGGGTGCCAAAAATTTGGATGAAGCTGAGAGTGATTATGACGAGGTAGAGGAGAGAGAAAGGAGTGGTGAAGGAGGAAAAGTGAAAGTGGGAAAATTCAAAGGAGAAGTAGAAGTTCAGGTGGGTGTAGTAATGGAGTTGTAGGAAACACTGATTTGTTGACAATTTTAGGAGTTTGACAAAGAGATTTGAGGAAGTTGGTGCAAAAGGGTATTGGTGTTGTTGATGACCTTAAGCAGATTTATAAAGATAAGGTTGTTTACTTGTTACTCTAATCTTTTGTTTATGTTTTCTGTTTGTGTAAGGAAGACCACCCGCCCTGGTCGAGGTAGCATGCCCGAGTGCGGGTTGCTCGCCCGGACCCCTCCGGGCGGGTCGCTCCGAGGATGCTTTTCACGCGTTTTCTGCTTTGTTTAGCCTTAGTATATAAGCATTTTGTACTCCTAAAACCTAATTACACTTCATTATTTACAAAACTTAGTTTAGCCCTAATTTTCTCCCTAAGCTGTGGAATACTTTCAATCATTCAGTTCAATAAAATTCAGGTTTCATTCAATCTTTAATTCTTGTTTCTTTTATTCATGTTTAATTTTAGTTTTGATTTACATTTTTAGTTTAGTAGTTTCATGTTTAGGTTTAGTTTTATAATTATTGTTAATTTACTAGTCTTAATCATGTTTATATTTTTATTTTCTATTATTGCTTTAGTTTCTGCAGTTTTAATTATGAGTGAGTAGTTTTCCTTCTAGGACTAGGGGGTTTATGGATCGTTCTTGATGTTTTGTTCATAGTTGTTAATTTGATTGTTAATGTTCTTGAATTCCTGTTGTCAATTTATGTTGCTTTCAGTTAAATACTTGTCAGGTTTAATTACTAGTCTGATATTGTTGAAATCGATACCGAGAGGTAAGATTACCACAATTAGATCATAGGGACAATAGGCAAAACGAATCTAAGTGAGCGAGAGCCATTAGAGGAGTTTTGAAGGAGACTAGATTCGAGAGAATTAGTGAACCTTAATTCAAGGAAATTAATAATCTTTTAATCAATTGTCTGCAATTCATTTGGTGATCTATGGTGAACTAACGTCCTAGGCTTAGTTATATATTTCTTCTCTTAATTGATTCATTCCTGGTACTTGTTAAATTTTTAGTTAAATCCCAATATTCAAAGGCCCCTTACGACAAACTGACTTTTTAGAAATAGTAGAATTGCTTGCTTCCATGTGGATACGATCCCTAATTCCCTGTCTACATAGGTAGAGTAGAGGTTATTTTTGATAGGTATACGACTGTCCTTATCAAATTTTGGCATCGTTGCCGGGGAGGAAATAGTTTAATTTCTACTAGTCGGGTTATTTTGTCCTATTTTTGTTTCCTTTTATTTTTTCTCGAGGAACCGTTGTTCTTTGAGACAGTTTTTACGGATACCTACATTTTTGATTCGTGTGTAGGTACTAGGTTTGCATGCCAGTTTGGATTGATCCTGAACTAGAACATTCATTACATAAGCAGAGCCGTAGAAGAAAGTGGAGATTGCAGAGAGTTGTTCTTTCTGAAAGGATACTATCGGAAGTGTCACAACTCTACTCTGATTTGAGCATTTCTGAGAATTCTGATAGGGAAGAAATGGCAGAGTCACATATTAATGAGAACAACATACCGAAAAATGATGCACAACCGCCATCGTTGAAGGATTATTCCCAGCCTGATTCTGCAACATTTGGAGGTGGTTATCGGTTCCCTGATACTGAGGCTCTAAATTTTGAACTGAAGCCAGCTCTGGTGAAAATGGTGGAAAGGAATCAGTTTGTAGGAACACTGATGGAGGATCCAGAGACACCAGCTTGCTTAATCGTACCACAATATTGTAGGAAGTTATTCAAATGCAACATTTGAATAACTTCCTTCAATACTGTGGTACGATTAAGCAAGCTGGTGTCTCTCAGGATTACATTAAAAGAATGATGTTCCCGTTCTCACTGAAAGACAAGGCCCGTACTTGGTTGAACAGTCTCAATATGGATAATATCAACAATTGGGAAGAGTTTGCTCTAGCATTTCAACGGAAGTATTACCCTCCAGAGCGAACTACAACCCTTCGGAGTAAGATCACGAATTTCAACCAGGAGTCAGATGAAACATTGTACGAAGCATGGGAGAGATTCAAGGATTTATTGAGATTGTGCCCACATCATGGTCTTGAGAAGTGGTTCCTGGTCCAGTCATTCTATAATGGTTTAGGGAATGAGAGTCGAACATTATTAGATCCAGCTACTAGTGGTCGATTCATGAACCAAGAGGTTAATGCTGCATATAATTTGATCAAGGAAATTGCTATTCATAACTCACAGTTTGGCAATCCCATGGGACATTCGAAGAAAGGTGGAAAGCATGTGGTTGATGATAAATATGAGAGTTTAGCTTCACAGGCTAATGGCATAAGCTAGAAGCTCGATAAGATTGGTACTACAGCTCCTCCACCATCACCTGTAGCTGCAATGGCTGCACTTTCGGGATGCACTGAGCCTTTCTGTGATTCATGTGGTTCATATTGTCATAGTTCCCAGTCATCTACCAGTTCAGTAGACCAAGTGTGTGCCTTCCAAGTCTACAAGAACAACCCATTCTCTAATACATACAATCCAGGGTGGAAGGATCATCCATACTTCTCCTACAAGAACAGCAACAATGTGCAGAATCCTCAGCAAACTATATCACCTCAGCAGGTTCACCAGCAGATGCAGAGATATATACCACCACACCCACCAGGTTTCAGCAGACCACCACTACCAGCACCACTATTGCCAGTTCAACCTAGTGGTGAAATTTTAGAGCTGAAGAATATGATGTTGCAGATTCAGAAGAATATGGAGGCAATGCAGGCTCACAATAAGAACCTAGAAACCCAGCTAGCTCAGATTGCACAGTTTACAACTCAGAGGTAGCACGGTCAACTACCTCCTCAACCGAATCCACCAGATCAGAGAGAGAATTGCAACTCCATCACTACCAGAAGAGGGACCCACTATGAAGGTCCTAAGATGCCCACTGATGATGCTCATTCAGAGATAAGAGTGGAGACTGGTAAGACCAGCAATGTCGTGATTCAGGAGATTGCAGAGCCTACACCTTCTAAGGAGAAAGATGCCCCGGAGAAGACGGTCCCGGTAGCTGACAAGCCAGTTGATGCATTGACACCTCCCAAGGTGCCACTACCCCTCCCGCATAGGGTAGACTGAAAGTGCAAGTGACACTCAAGAGGGGGGGGGGGGTGAATTGAGTTTTGTAAAGTTTTTGTAAATTTTTTCGATTAATTAAGACTAGTTTAGAACCAGTTCTCAAGCAGCGGAAATATTAAAGCAATAAAATAAACAACACCAATATTTAACGAGGTTCGACTTCTAATAAGTCTACGTCCTCCACTCAGTCACTCTTTTATCAATCAATTCAGAATAACAAAAGAATTACACTCAATCAATTATGCACCTATGCACAATATGATTCCCTAACTTCCAACTGTGGATGTTCGACTTAACCCTCAACTAAGAAGGTTTAAATGAAGATGATCCCAGATCAACTTCCCTAGGAAACTGAACTATCAGAATGCTCAAATTACAATCCTTTGTCTCTCTATAACAATTAGCCTAAATGCTTACATAAGAGGAAAATTAAACCTTAATGTTGTTATGAGGTTTATGCGAGATTGAGACTTTAGAGAGCACTTTTTCAAATCGTGATTTTCTTGATTTTGTTCTTGCAAAAGTTGTTTTGGATGTCTACTGGATAATGTCCTTAAATAAGCCTTTGGCTAGTATGTTATGTAATATTTGCAGGAGAATATTTTCCTTGGAATTATAGAAATAATCCCATGAAAATATTCTCACTGATTTTATTTGAAATCAAATAAAATAAGCACAATATTACATAACATACCTGCCATACTTAAGGATATTTGCCTTGCATACCAATCCAAGCATCCGTGTTTGATTTTTGAAAAACAATTTTGCACGGAAAGAAACTTTCCTAAAATACGGATGGGAAGTAAACTCTAGAGGACTGGTTCAACACTGTTGCCAGACTGTTCCAATCTGCCAAGTTTACTTATAATTATGTATGCCAAGTAACTTAAGTTCCTTGTCAATCATAACTGGTGCATCTCTGTAATCTCAATCTTTATATTGCATAGGCAAACCTTCATACAACTTACTTTGCATCTAAGTCCTAAGAGTTAGACTGTATGAGCTTGGTCTTCATGCAAACTTAAAGACTTGGCTTCTCGAGCTTTATCTTGTCATCATTGAACTTGTTTCTTTAGTACCTGCACATGCAAACATAAACTTGCATACAATGTGATAGCTCAATGTGGTTTGTCATCATTCAAAACAAAAGCTAGGATCTCAACAAATTCCCCCTTTTTGATGATGACAAACAATGAAGTTCCCTCTACAAATAGTATCATTTAATATTTGGAACTTTTCAAAAAATTTGAATTCTTTAGAATTCAATGAACTGGTCTTATACTGTTCCTGCAGATTAAGCATCATTTACAAGTAAACCAGTTCAGAACTAACTGACAACAATTTAAGAAAGAGTTTGATAAGTACCTTGGGCAAATACTAATTAGAGATAGAGCTCTTAGACTTAAACATGTATTCACAATAAGAACATCAATAAGTTCATCAGACTTGTAAACAAGCCGTTGGGATGATAAGAAGTAAAATACTTTGAATACATCTCCTTCCAAACCTTACAGGTTTGTCATCACTAGCAAGTTTTAACAAACTTGCTTCTCGTTGATGCAACACACAGGTTGGTAAAATTCATTTAACCTGTTTCCCCCTGAATTAGGTAGAACAAATCAGAACTTCACCCTGCTTCCCCCTTTTGGCATCATCAAAACAGTCAAAGCATAAAAGTAGTGAAAACAAAAACTAAACACAACCAGTAGTCAAACTACTAATCATATAAAGTTGTAGCTAAATAGGTATTTCAAACAGCATTCTCTAGATGCTGATTCTACCAACTGTTCCTGCAAATGTACCAAACCTACTTGTCTAGAAAGTTATTACAAACTAGTAGCAAACCAAATTACAGAATGTTTTTGAAAAGGAAAGGGGAAACCAGAATAAGAAGTCAATAAAGGAGGGGGTTAGCAACAATAGGATCAAATAAGAGGAAAGAAAAAGATCAATCAGCTCCAGAGTCTTGTTCAGTCTCATCATCTTCTTCTTCTTTTGAAGCACTAGTAGCATTCCCTTCATCAGCTTCTTCCTCATCCTACTCAGATCCAAGTTCAGCATCCTCATCATCAGCATCACCTGCAGCTTCTGATGTATCGTCCTTGTCTTCAGAATCCTCTCCACCAAGTATTCCTGCTTCGTCAAGACGAACCTCAATTCGTCTGTAGGATTCCTGAAGTGCAGCACACATTGTAGTGACCCTATTTACCATATTTTGCATTAGTTCATTCTAATCACTCAGCTGCTTAACCAAGGAGTAGGTTGCTTGAATTGTTTCTATACAGGTCCCAGCAAGACCGGCATCACTTTTCCCTTCATCTTTCATTTTCACAACACCTTTTGCATATGTCATGCCTTTCTGACCTATAATCTGATTTGTGAGATGTGACATTGTGCCATAAGCTCCCACCATTGGTATCTTCCAGTGCCAAACACTAAGGTCAACCATCCTCCATATGGCAGAGCATGATTAGCTTTCTCCACAGAGCAGATCATATGTCCTAACATCATAGCACGGTGTGATCAATGAGGCAGTAAATGAGAACACTATCCATCAACCGTACAGTCATATGACCTTGTGCTCTAGGACACACAATCTTAGAGGCTATAGTGTGGAATATCCTCATGATTAGTTCCTTTAGTTGGCCAATGGTGTACCCCTGTTTGTTGTCTGGTGGACCAGTAAAGAGTCTGGTCTCGATCTGTTCTGCTGTGACTCCCTTTACCGAAGGCCAATTTTCTCTAGAGTGAACATCAAGTCTCTTTGTGAGAACTTTGACAATCTCAGCCAATTTCTTTTCAGACAAATTTATGGGAGTATCTGTAAGAAAGGAGAAATAAGATCCATCATCTTTAGTATGCAGGTGTGAGTAAAATTCTTCAACTAGGGGCATGAACACATCTAAGTCTTTTGCAAACAACACAGACCATTTTTGAAAATCTAAGGCCTCCTTAACCTCTAACAAGAATTTTTGTCCAACCCAACTCTTTGCAACAGAAAATCCTACCAGAATTTGTCTATCTTTCAGATTATATAGAGGTTTAGGAATGGTAGACTTAATTTTCTTAGATTTCATGCCTGGAGAGACAGCAACAACAGGTTGCTTTCTCTTTTGCCCTGTTGTGGTGTGGTCTGGTTGTGCTGCCTTCATAACAGCCTTCCCCTTGGATGCTTCTGCACCCTTTCTAGCAACCGTTTTCACACGAGTACTCTTGCTTGCTATTCACTAGTGGAAAAATTCACATTTGCTGCATCACATATGCTGCGGACTTGAGCAATATATAAAAATCGCAGTATATAATAAGTTGGAAACAACCTTTTCCTTATAAGCAGGATTATATGCTACGGTTCTATTACAAAACGCAGCATATAACTTATATGCTGGGCTTCTTGAGTTATATACTACGTTTTGTAAACCGCGGCATATAATTCTGAGAATGAAAAAAAAAAATACCGTACATGTGGGCATGAATTATACACTTCATCAAAAAAGCATATAACACTTAGTCACTTTTACCCACTCAAAAACTCAGCAAAAACCACCACAACACTCAAAAGCTCTCTCTTTGGAATAAACCACCTACTGTCTCCTCACCACCACCACAACTCATTAGCACCGTCTCCTCACCACCACTTCTCACTGGTTGTTTAAGGTAAGATGCTCAATTAATTTGAATGGGTTTGTTTTAGGGTTTCAAAATTTCTATTTTTTGGGTTTAATTTGAATTTGTATGAAGTGATTTTGAATTTGTTTGAATGGGGGCTATGTGAATCGCCATCTATGGCGTGTTTTGCAGCTGTTTTTTTGAATAATCCTTGTCCTTCTTGTTGAAATTTGCTGCGATGTTGTTGAGCTTCGTTAATTTGCGTTTAATTTGACAGTTTTCTTTGGTTATTCTGTTGTGGAATTTCTGAAATTGGTAAATTTGTGACTTTTTTTAGGGTTTTAGATTGAATTTCATATGTTTTTTTGATGTTTTTCATTTGTCATTTTGGATCTGCGACAATTTGTTGCATGAAGGAATGAAAAATGAATTGGTTAAAAAAAAATATAAATTGCCATTGCTGCATTAGAAGATAGAAGAGTTGAACATTACAGATTAGTTCTCCAACGCTAATTAACTCAACTAAACAACCACAATGAAAATTACCATTAATCATGCGTAATTGTTTTAACAAAAAAAATTACAGACAAACATAGTGACGCAGAATAATAATAATAACAGAAACACTGACATGGAAATTATCAATCAAAAATAATTGTATGTAATTATGTAATATTATCTCACTTATCACAGCTAGTGTACAACATTTCCCCTCTGTTACATGGTTTGTGTGTACTTAATCGCGCGATACATGATTAACCTGAGCATCAGTGAACCTGCTTACTTTTGTCTGTAACATTATGGGTTGAATTGGTTTACTGAACGTTTCTGACAGAGCAAAACATACCGACATGAAGTAAAAGTGCAAAACTAAGCAGCACTAAATGGGACTATGAAAGTAGTTCATTACATGTTGATGGATCAATTTCATACTTTACAGGCAATTCTTCGGAAAGTTGATTAGCTAAAATGCCAATCAAACCAAATTACCATAACTTGTTCATTGCATAAATTTCCCAAAAATTAGGACTTCTTTTTTTACAACTGAATTCAAGAGTTTAATGTTGCGAATCAAACAACTTATTCCTATGGTTATTTTTTCCACCCCATAGAAACTGACTATTGTATTCTGAAACAACAAAAATATGAGGTTGTAAATTACAACAATAAAATAATTTACTACCGTCCCAATTCCGAATTCAGCAACTTATCTGTAAAATACATAACCAGCTAAATAACTAATTCAGCTAGCTTATTATTTCCAATAGTCAATACTGTTTTCCAAGCACTTCATCTTTCTAGTTTTTCTAATCAGCATCCCGGCAATGACATAGATGTTTATCTTGCTCCACTTGCTGATGACTTGGAAAAGTTGTGGAATGAGGGGGTTGAGGTGTATGATGCTTATGCGAGGGAGACGTTTACATTGCGTCCATTGCTTTTGTGTACTCTCAATGATTTTCCAGCATATGGTAACTTATCGGGGTACAAGAATAAAGGGATGAAAGCTTGCCCTATTTGTATGGACGACATGGACTCCACAAGGGTGGCTAATAAGTATGTGGATTGGTGTCACCGAAGGTTCCTCCCACTTGATCACCCTTATGATAGGAAAAAGAAGGCATTCAATGGGAAGGTTGAATATTGTGTTGCTCGTCGACCTTTGAGTGGTAACGAGGTATACAAGAAGGTTGAAGGTGTTGAAACCGTATACGGTAAACTGAATAAGGATTGTGAGGGGTTATGGAAGAAAGAGTCTATCTTTTGGCGGCTTCCTTATTGGAAGGATTTGCAAGTACGACATTGTTTAGACGTTATGCACATTGGGAAGAACATTTGCGATTCCATTCTCGGAGCATTGTTTAATGTTCCACATAAGACCAAAGATGGAAAGTTAGTTCGAGATTTCTTGTAGAAGAATAAGCTTCGACCCGAGTTATGGCCTCGACTTAAGGAGAGTAAGAAAAGTAAGAAAGCTGATGATGAGGGTGACGTTGAGAAGGGAAAGGGAAAGGAGAAAGTGACGTTGAATAACAAAAAAATGAAAGGGAAGAACAAGGTAGTTTCGTAAAATGGTGAAGAGAAGGAACAAAAGACCTACTATCTGCCACCAGCTTGCTACACATTGTCAAAAGCAGAGAAAAATCGTTTTTGTGAGTCTTTGTACAACATAAAGGTGCCATCGGGTTTTTCTTCTAACATGAAAAGATTTGTGTCATTGGAAGGTGAGTTGATGTTATCTAGCATGAAATCACATGACTGCCATGTTATGATGCATGTTTTTTTTACCAATTGCAATAAGAGGTATCCTACCAAACATGTAAGGTACACCATCACTGCGTTGTGTTCATTCTTCAACACAATATGTAGCAAAGTACTAGATCTGACAACGTTAGACAAACTTCAAGCTGATGTCATTGAAACTTTATGCAAGTTTGAGATGTATTTTCCCCCGACATTCTTTGACATAATGGTTCACTTAATTGTTCATCTTGTTCGTGAAATAAAGCTTTTGGGCCCAGTTTTTTTGAGATGGTGAAGAAGTTGAAAAACTCATCACCGAAGCACAGCAAAGAGGAAGGTGAAGTCGTGAAAGGGATTTAGGAGGAAGCTTTGTCAAAGGAAGAAAATAAGGAAAAGGATGCTCCCATTCAAGTGAAGTCAAAGCATAAGAAGTGCAGCTCTACTGATAAGACGACAACTAAGCAAGTAGCCAACAACAGCAAAAACACGGCCTCCGACATAGAACCAAAGAGATCATCCAAGGGGTCTACCGTAGCGTCTGATCATGCACTCGTCGATGGAGATGTTATGAAGACGTTATCAAATAAGTGCAACTGGTTGCATACATGTGTTTCACTTGAACCTCAATCTTTCACACTTGAAGTAGTTTTAAATAAGACACAATTTCATTACTTTGGGAATGCACAAACATGGATAACCAAGGGAGACATAGCTAACTTCCTTTGCAGAAAGAAGATGTCTATTGGTTTCTTGCAAGCTTTCATGAGGTGAGGAATCGTTAGTGGAAAAATCAATTAATTTAATTTAATTTAGATTAATTTTAAGCATTAGTGCCTACTCTTATAAACACTTGTTTACTAGTGCGTTATATTTGGATCTGGTTGGGTGCGAGGCAACTTTGATGGTCAGGTGGTTATGTCCTTATGAGATACGTAATGAACGGTGCTTGAAGAACCGGCCCGATGTTAAAGAATACCTCCATCGTGCAATTATTGAAGCTATGCTATCAAAGAGGAAATTGTAATTTCAACTTGACACAACCCCTGTGACATACTCTCAATGTTGTTGAACTTGTTTGTTAATGTAGGGAGCATTGGGTGCTTCTCCTCATATCACCTTCAACACTCAGTGTATGTATTTGACTCATGTCTTACAGAACCATCACACGACTACATAATCATCACATGGTTGAACGGGTAGAATAGAAGTTTATGAATGTCATTCTTAAGTTATAATTTCCACTTAGTACAGTTTCAGGTTTAAACACGTTTATGAGGCACCACCAATATTGAGTTTCTGAACTTGCCGATGTTGTAGTCATGAAGAGGATTCGTTCAACTCCAAGTGCCTCAATTCCTAAGTTGGTTCATGTACAGGTATTTATAGCTTTCGTTTGGAATTGGTTGTTGTTTTTCGCATGTTATTTATAGAACCTTATATGTGGTCATTCATGTGGTAATTAAACTAGTGTGCACAACAACAAAACAGTGTCGACCGTGGGTACTATGTGATGCGATACATGCATGTTCGACATCATATCAACATGCACAAAATCAGATGATCTTGACAAGGTACGTCGTTTCTAACTATTTACATTAAGGCTTATTTATATATAAGTTGTCAAAACGTGTTGCTGCTACTACTGTTGTTCTGCTGAGCTAGTATAAGTGTCAGGAAGCTGTGCTAAAGCTGAATAGGGATTCTTTGCTGTTCTGAACAACTTCTGTTATTGTTCTACAACTTCTGTTAATATCAGCTTTGATGCTGATATTGATTTGACTTCTAGTTTATCATGTTGCTACAAATGAAAGAAGACATAAATGAAACTTGATTGGAACTACTGCTGAAACCAGCTTTGCAACAGCCACAACATTGCATAAAAACACAGTCCAGCATAGCAAAACTGCAGTGTCAAAAATGAAACCCCAACACAGGACTTCAGACTGAGACCAAGAACAGCTTTCACCCAAACTCAACAGCCCAGCCACAAAACAGCCACAAACAGAACCAGCAAACTTTCACCACAACCAACTACAAAACCCAGCAACCCTGCCACACTAGCAGCAAACTACCAGCCTCCAACCAGAAAACCAGCAAGCTAGAGCATATCACCAGCTGAGTAAATAATAGCCTGAGATACCCCCCAGCTCCACCACACCCCTGCAAAGCCACCACTCCACTACACAGGCAAAGAATAGCAGCCACATAAACAACTGCAACTTGACTACACAGAAACCTCACAGCCTTAAAAAAATATCGCAATACCAAATTAGCTCAACATTACACCCTAACACCACCCTTGCCAACAAACCCTCACAACCACATGCATCAAGGCAGAAGCAAAACAAACTGCAGCCTGAAAACCATAAGATAAACAATAGCAGGAACAAACTGGACCCATCAGATTAACCAGCAACCTCAACTAAACAACTACAGGACCAAAAAAAAAAAAAAACTACAGAATTAAGCCTGCCAAGCCAAAAACTACAGCAAAACTAAAATAAAACACCTGCAGAATAGAAATCCCTGCACCACCACACCCCAACATCAACCTGCATAACCCTCCAAACCAGCACCACAAAAACCACCACCCATCCACCTCACCAACACCACACAGCCACCAGAACACAAACACCCCACCTCAACAACTCTTCACCCTATGAAACTAGTGTTTCACTTGGCCAGACCATTTTGACTGATCCAATACCTACAGCCTGCTTATCACAGCTGTCTTAGTAGCAGTATTAAGTGAACTTACGTTATCAGCTTATTAAGTGAAACGAACGCACCTTTAGTTTTTAACGATTAAGATCAATGCTACTGGCAATAGTCAATACACTATTTTCTGCACATAAGTACTTTTCCGCAACATAATTTTTGATGTATGACCAGGTGCAACTGATGGAACCTTCTGAACAGCTTCTGTTATTGTTCTAAAGCTTCAGAATAGAACTGCTTGTTCTGATAAGTTTCAGTTATTGTTGTTTTTTGTTTCGAAGTTGTGGTTGCTGCTGTCTGTTGTTGTTTCTTGTTCTGAAGCTGTACGAGCCGAATTTGCTATTCTGAAACAATATAGCTAGTGGCTAATTGTAGGTTAAATGTGAATGTTATATATGGGAGAAGCAGGCTACGTGTAGCACATATGATGTTTGACAAACTTGTGGTTGTTGTGTTGCTAATCGAATCCCTAACATTCTTTTTGATAATTTTAATTGATCAATCTAATTTGGGCGGTTTTGAATATAATAACAGGTTTTCAGCGTATCAAGTAGGGAAGGTCCTTTCACCAACGGAGAGATTGAAGAAGTCCGAGACAAGTTAGCAAAGTTCCTAACGACGTATTGTTTTTAGTAGAATTAATTTGATCGATCATTTTAATTATTATATTAGTCGGAATTAATAGTATTGTTGAGATGATGTATTGGTGTTGAGAGGCATTACGCGTAGACATGTTGATAGCTAGTTTGCACGTTGTGCTTGTATTACTTTACCGTATGAAACTTTAATTTGTTCGTAGTACTCGTATCGTACATATATTATATGTGAATAATTCTAAATAATTCTTAATATATGTGTGTTTGTAATGATTCTTACTATATTTTTGCTTCAATAGATTAAATAATACTAATTTTGTTATTAATAACAAAAAAATAAATAAATTTTGATTATATGCTGCGGCCTAAATTGAAGAAACGCAGCATATAACTATTTTTTTTGGTGGGAAATCAGTTATATGCAGCGGTTCTTATGAAAAAACCGCAGCATATAGTTGTTTTTTTCCCACCAAAAACCATTATATGCTGCGCTTAATTAAGGAACTGCAGCATATAACATGATTATATGCTGCGGTTTTGAACCGCAACATATAATGAATCATTTAAATGCTGCTACTGGGTATGCTGCGGCCCTGGACCGCAATATATACCCCCTATTTAACCGCAGCAAATGAAGTATTTTCCACTAGTGATTTTCTTTGTGTTTTCTTTCTCAGTGGTTAACTCAACTTCCTCTTCTTCTTCAGTAACTTCCTTACTCTTTGATTTTTCAACTGGTTTGGGAGTGGTTTTAGGAGTGGGTGATTTAGAATTTGTAGTTGGTGGTTTTGTAGCCTTCTTCTCCACATTCTTAACCGTTTTTGAAGAAGGTTTCTTAGTACTGACTTTCTTTTCCATCACTTCTTCAGTAACAACATCCTCCATTTTTTCAATTTCCCTTTCTTCTGATTCAATTTCTTCCTCCTCAACTTCTTCTTCATCCGACTAGGATTTGGATTCAGATTCCTTCTCATGTTCAGATTCTTCAACAATCTCTGGTTCTTTGGATTTTGACGTTTCTATTGGTACAGGAGTTGATTCTTTAGCTTTTAGTGTGGGTGGCTTTTTGGCAGTGGCTGATTTTGTGGATGTTGGTGTGGAAGATTTGGTGGTTTTGGCGGTTCATTTGATGTAACCGCTTTTGTGGTTGGTTTTGTGGTGGATTTTGCTGTGGGGAGTCTTATAGTGAGAGCTTTTAAAGTTACAGCCTTGGAGTTCTTCTAATCAATGGCACTTCCTCCTCACCGTTCACATCTTCTTCCTCCATCACATCTTCTATCACAGACTCAATAACCTTGTCAACCATCTTCTTTGTTTTCTTTGTTTCAATTTCAGGAGATTCACTAACTTCTTTTTCAACCAATCTTGTGCTTCTTCTTTTCGACATGATGAAACTGAATACTTCCTCTGATTTGAGTATAAAAAGAAACACTTTGAACAATGTGAGAGAAATAATGAAAAATAATTTAGATTTAGATGAATTAGGTTTTTGTGTGAGAGAAAATAAACCAAGAGAATATATAGAAGTTAAAGAAAATGAAATCAAGAAGGAAAGTATGATCAGTAGCATATATTTGTAGGAGATTTAAATCAAAACGGTTATCTTCAGAATATTTGAAAGATATTTGTCCGTTCAGCTAAAAAGGCAGTTGCCATAAATACAACCGTCAATATATTTATTTCCAAAAATTTGAAATTTTGAAAATAAACTGACTGACTAAAAATAACCGCCTCATGCATCTGGTTCCCTAATGGTTTGCAACTATTCTGTCCCAACTTACCTTTTACAAGATAATACTAAGGCACTTGAGTACTAAATTAATCAGCTCAGCATCGCATAAGAACTTTGTGAGAGCTAGAAATATGAAGAAAAACGAAACAAAACAAAATATGTACATATTGACATCATTTGACTAGCCAAATGGACAAGTCAAGACTTAAGAGCTCATTGTCTAATCTTAATCATATCCAACAAGGTACGAAGCTTGATGAACATTTCTCTGCTCAAAGTTTTCGCATAGATGTCAGTTAGTTGATCTTCTGACCTGCAAAACTCCAATTCTATATTACCTTTTTCAACATTGTTCCTTAGAAATTGATGCCTAATCTCAATATGCTTGGTTTTAGAATGTTGGACAGGATTTTTCGAAATATTGACTGCACTTGTGTTATCACATAAGATGTGAACACTTCTGAAATAGATCCCAAAATCCTTCGGTTGTGACTTTATCCATAAGAGCTGAGCACAACATAAAGCTGCTGCAATATACTCAGACTTTGTTGTGGATAAGGCCAAAGAATTTTGTTTGTTAGATTCCCATGAGATAAGACAAAAACCTAAGAAGTGAGCCATTCCAGAAGTACTCTTCTTGTCCACAATAAAACCAACAAAGTCAGCATCTTGTATCCTATAAGATTCATACTGCTACCTTTAGGTGAGATTCTTTAGGGTTACATTGAAATCTTGCACACAACCCTACTGAAAACACTATATCCGGCCTACTGGCTGTTAAGTAGAGCAATGAGCCAATCATACCTCTATACAACTTACCCTCAACACCCTTTCCCTTTTCATCAAGGCTCAATTTTGTAGAAGTTGGGATGGGTGTCTCATAGGATTTGCTGTCTTACAGACCATATCTTTTCAGCAACTCCTTGAGGTACTTCAGCTGATGAATCATAATTCCATCCTTGGTTTGCTTGATTTGAAGTCCTACAAAGAATCCAAGTTCTCCCATCATACTCATTTTAAATTCACTTTTCATCAAATCTGCAAACTCATTACATAAATCAGGATTAGTAGCTCCAAACAAAATATCATCTACATATATCTGGACCACTAACAGATCAGTTCCCTTTTCCTTCAAGAATAGTGTCTTGTCAACTGAACCTCTCTTATATCCATTTTCTAAAAGAAAACTGCACATCCTCTCATACCAAGCTCTGGGAGCTTGTTAGAGATCATAAAGTGCTTTGTCAAGTTTGAAACATGGTTTGGCAAGTCATTTTCCTTAAATTCAGGGGGCTGCTCCACATATACATCTTCTTTCAAATAACAATTAAGAAAGGCTGTCTTAACATCCATTTGAAAGAGTTTGAAGTTCATATGAGCTGCAAAAGCTATTAAAATCGTGATTGCCTCAAGCCTGGCAACTACAACAAAGTTTTCATCATAATCAATTCCTTCCTGTTCATTAAAACCTTGGACCACTAGTCTGGCTTTGTTCCTGACTATAATACCTGCATCATCCATTTTGTTTCTGAACACCCATTTAGTTCCAATAACAGACATGTTTTCCTTCCTGGGTTCAAGATGCCATACTTGATTTCTCTCAAACTGACTGAGTTCATCTTGCATGGCCAAAACCCAATCTAGATCCATTAAAGCAGTCTTATAATCAGTTGGTTCAACATTTGAAAGAAAAGAATAGAAAGCACAAAAGTTTTGTAGAGTAGAATTCCTTGTTCGCACCCCGTTGTTAATATCACTAATGATAAGATCAGAGGGATGAGAAGACTTGTACTTGAAGGATTTATTCATATCAAGATTTGCACTGGTGCCTTCTAATGTTGAACTGGTTCCTGTACTGGTTCCCCCTGTGTCATTGTTGTTTTGAATAGGTGAACCTGGTTCCATAGTGGTCTGAGCTGCATTGTATTCATGTGGTTGAGCTTCTTGAGTTTGTGCTTGACCATAATCTTCCTCTATAGGAGAGTTGTGTGGTGAGTCTAGTTCAACACCTTCTCCTTCTTTAGCTCCTGTAAAGTTTAGCATGCCAATTTCGAATTCATCATCATCAACCTGCACATGCTTACTAAACATATTAGTTTCATCAAACAAAACATAAATACTCTCTTCAACACACACGGTTCTTTTTTTGAAGACTTTTTATGCCTTGTTGCGTGAAGAGTATCCAACGAAAACACCCTCATCACTTCTGGGATCAAATTTGTCCAAACTTGATTTACCATTATTGTACAAAACATTTGCACCTAAAAATGCGTAAATGTGCAATGTTTGGTCTTCTTCCCGTAAGAAGCTCATAAGGTGTTTTTTTTAGTAAAGGTCTCAGCATTACCCTATTTAAATTATAGCAAGCAGTACTCACAGCTTCAGTCAAGAAGTTTCGAGGTAGACCACTCTCTAGAAGCATTGTTCTTGCCATTTTTTCTAGAGTGCGGTTTTTCCTTTCAACCACTCCATTTTGTTGTGGATTTTTGGGAGCTGAGAAATTGTGAGACACACCATGATCATTATAGTAGGTAATGAAGCTTACATTGTCAAATTGAGAACCATGATTAGACTGGATAGAGACTAGTTGATCATTACTATTATCTCCAAAGGTGACACTTCTTCCTTCATAGGCTACGAGTGAAAGAAATTGACTTTTATCTCCAGACATGTGTCTTGAGCAACCACTGTCCAAATACCAGAATGGCTTTCCTTTCACTCTAACCTGCACAATCAAATCAAGGTTTAGTTTTAGGAACCCAGATTTTCTTGGGTTCCGTGTTAATGGGAGCTGGTTTGATACTGTCCTTTCTAACCTAGATTAGTTTTACATTTGTCTTTCTTGTTTTATCATGTTTTCCAGTTTTAGACAAATTATGTGTTTGACTCTGATGATTATGAGTTCTTTGAACATGAGATTGGTTTTTCTTATTATGTTTTTGCTTGGTCCAACAAGTTTCAATAACATGTCCATTGTTACCACAGTAGGTACATACATGCATGTCTTTTGCGAAAATGTACTTACCTCTCTTGAATTCAGAAATCCAATTCTCATCTCTCCCCAACTTTTAGGGCTGTTAGGAAGTACTTCCAGAATAATCTAATTTAAACCTCATAGATTTACCAAGTTGTGAGGTCAGGATGTTTAGAGTATTTTGAGCATCGAGCAGCCTGTTCATTTGTCTTAGGCAATCACTCAAATCCTGTTGCTTGGTTTCAAGTTTCTTTAGCTGAGCTTCATTATATTCAGCAGCAATGGCAAGATCTAACTTTGCCCTATGAAGCTCATCCTTAAATTTTGAAATCAATTCAGGATCTGGTTCAGAAGTGGTCTGGGTATTCTTGCCTTTCCTTAGTTCAGATATTTCAGCTTGAAGATCATAGTTTTTTGTTTCATATTCTAAGTTTAAGAATTCAATATCAACACCTTGATTGTCTGAAACAACTTTAGGGTTGATATCTTTTCTTAACTAAGATATTTCAGTTTGTAAATCACAAATCTTACCTTCATATTCCAAACATAAGTTATTGACATTAATACTAGAACTACTTGTGCTATCAAGAGAAGTTTTTAGAGTCACAAGCTCTTTGAACAATTCTTCCACATCATCAACCATATAATTATATGCTAGAATTAAGTCAGAATGTTCTAGAGAAAGTGATTTCTGTTTAAGTACTTCAAAATTTATACCTTTAACTTCTGCCTCCTTAAGCTTACTCAAACTTTTTTCATTGTTTTGATAGAAATCTGCTTTTCAAAAAATTGATTGAGGTTTTAGCATCTCAAGTTCTATGTTCTTCTGATCCAGACTTATTTCAAGCTCTGAAATTTTTTCTTTCAGTTCTATACAAATAAGTAAGCTCAGCAGAACGACATTCACTAAGATCTAGATTTCGAGTTACTTCTCTTAGTTTCTTTTTGTTAGCCTTATAAGCACCATTGCCTTAAACATTTTGTTCTATAGCAGCATCCATAAAATTAAGTAACTCATCCCTATCATAATATCTCATTTGTTCTTGCATATCAGATATAGTTACATGTTCTTTAGCAGAAGAGTTGCTTCCAACCATGAGACACATGTGTCCCTTCTTTCCTGAACCGGTCTGCCTCTGGTCTGCTTCTCCCAACAGTGGAGTCACACAAACTAGGGCTTCTTCGTCCTCACTTTCACCACCTGAGTCAGAATCACCCCAGGCAGCAAGCATGACTCTCTTTGTCATCTTTTTCTCCATTTGTCCTCCCTTGTCAGTTTTCCATGCTGGACAATCCTTGATCATATGCCCAGTTTGACCACAATTGAAGCAACCTGTGCTGGTACTGGTCTTCTTCATGTTGCCTTTGTTCTTCTAGGATTTTCCCTTATATTGAGATCTGAGGCTTCTCTCGAACCTTCTTTCCATGAGACCTATTTCATCCAGATCTTCTTCATTTTCTTCTCCCTTCAAGGCCAGCCCTCGACTGTTGGTTGTTCCTTCCTCCTTTGTGCTTACCAACATCTCATGAGTCATTAACGACCCAATAAGTTGTTCTACAGTCATAGTGGTTAGATCCTTGGCTTCTTGGATTGTGTTACCTTAGGCAGCCAATTACTTGTCAAACTTCTCAAAACTTTCCTACCAAATCTTCACTAGTGAAACTTTTGCGAAGAGATTTTAGTTCATTAATAATTGACATAAAATGAGTATACATATCTTTTATATTTTCATCTCGATTCATATAAAATATTTCATATTTAGACATAAGCATATCTACCATAGATCTCCTGACTTCACTAGTGCCTTCAAATGCTAACTCCAGAGTATCCCATATTTCATGAGCAATAGAACATGCTAAAATACGGCTTACCTCATTATAAGCAATACCTTGTTGAAGAAGTGACATAGCCTGTGCGTTCTTCTCAAGTGCCTTAAGATATGTGCTAGTGTATTCACTCTTCTTCTTTTCTGTTCCATCAGCGTTGTTTGCCACCTTCTTAGGACATTTTGATTATCATCCAACACTCATAGTCAGTGCCTATGACAAAGTTTTGCATGCAGTTCTTCCACCAGGGATAGTTTGTTCCATTAAACTTAGGCAGGCTTGATCCAGAGTTTCCATTCATCATCTCTTGAGTATTCATCTTTTCTTCCTTTTCTAGGGGTTACCCTTTCAAGAAGTTAGGCTCTGATACCAATTGAAAGTGCAAGTGACATTCAAGAGGGGGGGGGGTTGTGAATTGAGTGTTGTAAAGGTACTGTAAATTTTTTCGATTCATTATAAGACCAGTTTAGAACCAATTCTCAAGCAGCGGTAACATTAAAGCAATAAAATAAACAACACCAAGATTTAACGAGGTTTAACTTCTAATAAGTCTACGTCCTCCACTCCCTCACTCTTTTATTAATCAACTTAGTTTAACAAAAGAATTACATTCAATCAATTACTCTCCTATGCACAATATGATTCCCCAACTTCCACCTATGGTAGTTCGACTCAACCCTCAACTATGAAGGTTCAAATGAAGATGATCCCAGATCAAATTCCCCAACAAACTGAACTATCAGAATGCTCAAATTACAATCCTTTGTCTCTCAATGACAACTAGCCTAAATGCTTACAGAAGAGGAAATTAAACCTTAATGTGGTTATGAGGTTTATGCGAGATTGAGACTTTAGAGAGCACTTTTGCAAATCGTGATTTTCTTGTTTTTGTTCGTCCAAAAGTTGTTTTGAATGTCTGCTGGCGAATGTCCTTAAATAAGCCTTTGGCTAGTATGTTATGTAGTATTTGCAGGAGAATATTTTCCTTGGAATTATAGAAATAATCCCGGGAATATGTTCTCACTGATTTTATTTGAATTCAAATAAAATCAGCACAATATTACATAACATACCTGCCATACTTAAGGATATTTGCCTTGCACACCAATCCAAGCCTCCGTGTTTGATTTTTTAAAAGAAATTTTGCGTGGAAAGAAACTTTGCTAAAATACTGATGTGTGAAGTAAACTCTAAAGGACTGGTTCATCATTGTTCCCAGAATGTTCCAGTCTTCCAATTTTACTTATAATTATGTATGCCGAGTAACTTAAGTTCCTTGTCATCCATAATTAGTGCATCTCTCTAAACTCAATCTTTATATTGCATAAGCAAACCTTCATACCACTTACATTGCATCTAAGACCTAAGAGTTACACCCTATGAGCTTGATCTTCATGCAAACTTCAAGACTTGGCTTCTCGAGCTTTATCTTGTCATCATTGAACTTGTTTCTTTAGGATCCGTTTAGTAGAGTATAAAACATTTTCCATGAAAAGTGTTTTCCTCCCTTTCCCAATTTTTTATTGTTTGGTACATAAAGGAATGTAAAATCATTTTCCATGGGATTAAATTTTTCCTCACAATGATGGAAAACCATTTTGCTTCCAAAATGAAAGGAAAACAATTTTCCTCCCATCCCTTTATACACTCTTTCCTCACTACCTCCTTCCACCCTCTTCATTTTCCCTATTTTCATCACTTTTTTTACATGCAACCAAACAATGTAAAATTGTTACCATGATAATTGTTTTTCACGGAAAACTATTTTCAATGAAAATCATTTTACATTGAAAATGTTTTACACCCTACCAAACGGACCCTTAGCACCCGTACATGCAAACAGAAACTTGGATACAATGTGATAGTTCAATGTAGTTGGTCAACATTCAAAACAAAAGCTAGGAACTCAACATAGACCGAAGTAAGAATGCTAATTATTTCCGTAAGTTTCTTGATATTGTCAAAAAATTGCAAGTTGATGTGCCATTTACTGACTTGATTACACATGTACCTACATATTCTAAGTTTTTAAATGACATATTGAGCAGGAAGCGGGAATTTGTACCTTGTAGATGGCGGATAGGATTGTGGAAACCCAAAAGGTATTTTGGAGGACGTCCCGGTAAGAGTTGGGAAGTTGTATATTCCTGTTGAATTTGTAGTGTTGGATATGGAGGAGGATGTACACATCCCTATTATTTTAGGTAGACCATTCTTAAATACTGCATGTGCTGTCATTGATGTATAGAATGGTAGTTTAACACTTTCTGTAGGTGATGACAAGGTTACTTTTAACCTTGATAGTGCATCAAAGAGTCTTGTGTTAGAGCAATCATGTTATAGAATTGACATAATTCAAGAGATTGTTTGTGATGACTTGTCTCGATCCCTTAAAATGGATATTCTGAAGGCTATTTTGTTTTAGGATGTGATTTCAGGTGAAGGCAATAAGGAATCAGAGCAATTGATTCAAGCCCCTTTCAGGAATGGATATCGATTCAGGAAGCAACTATCAATTCCTGCAGTTGCCCTAGGATGCTTGTTTAGTAAAGGAGGTAACACAACCTGAGATGAAACATCTTCCCTCTAATTTGAAATATGCATTTCTAGATGGGAAAGAGCTATATCCTATTATTATCAGTGCTTCACTTACCGATAGTCAACTTGAAAAATTGTTATCTGTGCTCAAATATCATAAGAAGGCTATGGATTACACTATTGATGACTTAACTCGTATTAGTCTTGATTTTTCCATGCATCGTATTCACTTAGAGGATGGTCATAAACCATGGATACAGGGTCAGCATCGTTTGAATCCTAACATGCAGGAAGTTGTTAAGATAGAGGTCATTAAATTGCTTGATGTACGTATTATTTATTCTGTTCCTGATTTTAGAATGGTCAGTCCAGTTCAGGTAGTACCTAAGAAAGGTGAGACCACTGTTGTTCGAAATGATAAAAATGAATTAATTCCCACTAGAGTTGTCACAGGTTGGTGTATGTGTATCGATTACAGGAAACTGAATACTACTACTGAAAAGGATCACTTTCCCCTCCCCTTCATTGATCAAATGTTAGAAAGACTAGCTAGGCATAAGTATATTTGTTATTTAGATGGTTATCCGGGATTCTTCCAAATCCCTATTCTTCCAGATGATAGAGAAAAGACCACTTTTACATGTCCTTATGGTACTTTTGGTTATCGTAGAATGCCCTTTGGTTTATGTAACGCCCCTGCTACCTATCAACGTTACATGATGAGTATATTTTCTGATTACATTGAACCAATTATGGAAGTTTTTATGGATAATTTTAGTGTCTATGGAACTTCATTTGATGTGAGTTTAGAAAATCTAACCAAAGTGCCATTTTATGGTCACTGAAGGTGTTGTGCTTAGACATTTAATCTCCGAATGAGGTATTGAGGTCCATAAATCAAAGATTTAGGTAATAGAGCAACTTCCCCCTCCTGTGAATGTCAAAGGGGTAAGAAGCTTTTTGGGTCATATAGGTTTTTATCGTAGGTTTATTAAGGATTTTTCTAAATTTGCGAAGCCACTAACCCAATTGCTTTTGAAAGATGCAGATTTTGATTTTACTGATGAATATGTTGAGTCTTTTAATAGGATTAATCAGGCACTTATTTCTGCACCTATCATCCAATCTCCTGATTGGGACCTCCCGTTCGAGATCATGTGTGATGCCAGTGACTATGCAGTTGGAGCTATTTTGGGTCAAAGGAAAGACAAGGTTCTCCATGCGGTCTACTATGCCAGCAAGGCACTTGACCCAGCTCAGGTTAATTATGCCACTACTGAAAAGGAGCTACTAGCAGTCGGTTTATGCACTTGACAAATTTAGATCATACCTATTAGGCTCTAAAGTGACTGTTCACACTGACCATGTCGCTTTGAAGTACCTCCTAGCCAAGAAGGAAGCCAAGCCAAGGTTGATCAGATGGATTTTATTGCTGCAGAGTTCGACCTCGAGATCCGTGATAAGAAGGGAGCAGAGAGTGTAGTAGCTGATCATCTTTCGAGGATTCGATTCGAAGATGCAGAAATAGTTCCCATTGACGATTCTTTCCCCGACGGTCATTTACTTTCTGTTGCAGTTAAATCACCATGGTACTGACTTTGCTGCTGATGGGCTATACCGACGATGTGTTCCTAATTGGGAGTTTTATGGGATTCTGAGTCGTTGCCACTTATCACCTTATGGAGGACATGCAGGCCCTTTGAATACAATGTTCAAGGTATTGCAGTCTGGTTTTATTGGCCTACTTTACTGAAGGATGCTAGAGACTTTGGGGTACTGATTATATGGGTCCCTTTCCTTCTTCTAATGGCAATCGCTACATATTAGTTTTTGTGGATTATGTTTCCAAATGGGTGGAAGCTCCTGCTTCCCCCCATTGTGATTCTAACACCGTGTTGAGATTGTTTAAGCAGCTTATTTTCCCTAGGTTCGGAGTCCCTAGAGTTATCATCAGTGATGGGCGAACGCATTTCCATGAGAAGAGGTTAGATAAGCTGCTGGAAAAGTACGGTGTCTACCACAGAACAAGATTGGCATACCATCCACAAACCAGTGGTCAAGTGGAGGTCTCAAATCGAGAAATCAAGGCTATCCTGGAGAAAACGATTGCAAAGTCAAGGAAAGATTGGAGTAGCAAGCTGCATGATGCATTATGGGCATATAGAAAGACGTTCAAGACAACTATCAGTACATATCCGTATCGATTAGTGTACGAAAAAGCGTGCCATTTACCAGTTGAGTTAGAGTACAAAGCCTACTGGGCAATAAAGGAGCTCAACATGGATGTTAAGCTTGCAGGTGACAAGCGGTTACTTTAATTAAATAAGCTAGATGAGTTTTGATTGGGAGCCTATGGTAGTGCTAAGATCTACAAGGAGAAGACTAAGAAATGGCACGATAAGTGAATTATAAGAAAGGAGTTCGTAGTAGGTGATAATGTCTTGTTATTTGATATGTGTTTTATGTTGTGTTTTTTCCTCATTTTTGGTTGATTGTTGTGCTAAATAGTTAAGTTTGTGGTTTTGTTTTGATTAAATATCGTCTTTCGATGTTAAGTTGTGTTTTGGAACGGTTTTAGCATCTTTAGTTGACTTTTAGAGCCTTTTTCGGTTATTTTATACTTTTTTAGTTATTACGCGTGGTTTTCGGTTTTGTTTTATATGTTACAGGAGCTTAATAAAGAGTTATGAAGACATTAGAAGCTAAAAACAAGTTACAAAGCACTTGCCTCGAGATGCGTGCCAAGTAACGAGAAGCCATGAACGAGATTCGAAGAACCGAGTGAAGAAATAAGCAAGATCGTCAAAATGTTGTTCATCATCATTTATGCGAGCGCAACCCTTAATCATCATTTGATCTATGCACCCACAACATAGATCAGAGAATTCACAAGTCCCAAAATTGAAGATCTGCGGGTACAAGGAAGAGTTCGATTTTGTTCCCCGCAGGCGCAGCTAGCGGATTTCTTGCCCTAAACGACTTTTCCACACGGTTTTGCATTGTGGGTTTTATGTTAATTAAGCCCTAATACTATAAATACTCTTTGTAAAGGGGGCACGACCCGAACTAGTTTTTAGCATATTTTTAGACTTAGGAATCCTGAAAGCTTTTTTTCTCTCTAGAATTTTTGATGCACTTAATTTGTTCTTGAAGATTGAACTTCAATTAATGAAAATCATTCATTATTTTGGTAATTTTTTTCCTTATGCTTTTCAATTCTCTTTAATACATGAATCTCTTTAGTTCCTCAGTTTTTAGTTTAGTTTAATTAGTTTTGTTATTTTAATTCTTAATTTAGTTTTATTAGCAATTAATTTAGTTTTAATTCTAGTTTGAATTAGTTTTTGATTATGATTATGTTATTGAATTTTGTCCTCGTTTTAGCCCCTTTTATCATGTGTGAGTAGTCTTTTTCTCTAGGGTAAGGGGATCTATGATCATGTTGTGAATTTATTTTACGTTCATTAATTAATTCTTGGCTTCTGATTGAATTCCTATTATTGATTTCTATTGATTGCAATTAAATTGTGGCTATATTTAGTTGTAAGTTAGGTTATTGTCGAAATCGAGGCCGAGAGGTAAGATTACCACAATTAGACCAATGAAAAATAGGCAACAATAAATTTATGCGAGCGAGATCCGGTAAAGGAGTTTTGAGGGAGTCTAAGTTCGAGAAAAATAGTGAGCCCTAGTTCAATGAATGCCAATGAATTGATTAGTTAGTGTTTAATTAGTTTGTTGATTGATCATAGTGAACCGATTGCCCTAGGTTTTCACTATAAGAGATTCATTCATAACGTTTTGTCATTTCCTTAGTCTTAGTATTAGTTTCCTTAGTTTAGTAGACTTTTATCGAACTTTCCACCAAGGCCCCTTATACATTTTAGATTTTGTAGAACTAATAGGATTTAATAGCTTCCCTGAGGATTCAATCCCTACTTCCCTACCTATATTAGTTAGTGTTGTTCGGTTATTTTTGAGAGGTACGCGATAGCCTGTTCAAAATTTTGGCGCCGTTGCCGGGGAGGCAATTTTTAATTTTATTTGTCGGGTTTAAAGCGTTCTTTTATTTTTATTTTTGGTTTTATTTCCTCACCTCAAGGAACCTCCACGTTCATTGAGGTAGTTCTAATTTCTGTTTCCCCAGTTTTGATTGTGTGCAAGTATTAGGTTCTATGCCGGTTTGGATTGATCCTGAACCGGAAAGATCATTGCATAAGAGGAGTCGTAGAAGGAAGTGGAGATTACGAAGAGTCATTCTTTCCGATCGAACACTGGTTGATTTGACACAACTTTTTGCTGAGTTGAATTTTTTCGATAGTTTAGATAAGAAAGAGATGGCAGAATCACAATTCAACGAGAACAACATACCACGGAATGATACACCACCGCCATCGCTGCCGCCACCACCAGAGGGTCCTTAAAAGACTATTCTCAGCCGAGTTATGCAACAGTGGGAGGTGGATACCGAGTTCTTGATATACAGGCCTTGAATTTTGAATTGAAGCCTGCTGTGGTGAACATGGTAGAAAGGAATCAATTTGCAGGAACATTGAATGAAGATCCGAATTTGCATTTAACTGACTTCATTCAGTACTACAATACAACTAAGCAAGTTGGTGTATCTCAAGATTACATACAACATACGATGTTCCCATTCTCATTGAAGGAAAAAGCTCGTTCTTGGTTGAATGGTTTAAAATGGATACTATTAACAGTTGGGATGACTTGGCTCTTGCTTTTCAAAGGAAGTACTATCCTCCAGAGAGAACTGCACAACTTAGGAGTCAAATTACGAATTTTAAACAAGAAACCAATTAAACTCTTTCTTATGCATGGGAGAGATTCAAGGAGTTGTTGAGAATGTATGTGCCCTCATCATGGACTTGAGAAGTGGTTTTTAGTGCAATCTCTCTATAATGGTTTGGGCAACGAGTGTAGAACTTTGCTTGACTCTGCTGCTAGTGGTCGATTTATGAACCAACAAGTTAATGCTGCTTATGATATAATTGAAGAGATTGCCATTCATAATTCTCAATTTGGTAATCCTAGAGGACACGCTAAGAGAGGAGGGAAACATGTGGTACATGACAAATATGAGAGTTTGGCTTCACAAATCAATGCAATCCATGTGAGAAGCTACACAAGATCAACACACCATCCTCCCACCCAATAAGGGTAGCTACAATGGCTGCAGTTTCGGGAGCTACATATGTCTTTTGTGATTTATGCGGTTCTTTTGGGCATAGTATGCAAGCAAGTCATTGTTCTATAGAGCAAGTATGTGCATTTCAAGCTTATAAGAATAACCCATTCTCCAACACATACAATCCTTGTTGGAAAGATCATCCATATTTCTCCTATAAGAATACTAGCAATGTTCAAAATCCGCAGCAGCAGCCACATTTGGCACCACAGCAAAAACAGCAGGTTCAATGATTTGCTCCACCTCAACCACCGGGTTTCTGTAGACCAACACCTCCAGCACCACTCCCAGTACCTCCACAGCCAACTAGCAATGAGTTTTCAGAACTGAAGAACATGATGATGCAGATGCAGAAAGCCATGGAAGCTATGCGGGCCCACAATCGGCAATTGGAGACTTAGGTAGCACAAATTGCTCAATCATCAGCTCAAAGGAAACAAGGCAAACTTCCTCCTCAACCTGCTCCATCAAATGCTTCATCAAGCAATCCACCTAGTGATCATTGCAATTCCATTGCAACAAGGAGCGGTACATACTGTGAAGGTCCTAGAATGCCTGATGATGATGCAACCAAAGCTGCAGATGGAACGAAGAAAACTACTTCGGTTGTTATTGCAGACCTTGAGGAAATAGCTGCAGGAAAGGAGAATGAAGTCTCAAAGAAGAAGGAAGCAAGCTCCAGCAGCTGATTCGGTCACTGATACAATTGCTGCCCTTTCCGAACAAGATAACTAGGAGTAACAACAATAACCACTTTTGTAAATTCCTTGAAATAGTTAAAAATTTGCAACTCAGTGTCTTTCACTGATTTAATTACTCAAGTGCCTACTTACACTAAATTTTTGAAAGATATTTTGAGCATGAAATGTGAGTTGAATGTAACAGAGACAGTTGCACTCACCGAGGAGTGCAGTGCAATCCTTCAAAGTAAATCTCCTCCTAAGTTGAAGGATCCGGGCAGTTTTTCAATTCCATGTAATATAGGTCCTTTGTTTATTGATAAGGCTCTTTGTGATTTAGGAGCTAGTGTAAGTGTTATGCCCTTATCAATTTGCAGGAAGCTTGACATGGGAGAGCTTAAATTTACTAATGTTACTTTGCCAATGGCGAATAGAACTGTAAAATACCATAAGGATGTTTTAGAAGATGTACCTGTTATAGTAGGAAAATTTTTCATTCTAGTTGATTTTGTTGTCCTTGATATTGATGAGGATGTTCATATCCCTATCATTCTTGGTAAACCTTTCTTACATACTGCAGGTGCTGTCATCGATGTTAAAAATGGAAGTTTAACTCTTTCTGTAGGGGATGACAAAGTAACATTTAATCTTAATAATGTAATGAAAAATCCCATGATAGAGCAGTCGTGTTACAGGATCGATATTATTAGTGAGATTGTTTTGGATGACATGCCTCGATCCCTTACAAAGGGTCCCCTCGATATCATTCATTATTTTGGTAATTTCTTTCGTTATGCTTTTCGATTATCTTTAATTCATGAATCTCTTTAGTTCCTTGGTTTAGTTTAATTAGTTTTGTTATTTTAATTCTTAATTTAGTTTTATTAGTAATTAATTTAGTTTTAATTCTACTTTTAATTAGTTTTTTATTATGATTATTTTATTGAATTTTGTTCTTGTTTTAGCCCCTTTTATCATGTGGGAGTAGTCTTTTTCTCTAGGGTTAGGGGATCTATGATCATGTGTGAATTTATTTTATGTTCATTAATTCATTCTTGGCTTTTGATTGAATTCTTATTATTGATTTCTATTGATTGCAATAAATAAATTGTGGCCAGATTTAGTTGTAAGTTAGGTTATTGTCGAAATCGAGGCCGAGAGGTAAGATTAACACAATTAGACCACTTAATAATAGGCAAAAACGAATTTATGTGAGCGAGAGTCGGTAAAGGAGTTTTG
Organism: Suaeda aralocaspica; assembly: GCA_016808085.1. NCBI lineage: Eukaryota > Viridiplantae > Streptophyta > Magnoliopsida > Caryophyllales > Amaranthaceae > Suaeda > Suaeda aralocaspica. The sequence continues at coordinate 1,698,506 of PYUH01000180.1, forward strand.
AGAGAGTCTAAGCTCGAGAGAATTAGTGAGCCCTAGTTCAATGAATGCCAATGAATTGATTAGTGAGTGTTTAATAGTTTGTTGATTGATCATAGTGAACCGATTGCCCTAGGTTTTCATTATAAGAGTTTAATTCATAATTTTCTGTCATTTCCTTAGTCTTAGTATTAGTTTTGTTAGTTTAGTAGACTTTTATCGAACTTTCCACCAAGGCCCCTTATACATTTTAGACTTTTTAAAACTAATAGGATTTAATAGCTTCCCTGAGGATTCGATCCCCACTTCCCTAGCTATATTAGTTAGTGTTGTTCGGTTATTTTTGAGAGGTGCGCGATAGCCTGTTCATTATTTAACTCTAGATTGATGCTTTTTCCTGGAAAGTTGAGGTTTAGGTGGAGCGGCCCTTTCATTGTCACCATGGTGAGCAAGTACGGATTTGTGGAGGTTCAGAACGATAAAGGGGAGGGATTCAAGGTTAATGGACACCGCTTCAAGCACTACTATGAAGGTGATGTTGTTGACCTGGTTGAGAAAATCACTTTCTGAAACCCACACCATCTATGAGCTATGAGGTAACATGGTCAAGCTAATGATCTTAAAGAAGAGATTTGCGGGAGGCAACCCGTAGTTAGTTTAGTTTTTAGTAGTTTTTTCACTTTTATTTTTGAAGTTTAGTAAGAATTTAGCTATATTCTTAGCTTTGGAGAAGAGGGTGAGGGACTAAAATGTCTTCCAAGTGTTTTTTGTGTGTTTATAGTTGAAAATTGAAGCGAAAAGGAAGAAAACACGAAGGAGTCGTATGACCGGACCCCTTCGGGCGAACAGCCATGACCCGGGCGCATGGCACTCGTCCCGAGCGTACAACATAAATTGGAACACTTAGTTTTTTTTGGAAAGATTTGGAAGACGACGGTGTGCCCGGGTACCCGGGCGAGAAGACATTAACCCGATCGAATAGCACTTGACTCGGGCGAATAAACGTGTTCACAGCAATTTCATAGGGTCAATTTTGAACGGTCATTACTTTTTCTCCAGAAAGTTCCACAAGGCGTATGACCTACCATTGGAAAGATCTTTGATTCTAATTTCCAATGTAACAAGAATCATGTTAAGCCAAATTATACTTTGTGAGATATGATTCGAAATAGTGAGAGATGGTCAAATTTCAATCCGTGTATGCTATATGCAATATCATCTATCACTCACGCCTCTTTCTTATCCATGCAGAACTTCATCCTCTCTCCCATATACATCATATTAAACTCACATAACTCCCTAAACTCCTCCACCATCTCTCTTCCCTCTCACCTTACTTCCTTTAGCATGAGGACATTGCTGAGTCCGGCTTGGGGGAGGTACTTTTATTGCTTTCTTAGTTTAGTTTTTATTGCTTCCTAGTGTAGTTTTTATTGCTTTCTTAGGTTAGTCATATGGTTTGTACTACTTTTTAGAAATAGGAGTTTACATATGACAAAAAAAAATGTACTACTTTCATAGTTTCGATTTTTGTTTTGCTTTTGGTACTTAACTTTAGTTGATTGATTGATTGAATGGTTTGATGAAACTTTGTGAATGGTGACTTCCTTGTGCCCCGCATTTTATTTAAAAATGTTTTCGATTGATTTGGGCATGTCATGAGTTATGTTTTGGGAATTGCCAACATGGAATTGAACTTGACTTAGCTTGAAACAGTTCCTGATCTTGCCATTATAGCCATGTGTAGAGTAGAGGCTTGAACTGTGTTAACGGGAGGATTTGAGCCGCATACATTATTATATGTTTATTTCTTTTTATGAGTGCTTAGTTTGTGGTGCTTGAATGATCCATGTTTTGGCTTTTGATTCTAGTAGCTTGGCTTTGGTATGTTACATGTCGCGAATGATAAAAGGCATTCATTTCTTTTAGGAGCTGTCAGATTTTAGGCATTCCTTCACAATTTTTCCCTTGGTCCTTATTTTGAGCTTTTTACCCTTCCTTTGCATTTTAGTCACATTACAACCCTATTTGGCCTTGTTTTAATCCGTTGATATATGCCCAAGCTTGGCTTGGGGGAGTTGGGGAGTTGTTTTGCATTTGTTGGAGGTTTTGGAGGATTGGAAAATTGTGAAATGGTTTTTGTTTAACTTTAATAATAGGTCTCACATTAAGGCTCTGCATACCAATGTCTACGTTAGTTTTTAATGAATAATTAAAATGTTTTACATCTTATATTGGCCTAGTTATGTGTGTGTGATGATTTTGTCTTTGATATGTAATTAAGAGTCGTGAGCCGAAGTTTGAGAAAATTTTGAAAGTTGAAGAAAAAAAAAGAAATGGATAAAAAAATGGAAAAAAAATGAAAGATGTTGGAAAAGAAAAGCTTGTGATATTTGGAGTTGTTGAAGTATAAAGTTTTATGGTGTGATGTGATTCCAAGAGAATTGGTTTGGTGTTAGAATTGAATGTTGGAGATGTTGATTATGCTCTTTGATTGTTATATGCCTAAAGCCCGCATTTACCACCACATTATCCCAAATTTTATCATACCCATCACCCTAGCGACGTTACAAGCTTATAAAGACCTTTTTGATTGGCATGTGCATGTTTTTAGTTCTAGTGAAGTGAGTCAATTGCCAAGGCTAGTGAGTATTACTTGCATTTGAAGTCGACTTTCATTTTAGGATTAAGTGACTACCCTTAAACACTTGCATGAGGTGTGAGATGTGGGTTTGGGTTCTCAAAGTTTTCATTTAAAAACTTAATGCATTTGCATTCTTGTTTGGGATTAAGGGTGAGCATCATTGTTTATGCTCAATTATATGTGTGGAGTGACACCTAGTGAGCTCCTCTAGTCATCGACTTCTATTTCTTACATAGTTGGCTTATTGATTTTGATTTAAGTGGATGACGGTCAAGGAATTTTGATGAGTTGGTTGAGGAACTTACCTGCTCGGAATTGCTTGAGTTGATTTTGTTTTGCAAAGTTAAAGAGGTGAAGTCATTGTTTGCTCAGTTGCTTGCTTGAGGACAAGCAAGGGTTTGGCTTGGGGGAGTTTGATAAGATAATGTTTGACATGTATTCTACCCCCGTTCCCAATTTATTTTTAGCTCTAATGCGGCTCTTCTGAGCTATTTCTACTAACTTTTGCTATTTTGAGTGTTTGATATGTTTTTTAAGGTTTTACAGGAATCGATGATTTATCGTTGTTTTTCGAGCCTTTTGAAGAACTTGAAGAAGTTAGTGAAGAGTTGAAGTCGTTTGGAAAGCTTTACTAAGGATTAGGAGTATTAAAGAAGGAATTAACCAAAGTAATTAAGGAAGAACGAGCAAAAATCAAGAAACGAAGCAGGGAAGGCCAGCCGCCCGGGTTGAGGCAGCGCGCCGGGGTGGTGTTTGCTCGCCCGGACCCCTCTGGGCGGGTCGCTCCGAGGATGCTTGTCACGCGTTTTCTGCTTTGTTTAGCCTTAGTGTATAAACATTTTGTAATCCTAAAACCTAATTACGCTTGATTATTCACAAAACTTAGTTTAGCCCTAATTTACTCTCTAACTTGTGGAATACTTTAAATCATTCAGTTCAATAAAATCCAGGTTTCATTCAATCATTAATTCTTGTTTCTTTTATTCATGTTTAATTTTAGTTAATTTATGTTTTTAGTTTTAGTAGTTCCATGTTTAGGTTTGGTTTTATAATTATTATTAATTTACTAGTCTTAATCATGTTTATATATTTATTTTCTATTATTACATTAGTTTCTGCAATTTCAATTATGAGTGAGTAGTTTTCCTTCTGGGACTAGGGGATCTATGGATCGTTCTTGATGTTTTGTTCATAGTTGTTAATTTGATTTTAATGCTCTTGAATTCCTGTTGTCAATTTATATTGCTTTCAGTTAAATATTGGCCAGGTTTAATTTTTAGTCTGATATTGCTGAAATCGATACCGAGAGGTAAGATTGCCACTATTAGATCATAGGGAAAATTGGGAAAACGAGTCTAAGTGAGCGAGAGGCATTAGAGGAGTTTTGAAGGAGACTAGATTCGAGAGAATTAGTGAACCTTAATTCAAGGAAATTAATAATCTGTTAATCAATTATGTGCAATTCATTTGGTGATCTATGGTGAACCGACTTCCTAGGCTTAACTATAGATTTCTTCTCTTAATTGATTCATTCCTACTACTAGTTAACTTTTTAGTTAAATCCCAATATTCAAAGGCCCCTTAAGGCAAAGTGACTTTTTAGAATTAGTAGAATTGCTTGCTCCCCTGTGGACACGATCCTTACTTCCCTGTCTATATAGCTAGAGAAGTAGTTTATTTTTGATAGGTATACGACTGTCCTTATCAATTTTCTTAATTGTATTCCATGTCTAAAGTAGGGTGCATATGCACAATTTGGTCAACATGAATTGAGAATCGAGGAATTAAATGGGAATCATGTACCAAGTACTTCAACAGACAACAACGATGACGGACATGCAAACGAGGCGGTGCAAAAGAAGATTTCATCTAAGGGATCAAATCTTGGTGCTAACACATTCGTTGATGGTGAAGATTTCATTCGGTCTTTATCATTCCCTTGTCCATGGCAACATGGTGTTGTGAAGGATGAGCTAGATAATGTCGTATTCAGAGTGGTTTTAAGTAAATCACAATTCCGATACTTTGAGGACACGAAGACATGGATTACAAAGAGAGATGTTAATGACTTCCTCATTAGAGAACAACTGCGTGTTGCATTATTGCAAGCTCTTATGAGGTTTTGTAGTTATTCTTTTATTTGAGTACTTCAATTCTTGTTTATTTGAGTTTGTAGAAAGTGTTGTATTTATGCAATTTATCAATACCTAAAATACTTGTTTACAATAACCTAACCTTTGTTCTATCCATTTAGTTTGCTTCACCTAAATTTGGATGAATGCAAAACCATTTTGAAGGTTGGATGGTTGTGTCTGCAAGAGATCTATGACCAAAGTTGTTTGAAGAACAAGGTGGAAGTGAAAGATTACATTGAAACATCCATCAAATAAACAATGCAACTGAAAAGGAAGCTTCTGTTCGCGCCTTACCTTCAAGAGTAAGAAATTATTATAAAACCATTATACATTTGTCAACGATACAAACTTTTTGGACTTTTTGGCAATTAAATCATTATTTATAGAAAATAAATATGCTTCCTATAAACTAAAGAGTATTTAACAAGTTACGCTTATATGATAGTACACATTGGGTGCTTTTGATGCTATCACCTTCGATATACACGATATACGTACTTGATTCTTGTCGTATAGAACCGCCGCGTAGTTTGATGATCATGACATGGGTGAATAGGTATGATCGAAACATTGTGTATTCCATTAATATTTCATTTCGAAAACCACTCACATTTGAGTGTTTGACATTATTTTGTTTATCAATATAGTGTGATTAAGAAGATAAGGACAAGCACAATGATTCCTAAATTGGTAACGGTTAAGGTAATTACAACGTAGAAACTAGTTTGTTTGAGTTCATTATAGATTTTAATAAATGATCTAATCATTTGGATAGTAACCATTCTTTCCACATATTTTGCATTTAGTGTGCACAGCAACAAAATGGTGTTGAGTGCGGTTACTATGTCATGAGGTATATGTAGAACATCGTTGCAAGTTGCATGGAGATGGATGATTTGCAGATGGTACGTTCCTAATTTTTCATCCACTCATTATTCAATTTTTTTTATGTTGAGATGGAATGATTTCAAGGATATTTGGTATGTTCGTTGAATGAATTAATTAGATGGATGGATGACTTTTAGACAAAAAACCGGTATTGACCTTTGTATAGTTGTTTTTTGCGGAATTTTGAAGAAGAAGTGTTATTTGTGTTTGATGGAGTTGTTAATCAACTTTAAAAGTTGATTGGGCATGTCCAATTTTAGGGGAGATGCTGCCGAAATTTTTAGGTTTTTGAAACAAAATTGCGCTTATTTTGTTGTTGTCAGTTATTGATTCTTCTTAAGTGCTTGTTGTGTTGTCATTGAACCTGGTGATGCCGAGACTAGATTCAAATCCAGAGTTTTTTGAGTTTAGCTTGTCTTTCGGTCACACTTATTCCCCGAATTGCATAAGCTATCAAAACACCTAGTCACTGACACAAACTCACATTTAGTCCATCTCTTGCACGGGCACTCATTATTTTTTTCGAGCTGAATTTAAAACTAATTGTTGTTCTTTGTTGTGTGATGTGGTTCAGATCAGCTTAGTCACAAACTCATAGTCACACACTCTCACTCACTGTCACACAAACTCAAAAGCACACACACACTGTACCTCACAGTGACACAAACTAACACTCACACACCAAACCTGAGCTCACAGTCGCTATTAAAGAAGCTAAGAGCTTCCTTCACGGACACAAACTCACACTCACAAGCTGCTGCTTACAGTCGGTGATTCACGCACACACCACTCGTGTTAAAAAACTACTCACTTTTGCTAGTCCGTACATTGATTCCTCTTTTTTGCGAGTTTCTACATAATGCGAATGATATTTGTTACAAAACGTGCAAGATGCTAGTCAGTCCATCGCTCGAACACAGCTCATCAGTCGTTCACTCAGTCACACTCACACAAACTCATAATCACACACACTAATTCGCACTCACACAAACTCATAATCACACACACTAAGTCACACTCACACAAACTCACAATCACACAGACAATGACGCACACCAAAAGACACTCACACAAACTCACAATCACACACTCTTAGGATTGTTGTTTGATTGATGGAGTATGTCACGCACTCACTCACAAGCTCAGTGTGTTAGTCACACACACACTCACAAACTCAGGTCACTCACACACAAACTCACTAACTTAACAAATCCAGAGTTTTTAGAGTTCAGCTTGTCTTTCGGTCACACTTAGTCCCTGAATCGCACAGGCACTCACACACCTAGTCACTAACACAAACTCACACTTAGTCCCTCACTCGCACGGGTACTCATTATTTTTCGAGCTAAATTGAAAACTAATTTTTGTTCTTGGTTGTGTGGTGTGGTTCATATTAGGTTAGTCACAAACTCATAGTCACACACTCATACATACTCAGAATCACACACGCACAATCACTCACAGGGACAAAAACTAGCACTCACACACCAAACCTCACAGTCGCTATAAAGATGCTAAGAGCTTCTTTCCCTAAGCAACTCAGCGCTAGAGCAGGTTGTCAATCAACTTTAAAAGTTGATATTTTTGTAATGCCTTTTTATGGTTGTTAATCAACTAGTTCACACACGCTTACAATGACACAGTCACAATCATACTTACACTTAGCTAGTCCCTCACTCGCGCAGACACTCACACACCGAGTCTCTTAGTCACGTACACAAACTCACACTCACAAGCTGCTGCTAACTGTCGGTGATTCACGCACACACAAATGCGTGTTAAAAACCATTCACTTTTACTAATTTGTTACATTGTTTCCTCTTTTTTTTTGTCCAGTCACTCACACAAACTCACAATCACATACTAATAGTCACACACACCAAATCACACTCACAGAACTGACAATCAAACACTCTTAGTCTCACACAATAGGTCACACTCACACAAACTCACAATCACACAGTCATAGTCATATACACTAAGTCACACTCACACAAACTCACAATCACACACTCACATTCATTAACACAACTTAGCTCTGTGTTATATGTTTTAGGTTTTAGGATTGTTAGTTGATTGATGGAGTATGTAACTCACTCACAAACTCAGGTCACTCACTCACAAACTCAGTGTGTTAGTCACACACACACACTCCCATAACACATAAATTCATAGTGTAACCCCTCATTCGCACCAAAAGTCACAGTAACTGACTTAAGAAATGATCTTACTAGCTTGCCGACTGTCACACAATCACACTCATAGTAAGTCCCTCATTCATTCATGAATCTAATATTGCATGGGTTAGCAGTTATCTAGTTGCCTTAAAATGACATGCAGAACGATGAGACAACCTATCGATTTCATAAGTGTTTGTAATGCCTAATTAATGTGGGAATCAATCACCTTTTCCCTCCTGGTCATTCGAAATTCTCAAGATTTACAATGCAAATGCTCGTGAAAATTTAGTTCTCTTAATTATTCCATGTAAATTTAAATCTCATGTGAGTTAAGATATCATAGCTAGTAAGTTAATTTCTTAAGTTAGTTACATTGTAAATTATATTTGTATGCTTTTTTTTCAGATGGTGTTTTTTTAAGATGTGCGGATTTCATGGAATTTGTTACATTTTGCCTATTCATTACCTATTTTTTTTATTGGATTTCATATTTTGAGCACATCAACAACAATTTGAGAAGGGCATTTCACTTTTTCAGAGATTGACGAGGTTCAAGACAAGCTTCCTAATTAAGTTTCTTACAACTTATTGCTCGTGATGCATGTCAATCTATCCACCGTTATGTTGTTGAGTGTAACTAGCTTGCTAGTGAATGTAACATGTTGATTAGTGATTTATGAAACTAATTTGTGGTTTATCAAACTAATTATTGAATGTAATTAGTTGAATCGCATAAATGATTTCTTTATTGTACTAGTGGTGACAAATGAAATTAATTTAATTATTAATATGTATAAAAATTTGATATTTGAAATCAATTATTTATGTAACGCACCATCGATTTAGTTAGCATTACTAAAAAAAAGGTCTGTTTGCTCCGGTTCTTGGTTGTAAGCAGCAAATAACAAGATTTTTTGTTGGGAAACAAGTTTTTTGCTGCGGTTCTTGGCAACAAGCAGCAAATAACATTTATGCTATTTTGCTGGTACCTTATTTGCTGCGCTCTAGAATTGGAGCAAATAATTGGTTTTTAAGCACATCAATTAAGGTTTTTATTTACTAGTGAGGGATTGATGCAGAGCCTATACCTTCCAAGGGGAATGAAGCCATGGAGAAGAGTGATCCAATAACTGAAAAGCCCGTTGATAGGATACATTGACACCTCCTAAGGAGCCACTATAGGGTAGACAGGAGTAAGAATGACAATCACTTCCGTAAGTTTCTTGATATTGTTAAAAATTTGCAGGTTACTGTGCCTTTTACTGATTTGATTACACAGGTGCCTACATATACTAAGGTTTTGAAGGACATAATGAGTAGTAAGCGTGAATTGAGTTCAGTGGAGACTGTTGCTTTAACTAAAGAATGTAGTGCTATTTTGCAGAATAAGTCTCCACCTAAACTCAAGGATCTTGGAAGTTTTTCTATTCCTTGTAACATTGGTCCACTAATTATTAATAAACCTTTATGTGAGGGGCCAGTGTTAGTGAAATGCCATTGTCTGTTTGCAAGAAGTTGACTATGGGATCTTTAAAGTTTACTAACATTACCTTGCAGATGGCTGATAGAACTGTGAAATACCCAAAAGGTATTTTAGAGAATGTTCTGGTAAGAGTGGGGAAGTTTTTTATTCCAATAGTTTTCATAATTTTGGACATGGATGAGGATGCTCATATCCCTATTATATTAGGTAGACCATTTTTTTAATACTGTAGGTGCTGTGATTGATGTGCAGAACAGTAGTTTAACTCTTATTGTAGGTGATGACAAGGTTACTTTTCACCTTAGCAATGCTTTGCAAAGCCCCATGATAGAACAATCATGGCATGAAATTTATACGTTTAATGAGATTGTTCATAATGACTTGCCTCGATCCCCAAATAAGGATCTTCTGGAGCCCCTTTGTGCTTGAATTCTAGTGTAGGTGATGGAGATGGTGACAATAAAGAGGTATGTTAGGATCAAAAGAAAAGGAAATCCCATCCCATGAAACGTTAGAAACCTCGAAAATAATCTTCTCATGCTTGTAATATGAATACGGCAAATGATGAGGTTTTTAACAAGTAACATGAGGCATTTGAGCAACTAATAACCCCTAATTGCTTTGATTATCTAACTAAATAGGGTTCATGTTCACTCTTCGATCCTTCATGATGTATGAGGTAATATGGTCAAGAAAAGGACCTAAAACAAGCGCTTTACGGGAGTGAGAGTTGATTTTTCATAATTTTTGTCGCTTAGTTTAACTTTGTTTTGATGGTTAGTGAGTGAGAGTAAGGGTCTAATCATGTGCAAAGTATGTTTTAAGTGTTGTGAGGGACTTGGAGTTACTTTTTAATGTTTTTAGAGGGAAACAAAGAAGAAGAAGGTCCCGGGTGACCCGGGTGCGCAACCTAAATTCGAACACTTAGTTTTTTTGGAAAAATTTGGAAAAAAGCGGTGTGCCCGGGTGACCCGGGCAAATGAAGATCGACCTGGGGAAAAGTAACATCAAAATTTTTGTAAAAAATGCAGTAGTCCATATGCCCGGGTGACCCGGACGAGAAGACAGTAACCCAGACAAATAGCCCTCGACACGGGCGAATAGACTTGTTCGCGGCAGTTCCACAGGGTCATTTTCAAACGTCCATAACTTTTTCTCCAAAATGTTCTAAGCAGCGTAAGACCTATCTTGCAAAGCTCTTTATGTATACTTTCCAATGAAATAAGAATTATGTTAATCCAACTTACACTTTGTGAGATATGGTCAAAACAGTGATAGGTGGCCAAATTTCATTCCGTGTATGCTACACGCAATAGCATTTACCACCCACGCCTCTTTCTTGTCCTTGCACAACTTTATCCTCTTATCCATATACATCATATTACACCCCCATGACTCCCTTAACCCCTCCACCATCTCTCTTCTCTCTCACTTTGCTCTCTTCAGCACCGAGGACATTGTTGAGTCCGGCTTTGGAGAGGTATGTTTTATTTTGTTTCTTAGTATAGATTTTATTAGGGGTGAAAGTAATTCAGATTAAAACCAAAGATCGAACCAAAACAAACCATTTTGAAAATTTGGATCGAACTTTTTTTGTAAGCTGGTGCGATTTAGATTGTAAATTTTTTATTTTTCGGTTTGGACTCGGACTGGACTCCTCGGTGGACCGTGCACCTAACTTTAGACTGAATAGTAATAAACCCTTAAGTCCTTAATGGCTTTAAGCCTACTACTTGTTAAGTAGTTATGCCCAAAAGACCAAAAGCCAGCAAAATCCTAAAATTCTATATCATCTGTTTTCAAAGTCTGTGTAGTATTTGATTTAGTGAGTTATTGCGTAGTACAATAGAATATTGCTACAAATATATTGAGCAGGGATTGATGTACAAAAAAAAATCTCTCCAAAATTCGAGTTGGATTGGATCCAAAATCGTAAGACCGAATTTAGGTGAACTGGATTGGACTGGAATTCAATATGGATTGGATGGGTCTCAAATTTCAAAGACCAAAATTATATGGTTTGGATTTGGATTAGATAATAATCCAAACCATAGACCAAACTTTCACCCCTAGATATTGCTTTCTAGTGTAGTTTTATTGCTTTCATAGGATAATCGTATGGTTTGTAGTACTTGTTAGAAGTAGGAGTTTACATATGACCAAAAAAAATGTACTGCTTTCACGGTTTAGTGTTTTGTTTTGTTAGTCAGTAATTGTTTGAAATGATTGAATTCTTTGGATGATGAAACTTTATGAATGGTGACTTCCCTGTGCCCCGCATTTTTATTTAAAATGTTTTTGATTAATTTGAGCATGTGATGAGTTATGTTTTGGAAATTGCCAACTTGGACTTGAACTTGATTTAGCTTGAAACAGTTTCTTATCATGCCATTATAGCCATGTGTAGAATAGAGGCTTGAACTATATTAACGGGAGGATTTGAGCCGCATACATTATTATATGCTTATTTCTTTTCTTGTGTGCTTAGTTTCTGGTGCTTGTATGATCCATGTTTTGGCTTTTGACTCTAGTAGCTTGGCTTTGGTGTGTTTCATGTCGCGAATGATAAAAGCCATTCATTTATTTTAGGAGCTTTCAGATTTTAGACATTCCATCATGAATTTTCTCTTGGTCCCTGTTTTGAGCTTTTTACCGTTCATTTGCATTATAGCCACATTACAACCCTTTTTCTTACCATGTTTTACTTATTAATATATGCTCAAGCTTGGATTTGGGGAGCTGTGGAGTTGTTATGTTGTTGTGCATTTGTTGGAAGTCTTGGAGGACGTTGGAAAAAATGTTGAAATGTATGTTGTTAAAGTTTAATAATAGGTTTCACAATAGCGCTCTGCATACCAATGTCTAGGTAATTTACAATGAAAAATTGAACAGATATATCTCTTATTTAGCCTAGTTATGTATGTGTGATGATTTCGTCTATGACATGTCATTACGAGTTATGAGCCTAAGTTTTGTAAAACTTGAAAGTTGAAAAAGGAAAGAAAAAAGGAAAAAAAGAGAGGAAAAAAATGAGAAAAAATTGAAAAACGATGAAATCAAAAGAAAGAAAGTAAGCTTGTGTATATTGGTGTTGTTGAATTGAAAGTTTTATGGTGTGATGTGAATTTCATGATATTTGGTTTGGTGGAGTTGAATGTTGGAATTGTTAATGATGTTCTTCAATTTCATATGCGTATAACCCGCATTCCACTACACCATCCCTAATTTATCCTACCCATCACCCTAGCCACGTTACAAGCTTAATAAAGATCTTTTGATCGGCATGTACATGTTTTTAGTTCTTGTTAAGTGAGTTAGTTGCCAAATCTAATGGATATTACTTGCATTTCGAGTCGACTTTTGCATTAGGTTGAGTGATTACCCTTAAACACTTGCATGAGGTGTGAGACATGGGTTTGGGTTCTCAAATTTTGCATTTAAACATTTTTGCATTTGCATTCCTTGTTGGGAATTAAGGGTGAGCTTCATTATTTTATGCTAAATTATATGTGTGGAGTGACACCAAGTGAGATACTCTAGTCATTGACTTCTATTTCTTACATGGTTGGCTTTTTGATTTTGATTTAAGCGGATGGCGGTCAAGGAATTTTGATGGGTTGGTTTAGAAACTTACATACGCGGAATTGCTTGAGTTGATTGTGTTTTGCAAAGTTAAAGGGGTGAAGTCATTATTTATTTAGCTGTTTGCTTGAGGACAAGCAAAGTTTTGGCTTGGGGAGTTTGATAAGTTCATATTATATATATATATCTTATCCGGCCTAGATCCCGAGTGATTTTTACCTCTAACGTGGCTCGTTTAAGCTATTTCTACTAACTTTTGCTATTTCGAGTGCTTTTTGTGTTCGTTTCGATATTTTGTAGTTTTTGATGATTTACCGTTATAGTCCATGCTATTTGAAGTTTTTGGAGAGTTAGTGAAGAGTTGGAGATTATTTGGGAGGCCTTGGAAGAGTTTAGGAAGCATTAGAGAAGGAATTAGAAGCAAACGATCAAGAACAAAGTGAAAGAGCAGTGTGCCCGGGTCGAAAGGTCTTATGCCCAGGTGGATGGTGCTTCGCCCGGGTCTCTCGGGCCGGCCGCTCCGAAGCTCTTTTTGGCCTTTTTCTGACTTGTTTTAGGCTTTATTATAAATAGCTTCTGTTCCTAGGCTATTGTACGTCTTTTTTTCAGCATATTTTCTAAATCCTAAAACTCTAGTTTTCTCTCTTTAAGTTGTAGAAACCTTCAATCATTCATTCATTATAATTTCAGGTTTTCATTCAAGTTCTTATTTTATTTAGTTTATGTTTTTAATTTATGCTTATGTTTAGTTTATGTTTTAATATTAGTTTTAGTTTTAGTTAATTGTTTTAGATTGGTTTTCATGCCCTAGAATTTATGTTATTAATTTGTTTAGTTTATATTAATTAGTTTGTTAATTGTTATGTTGTTAGTTTTAGTTTTTATTATTGATTTGTTTTCCATAATTTTTAATGTGTGTGAGTAGTTTCTTTTCTAGAGCTATGAGATCCTTAGATTAGTTTCAATGTTTCGTTTGATAATTAATTAATATGATTTTTGGTATTTCTGAATTCCTATTATCCATTTATATTGCTTTCAATTTAATTGTGGCCAGGTTTGATTGTTAGTTTGATATTGTCGAAATTGATGCCGAGAGGTAAGATTACCACAACTTGATCACAGGGATAATAGCCAAAACGAGTCTAAGTGAGCGAGAGCCATTAGAGGAGTTTTGAAGGAGAATAGATTCAAGAGAATTAGTAAGCCTTAATTTAGAAAGTCATTAACCTATTAATTAACTGTTAAGCAGTTAATTAATTAATCTATGGTGAACCGATATCCTAGGCTTAGTATATTGATTCATTTTCATGGTTAATTTCTGTTTAGTAGTAATTAGTGCCTTAGATAGTAATAGACTCAAAGGCCCTTTATAACGAAATAACTTTTTAGAATTAGTAGAAATTCGTTGCTTCCTTATAGATTCGATCCCTAATTCCTTATCTGCATTACTTAGAGTTGTACGTTATTTTTTATAGGTATACGATTGTCCCTTTCATGAAGTCATCAAATCTTCACCCCGAGAGCATACGGAGAAGATCGGGGCCATACTGCCTCCAGAGTAAGGCATACCCCTCCAGAAAAGGGGTACTCAACCTTTTCTATATTGTGCCCCTAAGGTATTAGGTTTTCTACGCTGTGCCCTCTTAAAATAAAACTTCCACATGGTGCCCCTAAGGTTCAATTAGTTACTATGTAATGACCTTGTAGTTAAATAAATATTAAATGCACTTCAATAATTTATTGTATGAGCCGTAGCGCTCATAGTGCTCTTTAATTACAAGGAAAATTATAAGAGTATGGGCCATGAACAGATGCGTATGAGCCACCATATTGAGATTGAAATTGTGACATTTTAAACAAAAAGGTTATGGCTTAGTCATTTAATGAACCTTATGGGCACTATGTGGAAATTTTAATTTGGGAGAACACAACGTAGAAAACCTAATACCCCAGGGGTACCATATAGAAAAACCCATAGATGATGGTCGTCCTGTAATTAACATTTGAGCAAGAAAGAAAAAGAAGAAGAAATGAATGCATTAAAAAAGGGAGAAAAAAAAAAGAAGAAAAGAAAAGAAAAAAAAAAGAAGGAAAAAAGAAAAAAAGAAGTTTAGTTACTTACATGGCCTGAGAGAAGGTAAAGTGAGCTATGCTAAGAGCGAGCAAAGGCCAGCATGCTAGGTTGCCATCCCTTAGGAGCCCACGTATGCCTCTTGGAGGACACTTGTCGTACATCCTCCACCTCAAGAACATCATCCTCTAAACTAGACCTACAAAATTAAATAATTTTGAGTAAAAATTTCGGCAGCGTAACGGCTATATATGGGAATTTCCCACAAATAAACCATGAATTATGGTTATTTGGATACTTGTAATAAATTTTGGAAGATCAAAATTTCTCGATAATATCTAGAAAAACTAACATTTGAGCAAGCTTTTTCTTTCGATATATGCATCATTTCAAAATCGGAAAAGAAAGGGGGCTAGCATGAACAATGCGCATTAAACAACATCTATATTCACCTTGATGATTCTTGATGTCAAGGATGGAATACTCCATGGTTTTTACCAAAATGAAATTTTTAGGAGCTTGAAAAGCTAATTTTGAACTAAAATTAGAAACATGAGCTTCTACTTTCATTCATTTATTTTAATGTTGTGTTGAGCATTGCTTTGAATTTGAGCAACATGCATATGACCTTTTTGCTCATATGAACTATATGAGTTAAGTTTTCAATACTTGCATAAATAAACTAAATTATATGAACTACGTAAGTTAGTACTTTATGGTTTGTAAAAATTAGTTTCAACTCCACAAATTGTTACTAATTCACTCCAAGAATCATTTTGGAGTCATCATCATCATTAATATGCAAGAGTGAAGCCAATTCACAAAAGAAACCAAATCAATTTGTAAGAAGCTAGAATCACCACTTTAGTTCGTATAAGTTTATATGAGCTATTTGAGCCATATGAACTAAAATTGAGAAAAATTCCCAAAAAACATCGAAAATATAATTCATGCGATTCTTGAACTTAAAATGCATTATCATCAAGAATTCATCAAGACTATTCAAGTTTCATCCATTCATTCATTCATTCAAATTCTACTCTCTACTTCACTATTTCATACCATAACTAACAAGTTGAGATTTTGCTCAAAACTCACTTGTTTTAGTTCAAATTAATTCATACACACTCCATTTCACCCATAGAAGCAAGAACATGTATCAATTTCAACAATCATGCACAAAATCAAGGAAACCCAAATTTAGTATATACTACTTACTTCATGAACAAATAAGGATAAAAAATCACTAGAATAGTGATGATCAGAAATTAACCAAACTGCACCATCAAAATCACATAATCAAACTACAAAATTGAAACCCAAAAATCACACCAAATCATTTTACCAAGCGTAGTAAAAGATACGGATGCTCATCCCAACAACCTAACCTAGATAGAACATCGATTTCTGAATTACAAAAAACAAAAGCTCCTCCAAGATATCACAACATTATTTTGCACCACCTACATGCCAAACATGAAAATCACTTGCTTGTCCCAAACACAACAATTTTTAAAACACAAATTAAAAAAGAACAAAGCATTTTCATAATAATGATCAAGTTGAAAATCACGGCACACACAATGTAGTTTTAACACCTACTACGCGTAGAATAGTCAGCGTAAGAAAACCAAATTCTTTGATACCAACAAATGATGCAAAATAGCCATAAAAAGCAACATCACAAAAGCACCCAAACTAAGCTAATGAATCCTTCACTTCAAGAACATATTGTAATTTAGTGCTCCTCATTCCACAGCATAAAAAGCCGAAAATCACATCAAAACAATAATCAGAGGAAACTTTGATCATCACATATAACAAAATTCATCACAATTTCTATCCAAAAAATAACAGCAGAATGCAGAGCACTATAACAATTCCCAAAGGCCGTTCTAAAACATCATCACTATCATACCACACGTGATGAATTGTTTCTCCCAAATTCATATATTGAAATATGAATTATCGTCGAAATTGTCAAGAACATAAATCGTACAATCCACCTCTTTCTTTCTTTTCTTCCATATAACACCCAATTTCACCCTCTTTATTTTTCCAACAAAATCGAAACCTAAATTTATTCACGGCATTCAAATTGAAATCGAAACCGAAAAAATTCAAACTTTACAATTCAACAACAATCAAACCACAATTCATGACATGCAATAATTTATACCCAATTTCCGGCAAACCAGTTTTCCAGACATGCAAAAATTTTGATATTAAACAATTTCCGGAACACCAGATTATATAACCAATTTCATATTGAATCAGATTTACCAAATTCATATTGAAATACTTTAATGCAGTAAATGAAATCAACATTTACCTCTACTCGTCGATTTCACTTGTAGCGTGACGATTTCACTCGTCGAAAATTGCCGCCGGGAGCTTTGTCGTCACAGAATTTTGCAAAGTATGGAGGGTTTTTGTGAAAGCAAGTAGCAGAGGGTTTTTGTGAGGCGATTTGTTTGATCTGATCAGTTCGTGTAATTGAAGAAGCTTCTCCTTTTTTTTTTTTAAAAATTTTTTAAGTTAGTTTTAAAATTGCACCGCGGATTTTGATTGTTTTTATGGCGGTTGACAATAAACCGCTATAATAAGTTTGTCTTTGTTTGAGATTTAACGGTTGTTGCCAATTAACCGTTATAATATGCCTTTCTCTTTAGCTTTTTATGGCTGATGTTAATTAAACGCTATAAAAACTTAGCTAACTCACTTTTAATAGCAGTTAAAGGGATAATCGCTATTAATTGACAGCTAAAAAAAATCAATTTTGTTGTAGTGATACTACTTACTGCATGAATAAATAAGGAGAAAATTGCAAATTTAAAACAACAATAACAAAAGTGAGTTAAGTTAAGTTGACTTACATTGTTAGTGAGAAGGATTTGCAAAAATAAATCCAAGTCCCAAGCTTCAAAGATTAAGAGTGGAGGTTTTGGGGTTAAGAGTGGAGGTTTTGGGGTTTTGTTTTGCTTGAGCTCGAACAAGAGAAAGAAAGAAGATAGGTGAATGAATGTGAGTAGCCACACGGACAAGCAACAACAATATTCAAATGTGATGCTTATGTTGACCAATGAGAGGCGGGACCTATGTAGAGCGCCTAGGCGCTGAGCTAGGCCAGCGCTATGGCGCCCTGGCCCCCACTAGTACAATTTTTTGGTCCTCTTATGGGGCCCACATTGTACCTAAGGGGGCTTCGTTTCGACCTTTGAGTAAGATTTGCTTCGTATATTCTGACATCCGCCGACATTCACAATACTTTTTCTCCAAAAGTTAGTAAAATGCCCCCGAAAATCAAATCGGGTAAAAATTACCAAAATGCCCCTAAAAGTTAAATCAAGTAAAGAAAGTCAAAGATGACAAATCAATTAACGACAACACTACATCTCCATACAAGTATTATCATTATGTTTCCCTACGACCAAACTGAGTCTAAAGTGGAAATATTTATCTTGCATCGTCAGATTATCAACCTCAACTTCAAACGACAAATCACCGGATGGTACAGACGCCTTCTCGGAACCTCTTATACGATCAAACAGCATCTGAAGGAGACTATCATCCTCGAGAAACGTAGCACTTTCTGAGGGAAATATTATTCTGGTACAGGTAAAAATAAACTTTGTTTTACAAATACCGAGTACTTTGACTTTCGTCTTATGAGACTTGTTGTCTCTACAGTCTTAGTCAAAGTGGTGGCTAACTATAGACGCCTATATTTGGTCCCACCTAACGACCGATGATTAACGTGTACCACGTCGCAAACATGTCCAATTTTTTGAAAGTCGATGGCTTGAAAATAAATAAATAAATAGAGCCACCGTCGAAATGACTAACAGATGGTGAGTTACAATGGTTGAAATACGCTTATATTATTTTTCTAATTTTCATTTTATTTTCTTATATTTCATTTTTCATTTTATTCAATTTTATTTTTATTTTATTTTATTTCAAATTTTTAATATTATTTTTTATTTTATAATTTATTATTAATTTCATTTTCGAAACACATAGAAAAAAATTAAAGCGTATGAATGTGACCAAATTCGACGAACCTTCAAGTTAGACTTGCTCGAAATATGGTACCTTTATGTTATGGAAGTGAATTTTGTGATATTTTTGAATATGGAAATAAATATAAGAAGTATGAAAGTTTCGAAGACTCACCACGTGAAAATCTAAGAAAGCAGGCCTGGAGTGACCTGGTGCCCGGCGAGTGACCAGGAGCCCAACCAATGCCCTAGCGCCCAAGCTCGAGCGACCAGGCACTCAGCTCGAGCGACCTGGGGCTAGCTGGGCGCCCTAATGCTCGTCCCTGGGTGTCCTGGCGCTCAGCGGCTGCTACAGTGCTCGATGAAATCAGCTGCTCCTCTATAAATACCCAACCTTATTTCGATTGAAATTTCGAAGCAACTCACAATTCGAACCCTAACTGTCTCCCTCTGTTGATTTTCGTGCCTTGCCTCGAAAATTGTTCTTTTCTCCTTCTTTCTCCCACAAACACTTTCTAGATAACCCTAAATCACATTGGAAGCATTTCTACAAACCTTAAACATGTTATATTAATATTTTTGTTATTAATCAAGTTCTTCAAGCTTTCAAATCTAAGAAGTTGTTTTAACGATAGCACGAAAAGTACTTTGAATGAGGCTAGGCCAGCATCATTAAAGTCATCTTCTTGAATTCTTCAAAAGTGTTAGTTTTTAATGCTTTATTAGAAATTTAACATGTTTTAATATAATTCATGGAATATTGATTAGTGACTTGACTTTTAGTTAAAACCAATCTTAAGTAGAAACATTGTTTTAAGTCTTATGTGATCTTCATGCTAAATGTTTATTGCTTTTAAATCACTTAGAATTTCTATTTAGTTAAATAAGACCTAAAATCATGTTCTAAATAAAGTAAAGATTAGAATTATTTAAATTCTAAAGTGATGACCCATGTATGTTTAATTAAGCATTATGTGTGCATTAATCAAAACCCGCCTAGCTTTGTTTCTATGTGTTTTAGGATTAAACTGGAAATATCTATGTTAAATTCGATATTATGATTATGAAATAACATATTAGAACAAGTGGAGGCCACTATATACATGGGGGATATTGTGACCTACTTTGTCCTTACCCTCGTCTCTGAATCTAGAGATTTGAGACCTTCTTATCCTTCGCTGTCAATTTGCCTTCGGGCTAGACCTAATGGGGCTCTTTGAGCTCCCAAAAAGGGCACGGTGGCCACTTCTCTACTTGGGTTTTGAGTTTCTAGACTCACTCCCTAAGCAAAGCATACTCACACTATGTAAACAAACTAAAGACATTCAATGTCTGTAAAAAGGGCACATGGGCCCCTAAAGCCCCGAGTCCACACATGGTGTGAACATAAGACGGCTCCTAAGAACTTATTCACGAAGAGTAGCAACGTCTCTTAACTTGAACACCGATTCCCATGTTCTTCAAAATAATCAAACATGGGGAGTCACAACAAGAAATTCATCCTCGGCCGACCAATTTTACCGACCACCAAAGTCGTGGTCGGAAATTACTGACCGCTGCCGACCAATATTGGTCGCTAAAAAAATTACCGACCATTAACACGGTCGGTAAAAAAAATAGCGACCTCTTGATCAATCGGTAACGATCGGTATTACCGACTGCTTTGTACAAAAAAATTGACCCCTTTAACACCCTTTTTCTTTCGTCTGAATTTGAAACCCTCAAACCCTTACACCCATTCAAACCCTCCCCACCACCACTGGCACCTCCCCTCAAACCCTTACACCGGCAGCACCACCACCGGCCCCTCACTCTCTTTCTCTTTCTCTTTCTCTCTTTCGCGTCACTCCTCCAGCGCCTCCCTTTGATCCCTTACACCGACGGCTCCCCTCACTCATTTTCTCTTTTTCCTTTCTCTTTCTCTCTTTCTCGTTCTCTCTTTCTCTTTCTCTCTCTTTCGCGTCACTCCTTTGCCACTCACCACCACCACCGGTCGACCACCGCCGCCACTGCCTAAAAGTAAGGGGTTTTGTTAAATTTAATTTTTTTTGGGTTTTGTTTATAATTTTTCAATTTAACAGATTGTACGTATTGTATGTATTTATGTGTATGTATTATGTATGTACGTATTGTATGTATTTATGTGTATGTAGTATGTATGTAGTATGTATGTATGTATATATGTGTGTGTGTATGTATGTATGTATGTATGTATGTATGTATGTATGTATGTATGTATGTATGTATGTATGTATGTATGTATGTATGTATGTATGTATGTATGTATGTATGTATGTATGTATGTATGTATGTATGTATGTATGTATGTATGTATGTATGTATGTATGTATGTATGTATGTATGTATGTATGTATGTATGTATGTATGTATGTATGTATGTATGTATGTATGTATGTATGTATGTATGTATGTATGTATGTATGTATGTATGTATGTATGTATGTATGTATGTATGTATGTATGTATGTATGTATGTATGTATGTATGTATGTATGTATGTATGTATGTATGTATGTATGTATGTATGTATGTATGTATGTATGTATGTATGTATGTATGTATGTATGTATGTATGTATGTATGTATGTATGTATGTATGTATGTATGTATGTATGTATGTATGTATGTATGTATGTATGTATGTATGTATGTATGTATGTATGTATGTATGTATGTATGTATGTATGTATGTATGTATGTATGTATGTATGTATGTATGTATGTATGTATGTATGTATGTATGTATGTATGTATGTATGTATGTATGTATGTATGTATGTATGTATGTATGTATGTATGTATGTATGTATGTATGTATGTATGTATGTATGTATGTATGTATGTATGTATGTATGTATGTATGTATGTATGTATGTATGTATGTATGTATGTATGTATGTATGTATGTATGTATGTATGTATGTATGTATGTATGTATGTATGTATGTATGTATGTATGTATGTATGTATGTATGTATGTATGTATGTATGTATGTATGTATGTATGTATGTATGTATGTATGTATGTATGTATGTATGTATGTATGTATGTATGTATGAATTGTTTTTTGAAAGGGATTATTCAATTTAGGTTAAAATTATGAGTTTCTATGATATTTTAGATGAAAGTTTTACTTACGTATGTATGTTTAAAATAATGACGCATCCAATTTAAAATAAAACTATTTTAATGTTTGTTTTTTAAGTGTATATATGTGCAATTGTAATGGATATGCATCATTGGCCTAAATACCCGTTCAAGGCTTACTCATTAGTTGTACGTCTTGAATACTCCCCGTTTTGGGACTGTTCTTGAATGTCTCTCACTCACTACTTAGAATGTAAATGCGTGGCTTGTTTTCAATTTTAAGGAGGATTTCGGCTTCTCATTTCCCTTAATGTTCTCTGAGTACATATGTGTTTTTTACATCGTGTACTTGGAGAACTATGGGGAGATGCTGCCGAAATTTCCTTAGAATTGAAAACATGGCATGCATTTACCTGTGAGGGGACACATTAAAGAATGGGTTAGGTTGGAGTGATAAGGATCCAAGAACCCATCATTGCATTCATAATTCACATTGAAATCGTGTATTGACTTTTGAGTTATTGGAAATGATGAATTCGATCTTCATTTATCAATGATATGTTTTTACCCTTGTACTCGTTTAATTTATTGAATTTCATTCTAACTATTTGTTTTTGTTGTGCATTGAACTTGGGACCTATTCTTCTACCACCTTGAAAGAGCAAAGAATCAAAGGCACGCAATGTAATACCCCACATTTTCACGTATTTAAACAAAGTATTTTTGTATTTTATACGTATAACCTTCGTATTTATTCGTATAATTTTAGTATTTTTATTGAAAATTATGTTCAATAAAAGTATTAAATAAATAGAAATTAACAAAAATATAGTAAATAATAAAGTTTTGGTTAAAAGTATTATTTGTATTCTTAAATAGTATTTTTATGATTAAAAATATCTTTAAAACTTCTAAAAATAGTTTTTTTAAGGTTTCCTAATTTACTTAGGAGTGTTTATGGGCCCCACCAAAATCCTACTTTGAGGCCTATAAATACCCTACAAAACCTAAAATTCCAAATTTACTGATCCTACTAGTCAATTAGGATTCCAAAAAAAAACTTTTTTTTGAGAGGAAAAAAAAAAGAGAAAGGAAGTCGGAATTTCGAAGAAGAAAAAAAATTATTTGGAGCCTCGCGATCCGCGTCCAGCCAGACCCCGCCGCAGCAGCAGCCAGCCGGCCGCTGTGGGCCACCACCCGGCCACCACTGCCGAACCTCCTCCCCCGTTTGGTATATTTTCGGCCTTTTATAAAAAAAAAATTCAACTTCTTTATTCTGATTCAATTTTACAAATTTACGATTATAATTGTGTTTAATCATGTTTTTATAAGTTTAATCATGTTTTGATATAAGTATGAATTGTTTTAAGGCATGAAATAAGTTTGTTGTTCATGAAATTATAAATTAAGGTTTGAAAATTTTATAAAGTTAGGATTTTTATGAATCTTATGTTCTAAGCTTCGATAGTATGTTCATAAATTATTTTTGGGTAAATTTATGATGTTGTTATTAAGTTTAGATTGATTTTTAAGTGTTTTAGACTTGTTTTATAAAGCTTTCAAAATTTTATAATAATGAATTTGAGTTGAATAAATATTATAAACGCGTTTAACCATATGAAAAATTGTTCTAAAGCCTAGATTGACCTCATAAACATGTTAGTAGATTGTAGAAGTGTTTTAACATGAAATCATGATGTTTTCATAAGTTTTTCATGACTTTAAAGTTAAGAAATAAATCTGAAATTTAAAAAAAAAAACAAGTTAAATTGAGTTTAAAGTGCCCACATTGCACTAGTATGATCATACATCAATTCTATGATGAAATATATAAATTTTAGTATGTTTTATGATGTTTAAGAGTGGTTTTAAGCATGTTTAACATGCTGTCCAGATTTTATAAATTAATTAAATGGCCTTCTAAAGTATGTAAATAGCATAAATTGATCATATAATTAAGGTAATACATTATATGATCGATTTGTGTCATTTTCGGAAGTTTTCAAGGAGTTTTGATAAATTTAGATTGCTGTCCACTTTTTTAAAGTGGCATGAAAATTTTATTAAGGTTTAATAAAAGTATAATTAAGTCCCGAACACTAAGTAGAATTGCAGTAGAGAAGAAAATTAAAGTATGGAATATAGAGACCAAATAAGGAATGTTTTGGACAAAGTTTCCAAATTTAGAAGTTAGTTAAGGTTGTTGTTGAATTTAGTCAACAAGATTTATAATTTAGCTTGGTTTTCCTTGCGTAAGAGACTTTGATTTAGTCCACTTCTAGTGTTGTGGCGGAGCACACCTATTTTACAAGGTACGTAAGTACTAAAGGCAAACATAGGAGTTTAGAATGCACGCTTGAGAAATTCTGGTTTATATGAATTTTATGTACTTGTTTTGGTTCATGAATATATGTGCATGACAAGTTATTAGTAGCATGCTTTAATGTTTAATGGCATTTCATGTTAAATAGACAGTTTAACTTTTCATGAGCTTGAATTGGAATGTTCTGATCAGTATAGTTTGGCCAACAGTTTTATGAATAAAGGAAGAAGATAATTTTTAAAGTTGATTGGATATTTAATCAACAAGAAAGATAGTAGTGAATTTGTCACATGATTAAAAGAAGTAATGAGCAATTATTTATGATATAATACCACTCACTGTTTAATGTGTGGTCAAGAAGAAAGTAAGTTATAATACCACTCACAGTTAAGGTGTGGTCAAAAAGAAAGTATGTTGTTAGCCACTCACAGTTAATGTGTGGTACAGGAGGTTCAGTTTAATTAAAGGCCGGATTCACATAAGTTGATTTATGTGATATTGCATGACAGTCATAACAATGTTAAACCTGTTAAATCACGTTAAGTGTAAGAGGATTCACACCAAAACTCTTGGAACGTATGTACCTTGAGTATGAACAAAGGGGAGAGTCATATGGAACATTGATCTATGACTTCTAATTGGAGTACAAGACGTCATACTCTTTTATATTATAAATGCGCTGGATATCCCTCTCCTCGTGTGACATAGGTAATGCGTTCTTGGAGTTGCTCCCAAGTTGGTGCCCAATAGGGCGATTTTAAATAAAAGGAAACCCGTTCGATGCCGAATCCAAAAGTTAAATATAATAATAATTTTATTGAGTCCATGTACAAATAAGACGATTATCAAAGGGAAGTTGAGTGCATGTTTTATTTCCTTTTTGTTATTGCATAGTCTTTAGTAGTTATGTACTCAGCTTTGCTGACTGTTGGCTTTGTGTGCATGGCTTTGTCTTGGACTTGGCCTTATGATGACCCACTTGTGGTGAGTAGTTGTCTAGTAAAAGGAAAGCTGCAGGTACAAGTGGGCATACATCATTTCAAGATGGGATGGAGTGAGAGCGCTTGGTGTGCTTGTAGTTTTACTTCATTTCAATTGCTTTCAGAGACTAACGTTTATTTGATTATTTGGATCTTGAAAGACTTCTGATTATTAATTTTGGTTTGGTTTTAAAGGGCCATTAATATGGTTCCGAAGTGTAATAAATTTAAAGTTGATTTTATTTTAAAGATTGTTTGAAGTTTAGTTTTAAATTGTTTTGGTTTTAAAGACTTCCGCTGTAGTACTTTGATAAAAGCCTTAGCCGTTATCACGATGACGGTAATACTTTGGTTTTTCCATATATAGTAGTTTAATAAATATTAGATCTACTAGTTCAACATGTTTTCCGGATAAGTTAGGAAGTAAAAAGTTAAGGAAAATCCAGAGTGTTACAAAGTGGTTACCAGAGCCTAGATTTTGAAATAAAATGAATTTTATTTTGGGGGTACCCTAAGTTTTATTTTTGGAAAGAGAAATTTCTTAAATTGGAAACTTTTGAAAATGGAATCTTTCTAAAATAGTAATTTCCTCAAATGGAAAGTTTTAAAAAAATAAATTATGTGTGCAGGTATGCAAGGAATTCAAGTATGTATTATGTGTTATCGCTTTAATACCATGGGGTGAGTTTGGGTAGGAAGTTGGGCATGTAGGATAGACTTTGTTTCCGTTCTTTCATGCTTTGAAGTTTTGATCAAGGTCATGCTTATGTGGATAGTTGGGTGTAAACAAAATTGTATGTTAGCCACAAGACTTTCTTTTTGCAGAACTGTTAGTTGTTTGTTTATTTTGTTCTTTTGGGGAGGATGGACCATTAGTTTTAAGTTTTGCACAGGATGACGCATAATATGCCTAGTAAGTATACTCAAATGGGGACATTGGAGATGAAAGATTATGAAAGTCCACCTCAATATGTTTGGAAGATCCGGTTCTAATGTTGGTACATGAGTACGGGATCAACCTGACCAAGTAGCCGCTTTAATTGTTAGGTGTTTACCCGACCGACCACCCTACTTAGAAATTAAGGTGAAGTTTAGTGACTTTCATTTTCTTGGAGGCCTTCCGAACTATGCTAGTATAAGGATGCCGTTCACTAGTAGAAAAATTGGATTTTGGTGCGCTACATTTGCTGCGGTTCTTTGAGATTTTTAAAGAACCACAGCAAATAGTTGTTGATGATACACAATAAAAATTATTTGCTGCGGTTGATTTATTTGCTACGGTTCTTTTTCTTATTTGCTGCGGTTATCAACCCAAAACAATTGGTTGAAGCCCAGCCCAAACGAAGGGCTATAAATACAAAAACCCTCCATTTTCCCACCAAACCCTAACTCCCCTTCATTCTCGCCTCTTTCCCTAACTCCCTCTTAATTTCTGATCTCTCAATCTCTCT
This sequence comes from Suaeda aralocaspica, assembly GCA_016808085.1. NCBI lineage: Eukaryota > Viridiplantae > Streptophyta > Magnoliopsida > Caryophyllales > Amaranthaceae > Suaeda > Suaeda aralocaspica. The sequence continues at coordinate 1,725,329 of PYUH01000180.1, forward strand.
AACCCTAACTCCCTCTCTCATTCTCGCCTCTTACCTCTCTCATTCTCATTGTCATTCGTCCTCCCCATTTGAAGGTACTACGTCCTTTAATTTTTTTTATCTTTTTTGTTTTGTTTTTTTTTTTTATTTCGATTGTAATTTTTTTTTTTTGTTTTCGATTGTTTTTTTTCTTGTTGTTGTTGGTTTGAAATTGATTTATTTATTTTGATTTGTTTGATACAATTTTGAAGCAAATTTCGAGTAATTTTAGACAACTTTGAGGCGATTTCGAGGCTTGGGCAATTTTTCTTCAAGATCTATCTTTTGAGGTTAGTTAATTTTTCTTTAATTTTTCTTCAAAATTATAATTCAATCAATATCCTTTGACCAACATAATTTTGCATTATAATTTTGCGAGTAATTCAATATAACTTAGTGTTTTGTTCTGTTTCACTAAATGGAGAATTTGTATTTTATTTTTTTTCCTCTCCTGTTGGATTTTATTGTCTATACCTGTTGGATTGTACTTGGTTGCACCCAGAATGTTAAAATTCACTGATTTACATTCTGAGATTTGTGTTTGAGACAGTCGAATTTGCAATAGGTATTAGCAAAATTTACAAGCATCTGTAATTCTGCAATTTGTTACAGTTGAACTTGTGACTGTTAGAAAATTAAACTAATAAAAGGTGGCGGTTTATTATTTGACTAGTCAGTCCTTTGTTAAATGAAAAGCACTTCCACTTATATGTTGTTGTTGTAGTAGTAGTAGTAGTAGTAGTAGTAGTAGTAGTAGTAGTAACCTTTATTTGGACGTGGTGGTCTAATTTTGCATCAAAAGAATTGGTTAGTTCTAATCCACTTTATAACATTTCAGCTTTGTACATATGTTTTATATATAAATCTGAAGTCTTAAAAAATTTATAGGCAGAATGGAGTACGTAATAATTTGTTGCCGCATCAAATAATTTATATGCATCTATCCCACTTTAGGTGCAATCAATTAATATTAGTTGTGTCTTATTTGAGAATCATCAATTGATTAGTCAATTATTAATTAATTAAACTATATATGTATTGCCAAAAAGATAGCTTAAACTAATTAAGTAGTATCCAAATTTAAGGCAAGGCAATGATGCTAAATTGATGATTTTTGCATGACATCTAAATTAAAACTACTAATCAATCAATCAATCTGTTAGAATTGTTACCCAATGTGCAGTAGTGAAAGTCAAAGTAAAGATAGAGGAAAAGCAAGAAAGATGCAGAAAATTAAAGAGAAGTTAGATGCATGCAATGCAAGAGTAAATTACTCAGTAAATTAAAGAGAAGTTAGATGCATCTCTCACTCTCTCTAACCCTAACTCCCTCTCTCATTCTCGCCTCTTTCCCTCTCATTCTCGCCTCTTACCTCTCTTCAAGATCTATCTTTTGAGGTTAGTTAAACGAAAACCCCTAAATTTTTTGATTGTTTTCGAGGCTTGGGCGATTTTTCTTCAAGATCTATCTCTAACATTGCAAGTCTGTACGAGTAATATATTATCTTTGTGGTTTATCTTATTAGATAAATTACAAGTTCTGTGTTTGTTTGTTTCAGTTCTATGTTTGTGGTTTCTCTTATTAGATAAATTGCAAGTTCTGTGTTTGTTTGTTTTAGTTCTATGTTTGTGGTTTCTCTTATTAGATAAATTACAAGTTCTGTGTTTGTTTGTTTCAGTTCTATGTTTGTGGTTTCTCTTATTAGATAAATTGCAAGTTCTGTGTTTGTTTGTTTCAGTTCTATGTTTCTGGTTTCTCTTATTAGATATATCAGTATCTATGTTTGTTTCAGTTCTGTGTTGTTGTTATTGCTGTGACTGACTATAAGCATGAGACTGTGGGTTAGTGAGTGAGGGACTGACTATAAGCATGAGACTGTGACTGAGTGTGTGTGTGAGGACTGATTTGTTGTTGATTTGTTCTGTGTTGTTGTTGTTTGGACTGCTGTTGCTCTATTATTGTTGTTCCTTTTTGTTCTAATTGTTGTTGTACTGATTGTTGTTGTTTTAATTGTTGTTGTTTTAATTGTTGTTATTCTGATTATTGTTGTTTAGATCTAGGGTTTTGTTTGGTTGTGGTTTACTGTTGTTGTGGTTGAGGTCTGGTCTTATTTTTTTGTGAGTGACTGAGTGTATGTTTTATGACTGTGTGAGTGAGTGAATGTGAATGAGAGAGTGTGAGTGACTGAGTAAGTGTGAAACAGTGACTGACTATGAGTGAAAGAGTGTTAGTGAGAGAGTGACTAAGTGAGTTGAGTAAGCGTGAGAGAGTGAGTGACAGAGAATAATAGTCTCTGTGAGAGAGACACAGAGAGAGAATAAGTGAGTGATTGAGTGAGAATGAGACAGACAGAGATTTGAGTAAGTGTTGTTCTTTTTATCAATATGGTTAGCCAACCTTTCATTTAAGTTGACAATCATCCACTACTCTACCTGATATTCTTCATTGTTTGGATGTAATGCTTGAATGAATGAATTAGATTTTGAATCTATGAAAGAATGGTTTAATGAGTATGTTAATGGATGCTTGAATGAAATATTTCGATGAGATTGAGCTTATGACTGATGTTTATTGATTGGTGGTCTGATGTGTTGCTTCTTACTTGATTCCCTTATGGTCAGACAATTGCATCTCTTATGGTGATGCAATTGTTGAATGATGATCGAGTCCCTTATAGTCCGACAATTGCTTGATAAAAAATGAGTCCTTTTTCATAAGACACCCATTATTTCCAAATGATGAAGGGACTCAAGTGATGACCATGGTCAACATCATTGAGGTTTGAGTTGCTCCAGGCTTAAAAACCTGTTGAAGTAGCCTAACTCGAATGGTGGGTGATCGTAACCACTTCCCTGATGGAGATTATGTATATAAACATAAATATATATAGTCTATTGCTGTGTTGTTGTGGCTGCGGTTGTGTTCTTGTGGCTATTGCTGTGATGTTGGTTGAATGATGAATATATGAATGCTTGTGAATGAATTTTGCTTGTTTATGTATGACTTATGAATGAGAACACTATATAAAATAAATGATTGAATGAGACTACTACATAAATAAATGATTGAACAAAAGAATGGTTGAATGAGTAATGGATGCTTGAATGAGATATTTAGATGAGATTGAGCTTATGATTGATTTTATGAATGAATGAATGGGTTTATTCATGAATGGTAATGCTTGAACGAATGAATAAGAATAGGAATGGTTGAATGAATGTATAGATATGGTTGAATGAATGAATTATGGTATGATTTTTTTTTCTGTTGCTCTCTTTGCTCTTCTCTTTATCTCTCTTTGCTCTTCTCTTTATCTGACGGCCCGCCACTGCGTTGCTGCTGCTGGTGTGCCGCTGATGTAATGCTGCTGCTACTGGTTCTTGGACCGCGCTGCTGTATGCTTTACTTCTCAATCACTCACCAACAAGTCCATCACCAATCTTGTTTAAGTTAAATTTCAAATGTATTTTTGTGATAGAAGTGTAATTCATTGAAAATAATTGATTCTATGTATGGATAACATTTCAGCTTCTAATTTTGCTTTAAAATGCAAAAAAAAAAAAAACATTTTTATTTTTTTGGGTGCTTATTTGCTGCGGTTATTCATAAAACCGCAGCAAATAACTGTTTTTTTGGTGGGAAACTGCACTATTTGCTGCGGTTTTACAAAGAACCGCAGCAAATAATCCTATTTCCCTCCAACTTCTGTTGTGTTATTTACTGCGGTTACTTGAATAACCGCAGCAAATAACCCAATTTTTTGCTGCGGTTAAACCGCAACAAATAAAATTTCATCATTTGCTGCTGCTATAAGTGCTACGGTTCAAAACCGCAGCAAATACCCGGGAAAAAACCGCAGCAAAATGCCTTTTTTGTACTAATGGTTGGTCAATGGGGTTGTGACTGGAGGTTCTTGCAGGGGTACATTTCTAAGGAGGAAGAGGAGTATCAACAAATGAATGCGAATAAGGAGACCCCACCCGCAGCAAGCCCAACAAATAGTCAATGGAGTGAAGACCAAAGGGAAGAGGCCGAGGAGACTCCTACAGGTTCGAATACTGGTAAATCCAAGGATAGTTCATGCTATGAAATTGAGAACCCAAACCAATTAATCCTGGTATATGTTGACTTGATAACGGACTCTGAAGAAGAGGAAAAAGAATCATATCTTGAAGAAGTCATGGAAGGAAGAGGAAACGGATGAAGAAATGGAGGATGATACTAAGGATGACCCAGAATTCGTACCGAAGAAATATGTTATGTCGAGAGACAAGAAGGACAATGTTAATATGTAGAGACCTTGTTTAGAAGTAGTTAACTGTTTATGTCTACTGTTTTAATGCCTAGTTGGACACTATAAGTTATTGTTTATATTAATTTGAATAAGTGGCAGTGAGCCATAAATTTGGAGAAGTTGAGTAATAAAACTATTTTATGATTAAAGCCTTAATTAGAATAGAACCAAGGGAATTATTTTTATTTCTTATATGCTTTATTCTTATTCTAATGGTTGTGTAAACAATCAAGACAAAGTGAATCATTCACTCTAAAAGAATGAATTTTCTTTTATGAGATGAAATGAAAAAGTGTTTTATGATTTAAGTCTCTGTGTCCAAGCTTATAGTTAGACTTAATTTAATACAAAGGTCTTTTCCTCTACAGGAGAAATAGAATGACTGAGCGTAACAACAATCAGTTGAATGAGTTAGTAAGGCAATTAGCTACTGTAGCTGAACAGTTAGCTGCCAGAGGAAATAGAAATGATAGTGACCCTGCTGGGGAACTCTTCAAGAAAATTTCTCAAAGCAAGCCACCCACTCACCAAGGAGTGCACAATCCAACTGTTCTAGAGGGATGGTTGAGAGAATTCAATAAATTGTTTGGGGCAATTGAGTGTCCAGAGGAGCTTAAGGTGAACCATGTTGTTTACTATCTTAGGGGAGAAGCTGACTTATGGTGGTCACAGAATGAGGCTGTAATAAGGGTTTTACAAGGATTCAATTGGGAAATGTTCTAGGAGCAGATTCGTAATAAGTTTTACCCTATGTTTCTTCAGAAATAGAAGGCTGAGGAGTTCCTAGAACTTAGAATGGAGAGTATGTCTGTTACTGAGTACTACTGTAAGTTTATAGAGCTATCTAGGTTTGCTCTTGAGGCTGTGGCAACTGAGAGGATGAAAGCTAGTCGTTTTGAGAGGGGGTTACCCTTAGACTTACAATCACAACTAGGTGGACAAATCTTAAAATCCTTGGATGACTTATATGGTAGGGCTGCACACTTGTATGCCATAGATCAAAAGAAGAAGGAAGCACAGAAGGAGAGTGAGACGAGGGAGAAAAGGAAGGACGGTGGAGGAAACTTCAACCAACAAGGGAATCATGGTGGATATAAGAGACCTCGTTACAACAACTTCCAGGGTAATAGGGGAAACTTTGGGAAGCCTAATTCTAGAAATGGGAATAGGACTCAGGTGGCTAGTCAAGGAGGGCGTGTGTACTTCTGCAAGAAGTGTCCCAACAACCACCCAGGAAAAGACTGTGTAGGGAACCCAGTGACTTGTAGGTTGTGTAACAAACTTGGACACCGCGAGTATGAGTGCTTCTCTACGAACAAAGGAAAGGAGGGACAAAATTTCCAAGCTAAGGGGAATGTAGTTGGGGGACCACAAAATGGTTTCCAAGAAAATGTGGGAGGAAAAGTGAACTCTTAAGTCGGAAGTAGGAATGGGAGTGGAAATGGAGGAAGGCAGCCTAAGATCTCAAACACTGGGAAGCTGAATGTCATGATAGCTCGAAGCGAAGAGGATGCTAATAAGGATGTGATTACCGGTACTTTTTCTATTCATTCCTTACCTGTTAAAGTTTTGTTTGATTTTGGTGCAACATACTCTTTTGTTTCCAGTAAACTCTTAGAAAAGTTAAAACCTGTGTTGGGAAAAGTAGATGCAATAGACATGTCAATAGTGTTACCTTCGGGACAAGAAGTGCAACGTTTAAGGAGATATCAGGATGTTCCTATTGTAATTGAGGGAGTGGAGTTTAAGGCTAACCTAATCGAGTTTGATTTAGGTGACCTAGAAGTGATCTTAGGAATGGGTTGGTTGAGTAAACATAAGGCTGAGATTCAGTGTGAACCACAGAAAATCTCGTTGATAAATAAGGGTAAGAAGGTGAGTTATTGGAGGACAGGAAGACCGAAACACAACATAATAGTGTCAGTAATGAGATTCGCTAGGTTTGTTAAAAGAGGTTTTCCGATTTACCTTTGTAGTGTGGAAGATGTGTGTCAGATTGAGACTGCTAAACCTGAGGATATCGAAGTAGTAAAGGACTTTCTTGATGTGTTTCCGGAGGAGATTCCGGGAATGCCACCGAAGCGGGAGATTGACTTTACGATAGTCTTAGTCCCAGAAACAACACCTATTTCCAAAGCACCCTATCGGATGGCGCCTGCGAAAATGAGCGAATTAAAGGAGCAGTTTCAAGATTTGTTAGAAAAGGGGTACATTAGGCCTAGTGCTTCACCTTAGAGAGCACCAGTACTGTTTGTGAAAAAGAAAGACGGGAGTTTGAGGTTATGTATTGATTATAGGGAGCTGAATAAAGTGACGATCAAGAATAAGTATCCATTGGCAAGGATTGATGACTTGTTTAATCAATTAAAAGGAGCTATGGTGTTTTCAAAAATTGACTTAAGGTCAGGATACCATCAATTGAGGATTGCTAGTGAGGACATATCGAAAACTGCTTTTCGCACTCGGTATGGACATTACGAATTCACTGTTATGCCTTTTGGGTTGACCAATGCACCAGCAATTTTTATGGATTTAATGGATAGAACCTTCCAACGGTTTTTGGATAATTTTGTAGTCCTTTTCATTGATGACATATTGGTGTATTCTAAGAGAAAAGGAAGAACATGTGGAGCATTTGAGAACAATCTTGATGACATTAAGGGAAAATGAGTTATATGCTAACTTCTTAAAATGTGAATTCTGGTTGGAGAAAGTAGCATTTTTGGGACTTATTGTGTCTAAAGAGGGAGTTGAGGTAGATCCAACCAAAATTGAAGCGGTCAAGGAGTGTCCTACACCGAAGAATGTAACGGATGTACGCAGTTTCTTAGGGTTAGCAGGTTACTATAGGAGGTTTGTGAAAGACTTTTCGAGGATTACTAAACCCATGACTTCGTTAATGAAGAAGGACTTTAAGTTTGGGTGGAGTAATAAATGTGAAAAGGCATTTCAGACTTTAAAAGAGCGTTTGACTACAGCTCCAGCACTGACATTGCCAGATGGATGTGACTCATATGATGTGTTTAGTTATGCTTCTAAAAATGGTCTAGGATGTGTGTTGATGCAATATAGAAGGGTGATAGCTTATGCCTCGAGATAATTGAAACCATATGAGGTTAACTACCCTACACATGATTTGGAGTTAGCAGCAATAGTGTTTCCCTTGAAAATTTGGAGACATTATTTATATGGAGTGAAAAGTAGGACATACACAGACCACAAGAGTTTAAAGTACTTTTTCACTCAAAAAGATTTAAACATGAGACAAAGGAGTGGATCGAGTTGATCAAGGACTACGACCTGGATATTCAATACCATGAAGGGAAAGCCAATGTGGTAGCCGACGCTCTGAGTCGTAAAATGAAACATGGAATGAATGCCTTGGTAGTTGCTAATGAGCCACGTAAAGATATGGAGAGATTGAGCTTGGAAATAGTGAAGGAGGGAGAGTTGAAAGGGATTCATTGCAATCTTAGTATCCAACCAACAATACTCGAGGAAATTAGGAAGAGTTAGGAAGTGGATGTAAAATTGGACAGAATTAAGGAAAAACTGAAAGCTGGAAAGCCTATGGATTTTAAGATTCATGAGGGTGGAAGCTTAAGGTATAAGGGAAGGTGGTGCGTACCACAGAAATGTGAGGATTTGAAGCGAAGGATAATGGAGGAGGGTCATAGTACCCCGTATTCAGTGCATCCTGGAGGCGATAAACTTTACAAGGATCTAAAGAAGATGTATTGGTGGCCTAGGATGAAGAGAGAAGTGGCTGAATTTGTGAGTAAATATCTTACTTGTCAAAAGGTTAAATTTGAGCATAAGAGTCCTCAAGGAGATGTCCAACCACTTGAGATACCAGGATGGAAATGGGATAGCATTTCAATAGACTTTGTGACTTTCTTGCCAAAGTCTAAGAATTAGAATGATACCATATGGGTAGTGATAGATAGACTCAATAAGTCAGCAGAGTTTATACCCATGAAAGAGATTTGGAAAATGGAGCAACTTGCACAGGCTTACATAAAATATGTTGTGAAGTTACATGGAGTTCCAAAGGATATCGTGTCGGATAGGGATTCAAGATTTCTTTCGAAATTCTGGAAAAGTGTTCAGGAGAACTTTGGCACGACCTTGAAAATGAGTACAGCTTTCCATCCAGCAACTGATGGGCAAACAGAGAGGACCATACAAACCTTAGAAGACATGCTAAGGGCTTGTGTAATGGACTTCCAACGGAGTTGGGAGGATCACTTAGATCTCATTGAGTTTTCGTACAACAATAGTTACCATGCAAGTAATAGCATGGCACCCTTTGAAGCTCTATATGGAAGGAATTGTAGGAGCCCTTTATGTTGGAACGACATAAGTGAAACAGTAATTCTAGGACCTCATTTAATAGAGGAGACCACAGAGAAAATTAGGGTAAGACAGGCAAAGATTCAAGCAGCACAGGATAGACAAAAATCCTATGCGGATCAAAAGCGCCAAGATGTTGTGTTCGAAGTTGGCAACAAGGTGTTACTTAAGGTTTCACCAATGAAAGGAGTGATGAGGTTTGGAAAGAAAGGAAAGATAAGCTCAAAGTACATAGGACCCTATGAGATCTTGCAAAAGGTAGGAAAAATAGCTTATAAGCTAGCACTACCAATGGAGTTGAGCAAAGTTCATAATGTTTTCCATGTGTCTCAACTAAGGAAGTATGTGCCGGACAAGTCACATGTGTTGCAACATGAAGCAACAGAGTTAGACCAAATTTTGACGTATGAAGAGAGGCCAATTAAAATCCTAGACAGTAAGCTTAGAGATACTCATAGAAAGAGTGTCAAAATAGTGAAAGTGTTGTGGTCTAACCAAGAAACCGGAGAAGCTACTTGGAAGCTGAAGATTAAATGAGAGAAAAGTATCCAGAGCCTTTTCAGGTTAGTAGTTGAGTTACGGGGACGTAACTCCTTTATAGGGGGGGGGGGGGTAGAAAGCGACCAGTTTCGCACGTTCTTACCTTAAATGTTACAAGTTTTTATGACTTTCGAGTAAGAAGTTTCATTTTTGTCTAATAGAAGTTTTCAAGTAATGTCTAATGTCTACAACAACATAAAAGTTTCAGTAACAAAGTATGAAGTAAAAGTAGTCTCTATTCAGATTCCATACACTAACCTACACAAAGTTTCGGGACGAAACTTCTTTTAGGGGGGTAGACTGTAATACACCACATTATCACGTATTTAAACAAAGTATTTTTGTATTTCATACGTATAACCTTCGTATTTATTCGTATAATTTTAGTATTTTAATTGAAAATTATGTTCAATAAAAGTATTAAATAAAAAGAAATTAACAAAAATATAGTAAATAATAATGTTTTGGTTAAAAGTATGATTTGTATTCTTAAATAGTATTTTTATGATTAAAAATATCTTTAAAACTTCTAAAAACCATTTTTTTAAGGTTTCCTAATTTACTTAGGAGTGTTTATGGGCCCCACGAAAATCCTACTTTGAGGCCTATAAATACCGTACAAAACCTAAAATTCTAAATTTTACTTATCATACTAGTCAATTAGGATTCCAAAAAAAAAAAAATTTGTGAGAAGAAAAAAGCAAAAGGAAGTCGGAATTTCGAAGAAGAAAAAAAAAATAATTTGGAGCCTCGGGATCCGCGCCCAACTGGACCCTGCTGCAGCAGCAGCCAGCCAGCCTTCTTCCGCAGTTTGGTATATTTTCGGCCTTTTATAAAAAAAAAATTTCTACTTCTTTATTTTGATTCAATTTTACAAATTTATGATTATAATTGTGTTTAATTATATTTTTATAAGTTTAATCATGTTTTGATATAAGTATGAATTGTTTTAAGGCATGAATTAAAATTGTTATACATGAAATTATAAATTAGGGTTTGAAAAATTTATAAAGTTATGATTTCTATAAGTTTTATGTTCTAAGCTTCGATAGTATGATCATAAATTATTGCTGGGTAAATTTATGATGTTGTTATTAAGTTTAGATTGATTTTTAAGGGTTTTAGACTTGTTTTACAAAGGTGTCAGAATTTTATAATAATGAATTTGAGTTGAATAAATATTATAAACACGTTTTGACTTCATAAATATGAAAAATTGTTCTAAAGCCTAGATTGACTTCATAAATACGTTAGTAGATTTTAGAAGTGTTTTGACATGAAATCATGATGTTTTCATAAGTTTTTCATGACTTTAAAGTTAAGAAATAAATCTGAAATTTTAATAAAAACAAGTTAAATTGAGTTTAAAGTGCCCAAATTGCACTAGTATGGCCATACATCAATTCTATGATGAAATATATACATTTTCGCATGCTTTATGATGTTTAAGAGTGGTTTTAAGCATGTTTAACATGCTGTCCAGATTTTATAAATTAATTAAATGGCCTTCTAAAGTATGTAAATATCATAAATTGATCATGTATGTAAATATCATAAATTGATCATGTATGTAAGGTAATACATCATATGATCGATCTGTGTCATTTTCGGAAGTTTTCATGGAGTTTTGATAAATTTCGATTGCTGTCCACTGTTCTAAAGTGGCATGAAAATTTTATTAAGGTTTTATAAAAGTATAATTAAGTCCCGGACAATAAGTAGAATTGCAGTAGAGAAGAAAATTGAAGTATGAAATTGAATAGAGACCAAATAAGGAATGTTTTCGACAAAGTTTCCAAATTTAGAAGTTAGTTAAGGTTGTTGTAGAATTTAGTCAACAAGATTTTTAATTTAGCTCGGTTTTCCTTGCGTAGGAGACTTTGATTTAGTCCACTTCTAGAGTTGTGGCGTGGCACACCTATTTTACAAGGTACGTAAGTACTAAAGGAAAACATAGTAGTTTAGAATGCATGCTTCAGATATTCTGGTTTATATGAATTTTATATGCTTGTTTTGGTTCATGAATATATGTGCATGACAAGTTGTTAGTAGCATGATTTAATGTTTAATGGCATTCCATGTTAAATAGACAGTTTAACTTTTCATGAGCTTGAATTGGAAGGTTTTGATCAATATAGTTTGGCCAACAGTTTTATGAATAAAGGAAGAAGATAATATTAAAAGTTGATTGGATATTTAATTAACAAGAAAGATAGTATTGAATTTGTTCACATGATTAATCGAAGTAATGAGCAATTATTTATGCATATAATACCACTCACAGTTTAATGTGAGGTCAAGAAGAAAGTAAGTTATAATACCACTCACAGTTTAATGTGTGGTGAAGAAGAAAGTAAGTTATAATACCACTCACAGTTTAATGTGTGGTCAAGAAGAAAGTAAGTTGTTAGCCACTCATAGTTAATGTGTGGTAGAGGAGGGTCAGTTTCACTAAAGGACTCACCTATGTTAATTTGGAATCACCTTAAAGTAAAGATAATGAATATGCTTGCTTGTTTGTATGCATGTCTTTCTGTGATGTTGCATTAGAGTCATAACAATGTTAAACCTGTTAAATCACGTAACGTGTAAGAGGATTCACACCAACACTCTTGGAACGTATATACCTTGAGTATGAACAAAGGGCGGAGTCATATGGAACAGTGATCTATGACTTCTAATTAGATTACAAGACGTTGTACTCTTCTATATAATAAATGCGCTGGGTATCCGTCACCTCGATTGACATAGGTAATACTTCTTAGAGTTTCATCCAAGTTGGTGCCCAATAGGGCGATTTTAAAGGAAAGGAAACCCGTTCGATGCCGAATCAAAAGTTAAATATAATAATATTTTTATTGAGTTCATGTACATGTTAGAAGGTTGTCAAAGGTAAGTAGAATGCATGTTTTATTTCCTTTTTGTTATTGCATAGTCTTTAGTAGTTATGTACTCAACTTTGCTGACTATTTGCTTTGTTTGCATGGCTTTGTCTTGGACTTGGCCCTACGATGACCCACTTGTGGTGAGTCGTTGTCTAGAAAAAGGAAAGCTGCAGGTACAAGTGTGCATAAGTCATTTCATGATGGGATGGAGTGAGAGCCTTGATATGTTTGTAGTTTTACTTCATTTCAATTGCTTTCAGTGACTAACGTTTATTTGATTGTTTGGATCTTGAAAGACATTTGATTTTTAATTTTGGTTATGTTTTAGAGGGCCATTAATATGGTTCCGAAGTGTAATAAAATTTAAAGTTGGTTTTATTTTAAAGATTGTTTGAAGTTTTGTTTTAAATTGTTTTGGTTTTAAAGACTTCCGCTGTATTACTTTGATAAAAGCCTTAGCCGTTATCACGGTGGCGGTAATACTTTTGTTTTTCTATATATAGTAGTTTAATAAATATTATATCTACTACTTCAACATGTTTTCCGGAAAAGTTAGGAAGTAGAAAGTTAAGGAAAATCCAGGGTGTTACACGCAGCTCATCATAGTATGTACTTTAAATATTAAAGTGTATAACGATTGGTATATATTTATGCTACATTTATTTGAATTATTATTGAGTTGTATTTGTTTTCAAATATACTAGAGCCTTTCTATTTAGTTTAATATGAATGTTTATAATTGGTAAGGAATACAATTAAAGTACAAGTAAATACAGTTTTGAATAATGGAATTAATCTTCAATGTGGTCGGGAATCAAGAAATATGATGGTTGGTTGAAATTTGGGAAAGAAACTCATTATGGGCGATAATGACCTATATTCGGCCATTTTCGTTCCCAAAACGACCTTAGGGCACCTAAAACTCAACAAACCCGTTCCCCATACCTTTGAATATGGTTTCAAATGACCAAATATGATTGTTGGTTTACAATTAGGCAGGTAAAACTCATTAATTAACGGCTTTCAATATGCATAATCAAAATAAGATAGGAGTGAAGACAGTGAAGGATGTTTAGATGCTTTGAACTGATATGGGTTAGCTGCATTTACAATAGGCTTAGTCGAAATGAAAAGGAAATAGCGTGAGTGGATGTACAAGAGACAAGATAAGGACAACAAACTTCGGGATGAGTTCATCAAATGGGTGGATGAGTTTGTTACCTTCTCTGAGCAGCACCCCGAGCTAAATGACGGGGACAACATAAGATGTCCGTATGTTCGGTGTGCTAACTTGAATTACTTGGATGTACCTAACGTAAAGGTATATTTGTGTAAGAAGGGGTTCACTCCTCACTACTACGAATGTTTATGTCACGGTGAAAGGGCGAGTAGAGGGTCCACCTCGTCTCCTACTCAGTTGAATCCTTATCGGGAAATTGTTGTGGATGCTTTTTGGAACAACGTGGAACCATCATTCTTTGCGGAGGAAACTTCGTCTGAAGAAGAACCAAATGCTAAAGCTAAGATGTTCTTCGAGTTGCTTAAGGCAGCCGAGCAGCCGTTGTATCATGGGAGCAGCATTCGGTGTTGGAGATGGCTTCTAGAATGATCAATTTGAAGTCTGAGTACAACTTACCACACAGGTGCGTAGATGGTATTGGGTCATTGTTGAGTGGTTCGCACCCCACTACCCAAAAAACTAAGTGTAGCACCTATTACGACACAAAGAAGGTACTGAGAGGATTAGAGCTTCCTTATAAGAAGATACATGCATGCCCGAAAGGATGTATGCTGTTTTGGAAGGACGATGCTGAGCTAGATAAGAGTCATCATTGCGGGTTGAATTAGTACAAGAAGACTTCGAATGATAGTTTGGTTCCTGTCCAATTTCTGGTGTACTTCTCAATAACACCACAATTGCAAAGGATGTTTGCCATTAGAAACATTGCTGAGGCTATGACATGGCATTTTGAGAATTGTCGAGGGGAAGGGAACATGGCTCACCCAAGTGACAGTGAAGCTTGGAAGCACTTCGACAGGACCTTGACGGGCTTTTCATCAGAACCTCGAAATGTTAGACTTGGGTTGTGCACGGATGGTTTTTCCGTTTTTGGTAAATTTGGAAAGCAATACTCTTGTTGGCCTATTCTCACTACACCTTACAACATGTCACCGTCCATGTGCATGAAAAAACCTTTCATTTTCCTTTCCTTGCTTATCCCTAGGCCAAAAAATCCGAAGAACAACTTGGATATCTACATGCAACCTTTGATTGATGAATTGAAGGAGTTGTGGTCGGTTGGGTCCTTGACTTATGACATCTCAAAGAAGCAAATTTTCAATCTTCGCGCAGCCGTGTTGTGGACTATCAGTGACTTTCCAGCATATAGTATGTTGTCAGGTTGGAACACGTTTGGTAAAAAGGCGTGTCCATATTGCATGTAGAAAAGCAAGGCCTTTTGGCTAATATATGGTGGCAAAGTATCATGGTTTGATTGCCATCGTCAGTTTTTAGAACCCGACCACCCCTTCCGAAGGAATAAGACAACTTTCTGTAAGAACAAAGTTGAAAATAACTCGGCTCCTCATATCATGTCAGGTGAGGAACTGTGGCAGTGTGTGAAGGACTTATCGAGAGCAACTGATGGTCCTGATTCTTTGAACCGATTGAAGAAGCAAAAAATGGGATGGGTGAAGCAATCTTGTTTGTGGGACCTGCCGTATTGGAAGGATTTGCTGCTTCGGCACAACTTAGACGTCATGCACATTGAGAAGAACTTCTTCGAGCAGCTCATCTACACTGTCATGGACGTGAAACACAAAACGTCTGACACTGTCAGTGCAAGGAAAACATGTAGAGTGTCTGTAGGCGGAGAGAGTTGGAGCTAATTGATGATGGTAAGGGTAATGAGTTGATCCCCAAGGCAACTTATGCACTTGACAAGGAGCAGAAGAAGGTCTTATGTGAATGGATCCGATACTTGAGGTTTCCTGACGGGTATGCTTCAAACTTGAGCCGACGTGTTGATAAAAATTAAAATAGTCTCCAAGGATTACAGAGTCACGATTGTCATGTATTTATGGAGAGGTTGTTGCCTATTTGCCTAAGAGAGTTTCTCCCTCTTCATATTTGGAAAGCAATCACCGAAATCAGCCAATTCTTCCATGACTTGTGCGCTCCCACAATCACCTTGAGTGACATGGACTGCCTTCAAAACAACATTGCCGAGATCTTATGTATGTCAGAAAAACTATTTTCCCCGGCATTCTTTAACTCCATGGAGCACTTGCTGGTACACTTGCCACGTGAAGCATATATTGGAGGTCCCGGTCAGTACAGATGGATGTACCCATTCGAAAGGTTAGTTGTTGTAATCGTTTATACCCCGTTACTCATTTCTTGTGAAGTGAAGTTGCTCACGTTTCCTTTACTCACGGGTTCCTGAACAACTTGAAACGTAAAGAAGGGAACAAGGCAAGGGTCGAAGGTTCTATGTGCAAGGCAAACTTTGCTGAGGAGATATCCAATATTTGCTCATAATATTTTCAGTCAGAGGTTGATACAAAATCGAGGGACTTGGGTAGAAATGCGAATCCTGATGTGGAAAGCCAACATGGTGTCTATGTCCCTGAATTGTTTAGGGAGGATTGTGGTAGACCAGTAACAAGTGGTAGTTCACATTGGTTGACAGACAAGGAGTACGTCCGAGCCCACCTGTACATCCTCGCAAATTGTGGCATACTAAGTGACTATGAAAGGTAATTTTCGTAGTTTAACTGTCTTACATTACAAAACCGTATTGCATGCCGGCTTAGCTGACTAACCTCGAACTTGCGAACTTTAATTGGAAATTTGAGGATCACATAGTGCAGTCGACACCCCTAATAAAGAGGGATGATGTTTGGATTAAATGTGAATCACATTGTCCAGCATGATTGAGGACACAAGTAACGAATCCCAATCCCTTACTTCCCCACTTTCTAATTACATACCACCATTTTATTTACTGATTCACGGGGATAAATGTAGGTGCTTTAGACAAAGTCTGTCGATGACATCACACGAGCTCTTGCAATGGGCCCCTCAAAAGAAGTGACAACTTGGAATCAATTCTACGTCAATGGGTACAATTTCCACACACAAAGCTACGGTAGGAACAAGTCAACCATGAATTATGGGATTTGTGTTAAGAGTCAAGGAGGGGTTGACTACTTCAGCACTTTGGAAAAGGTGTTACAATTGTCTTACCACGGGAGTGTCACAGAGTACAAGACAATATTGTTCAACTGCAGTTGGTTTGATTTTGAAAAGGGCATGAACATTCATGAGAAATATAGACTTGTAGAGGTCAATCAAACTAAGAGACTCCCGTGATATGACCCGGCCTTCTGTCGTTCGGCATATTCACCCTCCAAGCAAAAAGAAAAGCGCGAAATAACTTCCACCGACTGACTGTCAGTCGGTAATGCCGACCGAATTTCACAGCGGTTGGTATTTTTGATCGATTATTGGTCGTTGAAAGCCCAATCATAAAACATTCGGGATGCGGTCCGTAAAAACTGGCCGACCAACTAAGGGTCGGCAAAATTTTTTTACCGAATACTGCTGCACTGATCGAATTTTACCGACCAACAACGGTCGGTAAATTGTAATACCGACCATAAACGGTCGGCAAATGGCGGTCGGCCGATCCGAGCAATAAATTCTTGTAGTGTGTCTTCACTCAACTTCATCTCTCGACCCTTTGTTGAGGAAGCTAAGACAACATCTATGGTAGCAAGTCATAGACTACGTGATTATAACCCTATGTAACAACTCTAATCACCCCAAGTTCGTTTTTTACTAAGAACCAACTAAGTCATTAAGGTGTTGAGGGATTCACCCACACCTTATCACTATAAACTACTAACTACACATTTTATTAACTAGATTAATATTTTTATCCATTATTACAAGATTATAACAAAGTCGTAAGCAATGACAATGATTATATACTAAACTAAAGCAAAACAAATAATCAAAGACAGTTATTATTACCAAATTATAGCAAAGAAGTGAGTTATTCAAGTGAGTATATAAAACTACAAAAGCTACTAGAAATAAGCATGAAAATATAGTAAGGACAAGATTACTTGAGAACTAAGAAAAGATTGAAGCTTGAGTAAAAATGGAGATAAAGAAGTGTAAGAGATAGAGATGATTACTAGAATCTTGATTAAATAAATATGGAGCAAAGATTTCATGAATTCCAATACAATAATTGTGCTACTTGCTTCTAGGAAGAAGATGAACAACCAACTACTTACTAAGCTTAAAATAGAAGATAAGAGTAAAACTAGATAAGAGTAAAAACTGACGTGTGCAACCATGCACACGAGTTATGATGATTTTGATGTACCAAAAAGCCTTGAATCACCATAACCAATAATCTCCCCAACATTGGAATCACTTGTTGAAGCCATCACCAAACCTTTGAAGTTATCATCTTGATTCTTATCATCATCCTCTTCTACAAATGAGTTTGTCCTCAAACCTCGAAGTTGATCATCAGGAAAATAAGGAGACAAATCGCCAAAGTTGAATTTAGCATGAACACCATACTCACCTGGTAACTCCAATTTATATGCATCGTCCCCTACTATCTTTTCCACATTTATCTCATAAAGAGCTAATGACTCTCGAACGCTCGGAAATGCCTTTTCCTCAAAACCTTGGAACCTAAGTCAGAATGCCCAAGGAAGTACCCTTCCTCCTCAAAGCCCACAAAAAGGATGGAAGGAGGAAACTTCCTCCTTTTCTCTCTTCATAGGATGAGGAAAGCCATTAAGAACAAGGAAATAAGCACATGTGAGGTAGTACGAATTTCTAGGACCAACTAATCAAGAATATCAGCGAAATTTCCAAGACAGTGTGCTACAAACTATGCACAAGGGTGCACATCCATGCGCCCGCGCGCACACTGTGCGCTAGAGCACACAACGCCACCTTCCTTTCCTAAATTTTTCGTATAAATACCTCCTCATTTCCCCCGTTTCCAACTACTTTATTCATTTAAATAGTGACATGAGAATTGAATTCGTTAGCAAAGTTGTAATACCCCACATTTTCATGTATTTAAACAAAGTATTTTTGTATTTCATACGTATTTATTCGTATAATTTTAGTATTTTTTATTTAAAATTATGTTCAATAAAAGTATTAAATAAAAAGAAATTAACAAAAATATAGTAAATAATAATGTTTTGGTTAAAAGTATGATTTGTATTCTAAAATAGTATTTTTATGATTAAAAATATCTTTAAACTTCTAAAAACAGTTTTTTTAAGGTTTACTAATTTACTTAGGAGTGTTTATGGGCCCCACCAAAATCCTACTTTGAGGCCTATAAATACCCTACAAAACCTACAATTCCAAATTTTACTGATCATACTAGTCAATTAGGATTCCTAAACTTTTGGGAAAAAAGGGGGTTTAAGATCCGAAAAATATATATATATATATATTCGGAAATTTCGAAGAAGAAGAAACAATTAATTTGGAGCCTTGGGATCCACGCCCAACAGGACCCCGCCACAGCAGCAGCCAGCCGGCCGCCGTGCGCCACCAGCCGGACACCACTGCCGGACCTCCTTCCCCGTTTGGTATAATTTTCAGCCTTTGATATAAAAAAAAAATTCTACTTCTTAGTTTTTTTGATTCAATCTTACAAATTTATGATTATAATTGTGTTTAATCATGTTTTTATAAGTTTAATCATGTTTTGATATAAGTATGAATTGTTTTAAGGCATGAATTAAATTTGTTGTGCATGAAATTATAAATTAGGGTTCGAAAAATTTATAAAGTTATGATTTTTATGAATTTTATGTTCTAAACTTCGATAGTATGATCATAAATTATTGTTGGGTAAATTTATGATGTTATTATTAAGTTTAGATTGATTTTTAAGGGTTTTAGACTTGTTTTATAAAGCTGTTAAAATTTTATATTCATGAATTTGTGTTGAATAAATACTATAAACATGTTTAATCATATGAAAAATTGTTCTAAAGCCCAGATTGACTTCATAAACATGTTAGTAGATTGTAGAAGTGTTTTGACATGAAATCATGATGTTTTCATAAGTTTTTCATGACTTTAAACACATGATGTTTAAGAGTGGTTTTAAGCATGTTTAACATGTTGTCCAGAGTTTATAAATTAATTAAATAGCCTTTTAAAGTATATAAATGGCATAAATTGATCATGTAAGTATGGTAATACGTTCTATGATCGATTTGTGTCATTTTCGGAAGTTTTCAAGGAGTTTTGATACATTTAGATTGCTATCCACTTTTCTAAAGTGGCATGAAAATATTATTAAGGTTTTATAAAGTATAATTATGTCCCGAAAACAAAGTAGAATTGCAATAGAGAAGAAAATTGAAGTATGGAATTGAATAGAGACCAAATAAGGAATGTTTTGGACAAAGTTTCCAAATTTAGAAATTTGTTAAGGTTGTTGTAGAATTTAGTCAACAAGGTTTTTAATTTAGCACGGTTTTCCTTCTGTAGGAGACTTTGATTTAGTCCATTTCTAGAGTTGTGGCGGAGCACAAGTATTTTACAAGGTACGTAAGTACTAAAGGCAAACATAGGAGTTTAGAATGCATGATTGAGAAATTCTTGTTCATATGAATCTTGTTTCTTTTTTTGGATCATGAGTTTATATGCATGACCAATTATTAGTAGCATGTTTCTAATGTTAATGACATTCCATGTTAAATAGAAAGTTAAATTTTGCAAAAGCTTGAGTTGGAATGTTCTGATCAGTATAGTTTGGCCATCAGTTTAATGAATAAAGGAAGAAGATAATTTTTAAAATTAATTTGGAATCACCTTAAAGTAAAGATAATGAATATGGTTGCTTGTTTGTATGCATGTCTTTCTTTGATGCTGCATGAGAGTCATAACAATGTTAAACCTGTTAAATCACGTAAAGTGTAAGAGGATTCGCACCAAAACTCTTGGAACGTATATACCTTGAGTATGAACAAAGGGGGGGGGGGGTCATATGGAACAGTGATCTATGACTTCTAATTGGATTACAAGACGTTGTACTCTTCGTTATTTTAAATGCGTTGGATATCTGTCATTTCGTGTGACATTGGTAATACCTTCTTGGAGTTGCTCCCAAGTTAGTGCCTAATAGGGCGATTTTAAAGGAAAGGAAACCCGTTCGATGCCGAATCCAAAAGTTAAATATAATAATAATTTTATTGGGTCCATGTACAGTTAAGAAGGTTGTCAAAGGTAAGTTGAGTGCATGTTTTATTTCCTTTTTGGTATTGCATCGTCTTTAGTAGTTATGTACTCAGCTTTGCTGACTGTTTGCTTTGTGTGCATGGCTTTGTCTTGGACTTGGCCCTACGATGACCCACTTGTGGTGAGTGGTTATCTATTTAAAGGAAAGTTGCAGGTACAAGTGCGCATAAGTCATTTCATGATGGGATGGAGTAAGAGCGCTTGATGTGGTTGTAGTTTTACTTTATTTCAATTGCTTTCAGAGACTAATGTTTATTTGATTTTTTGGAGTTTGAAATATTTCTGGTCATTACTTTTGGTTTGGTTTTAAAGGGCCGTTAATATGGTTCTGAATTGTAATAAATTTAAAGTTAATTTTATTTTAAAGATTGGTTGAAGTTTAGTTTTAAATTGTTTTGGTTTTAAAGACTTCTACTGTAGTACTTTGAGAAAAGCCTTAGCCGTTATCACAGTGGCGGTAATACTTTGGTTTTTCCATATATAGTAGTTTAATAAACATTATATCTGCTAGTTCAACATGTTTTTCGGAAAATTTAGGAAGTAGAAAGTTAAGGAAAATCCGAGGTGTTACAAAGTGGTAACCAGAGCCTAAATTTAGAAATATAATGGATTTTTATTGGGGGGTATCCTAAGTTTTATTTTTGGAAAGAGAAATTTCTTAAATTGGAAAATTTTGAAAATGGAATCTTTCTAAAAATTGTAATTTCCTAAAATGGAAAGTTTTGAAAATTAAATTATATGTGCGGGTATGCAAGGAATTCAGGTATGTATTATGTGTTATCGCTTTAATACCATGTGGTGAGTTTGGGTAGGAAGTTGGGCATGTAGGATAGACTTTGTTTCTGTTTTTTTATGCATTGAAGTTTATAATCAAGGTGATGCTTATGTGGATAGTTGGGTGTAAATAAATTGTATGTTAGCCACAAGACTTTCTTTTTGAAGAAATGTTAGTTGTTTGTTTGTTTTGTTCTTTTGGGAAGGATGGACCATTAGTTTTAAGTTTTGGTTCAGGATGACGCATAATATGCCTAGTAAGTATACTCAAATGGGGACATTGGAGAAGAAAGATTATGAAAGTCGCCCTCAATATGTTTGGAAGATCCGGTTCTATTGTTGGTATATGAGTACGGTGTTGAAGTTACCACAATGGGATCAACCTGACCAAGTAGCCGCTTTAATTGTTAGGTGTTTACCCGACCGACCACCCTACTTAGAAATTAAGGTGAAGTTTAGTGACTTTCATTTTCTTGGAGCTAAGTATAAGGATGCGGTTGGTCAATGGGGTTGTGACTGGAGGTTCTTGCAGGGGTACACTGCTAAAAAGGAAGAGGAGTATCAACAAATGAATGCGAATAAGGAGACCCCACCCGCACTAAGCTCAACAAATAGTCAATGGAGTGAAGACCAAAGGGAAGAGGAGACTCCTACAGGTTCGAAGACTGGTGAATCCAAGGACAGTTCATGCTATGAAATTGAGAATGCAAACACAGTAATCCCGGTATATGTTGACTTGATAACGGACTTTGAAGAAGAGGAAGAAGAATCAGATCCTGAAAAAGTCATGGAAGGAGGAAGAGAGGAAACAGATGAAGAAATGGGGGATGATGCTAAGGATGACCCAGAATTCGTACCGAAGAAATATGTTATGTCGAGAGACAAGAAGGACAATGTTAATATGTAGAGACCTTGTTTAGAAGTAGTTAACTACTTATGTCTACTGTTTTAATGCCTCGTTGGACACTATAAGTTATTGTTTATATTAGTTTGAATAAGTGGCAGTGAGCCATAAGAAGTAATTGGAGAAGTTGAGTAATACAATGATTTTATGATTAAAGCCTTAATTAGAATAGAACCAAGAGAATTATTTTTATTTCTTATATGCTTTATTCTTATTCTAATGGTTACGTAAACAATCAAGACAAAGTGAATCATTCTCTCTAAGAGAATGGAATTTCTTTTTTGAGATGAAATGAAAAAGTGTTTTATGATTTAAGTCTTTGTGTCCTAACTTATAATTAGACTTAATTTAATACAAAGGTCTTTTCCTCTACAGGAGAAATAGAATGACTGAGGGTAACAACAATCAGTTGAATGAGGTAGTAAGGCAATTAGCTACTGTAGCTGAACAGTTAGCTGCCAGAGGAAATAGAAATGGTAGTGAACCTGCTGGGGAACTCTTCAAGAAAATTTCTCAAAGCAAGCCACCCACTTACCAAGGAGTGCACAATCCAACTGTTCTAGAGGGATGGTTGAGAGAATTCAATAAATTGTTTGGGGCTATTGAGTGTCCAGAGGAGCTTAAAGTGAACCATGTT
This sequence comes from Suaeda aralocaspica, assembly GCA_016808085.1. NCBI lineage: Eukaryota > Viridiplantae > Streptophyta > Magnoliopsida > Caryophyllales > Amaranthaceae > Suaeda > Suaeda aralocaspica. The sequence goes on from PYUH01000180.1 coordinate 1,748,039, forward strand.
GTTTACTATCTTAGGGGAGAAGCTTACTTATGGTGGTCATAGAATGAGGCTGTAATAAGGGCTTTACGAAGATTCAATTGGGAAATGTTCCAGGAGCAGATTCGTAATAAGTTTTACCCTGTGTTTCTTCAGAAATAGAAGGCTGATGAGTTCCTAGAACTTAGAATAGGGAGTATGTCTATTACTGAGTACTACTGTAAGTTTATAGACATGTCTAGGTTTGTTCGTGAGGCTGTGGCAACTGAGAGGATGAAAGCTAGTCATTTTGAGAGGGGGTTACCCTTAGACTTATAATCACAACTAGCTTGACAAATCTTTGAATCCTTGGATGACTTATATGGTAGGGCTGCACACTTGTATGCCATAGACCAAAAGAAGAAGGAAGCACAGAAGGAGAGTGAGATGAGGGAGAAAAGGAAGTACGGTGGAGGAAACTTCAACCAACAAGGGAATCATGGTGGATATAAGAGACCTCGTTACAATAACTTCCAGGGTAATAGAGGAAAACTTTGGGAAGCCTAATTCTGGAAATGGGAATAGGACTCAGGTTGCTAGTCAAGGAGGTCGTGTGTACTTTTGCAAGAAGTGTTCAAACAACCACCCAGGAAAAGACTGTGCAGGGAACCCAGTGACTTGTAGGTTGTGTAACAAACATGGACACCGTGAGTATGAGTGCTTCTCTAAGAACAAAGGAAAGGAGGGACAGAATTCTCAAGCTAAGGGGAATTTAGTTACGGGACAACAAAAGGGTTTCCAAAGAAATATGGGAGGAAAGGTGAACTCTCAAGCCGGAAGTAGGAATGGGAGTGGAAATGGAGGAAGACCACCTAAGATCTCATACACTGGGAAGCTGAATGTGATAGCTCAGAGCGAAGCGAATGCTAATAAGGATGTGATCACCGGTACTTTTTCTATTCATTCCTTACCTGTTAAAGTTTTGTTTGATTCCGGTGCATCATTCTCTTTTGTTTCTAGTAAACTCTTAGAAAAGTTAAAACCTGTGTTGGGAAAAGTAGATGCAGTAGACATGTCGATAGTGTTACCTTCGGGACAAGAAGTGCAATGTTCAAGGAGATATCGGGATGTTCCTATTGTAATTAAGGGAGTGGAGTTTAACGCTAACCTAATCGAGTTTGATTTAGGTGAACTAGAAGTGATCTTAGGAATGGATTGGTTGGGTAAACATAAGGCTGAGATTCAGTGTGAACCACAGAAGATCTCGTTGGTAAATAAGGGTAAAAAGGTGAGCTATTGGAGGACAAGAAGACCGAAAGACAACAAAATAGTGTCAGTAATGAAATGCACTAGGTTTGTGAAAAGAGGTTTTCCGATTTACCTTTGTAGTGTGCAAGATGTGGATCAGATTGAGACTGCTAAACCTGAGGATATTGAAGTAGTGAAGGACTTTCTTGATGTGTTTCCGGAGGAGATTATGGGAATGCCACTGAAGCGGGAGATTGACTTTAATATAGACTTAGTCCCAGGAACAGCACCTATTTCCAAGGCACCCTATAGGATGGAGCCTGCGGAAATGAGCGAATTAAAGGATCAGTTGCAAAATTTGTTGGAAAGGGGGTACATTAGGCCTAGTGCTTCACCTTGGGGAGCACTAGTACTGTTTGTGAAAAAGAAAGATGGGAGTTTGAGGTTATGTATTGACTATAGGGAGCTGAATAAAGTGACGATAAAGAATAAGTATCCATTGCCAAGGATTGATGACTTGTTTGATCAATTGAAAGGAGCTACAGTGTTTTCGAAAATTGACTTAAGGTTAGGATACCATCAATTGAGGATTGCTAGTGAGGACATACCGAAAACTGTTTTTCGCACTCGGTATGGACATTATGAATTCACTGTTATGCCTTTTGGGTTGACCAATGCACCAGCAATTTTGATGGATTTAATGAATAGAATCTTCCAATGATTTTTGGATAACTTTGTAGTCGTTTTCATTGATGACATATTGGTGTATTCTAAGAGCAAGGAAGAACATGTGGAGCATTTGAGGACAATCTTGATGACACTAAGGGAATATGAGTTATATGCCAAGTTCTCAAAATGTTAATCTAGTTGGAGAAAGTAGCGTTTTTGGGACATATTGTGTCTAAAGAGGGAGTGGAGGTAGATCCAACCAAAATTGAAGCGGTCAAGGAGTGGCCTACACCGAAGAATGTAACAGATGTACGAAGTTTCTTATGGTTAGCAGGTTACTACAAGAGGTTTGTGAAAGACTTTTCGAGGATTGCTAAACCCATGACTTCGTTAATGAAGAAGGACTTTAAATTTGAGTGGAGTAATAAATGTGAAGAGGCATTTCAGACTTTAAAAGAGCGTTTGACTACAGCTCCAGTACTGACTTTGCCAGATGGAAGTGACTCTTATGATGTGTTTAGTGATGCTTCTAAAAATGGTCTGGGATGTGTGTTGATGCAAAATAGAAAGGTGATAGTTTATGCCTCAAGACGATTGAAACCATATGAGGTTAACTACCCTACACATGATTTGGAGTTAGCAGCAATAGTGTTTGCCTTGAAAATTAGGAGACATTATTTGTATGGAATGAAATGTAGGATATACACAGACCACAAGAGTTTCAAGTACTTTTTCACTCAAAAAGATTTAAACATGAGACAAAGGAGATGGCTCGAGTTGATCAAGGACTACGACTTGGATATTCAATACCATGAAGGGAAAGCCAATGTGGTAGCCGACGCTCTGAGTCGTAAACTGAAACATGGAATGAATGCCTTGGTAGTTGCTAATGAGCTACGTAAAGATATGGAGAGATTGAGCTTGGAAATAGTAAAGGAGGGAGAGTTGAAAGGGATTCTTTGCAATCTTAGTATCCAACCAACAATACTCGAGGAAATTAGGAAGAGTTAGGAAGGGGATGTAAAACTAGACAGAATTAAGGAAAAACTGAAAGCTGGAAAGCCTATGGATTTTAAGATTCATGAGGATGGAAGCTTAAGGTATAAGGGAAGGTGGTGCGTACCACATAAATGTGAGGATTTGAAGCGAAGGATAATGGAGGAGGGTCATAGTACCCCGTATTCAGTGCATCCTTGAGGCGATAAACTTTACAAGGATCTAAAGAAGATGTATTGGTGGCCGAGGATGAAGAGAGAAGTGGCTGAATTTGTGAGTAAATGTCTTACTTGTCAAAAGGTTAAATTTGAGCATAAAAGACCTCAAGGAGAAGTCCAACCACTTGAGGTACCAGGATGGAAATGGGATAGGATTTCAATGGACTTTGTGACTTGCTTGCCAAAGTCTAAGAATAAGAATGATACCATATGGGTAGCGATAGATATACTCACTAAGTCAGCAGTGTTTATACCCATGAAAGAAACATGCAAAATGGAGCAACTTGCAAAGGTTTACATAAAATATGTTGTGAAGTTACATGGAGTTCCAAAGGATATCGTGTCGAATAGGGATTCAAGATTTCTTTCGAAATTCTAGAAAAGTGTTCAGGAGAACTTTGGCACGACCTTGAAAATGAGTACAACTTTCCATCCAGCAAGTGATGGACAAACAGAGAGGACCATACAACCTTAGAAGGCATGCTAAGGGCTTGTATAATGGACTTCCAAGGGAGTTGGGAGGATCACTTAGATCTCATTGAGTTTTCGTACAACAATAGTTACCATGCAAGTATTAGCATGGCACCCTTTGAAGCTCTATATGGAAGGAAGTGTAGGAGCCCTTTGTGTTGGAACGAAATAAGTGAAATAGTAATTCTAGGACCTCAGTTAATAGAGGAGACCACAGAGAAAATGAGAGTAATACAAGCAAAGATTCAAGCAGCACAGGATAGTCAAAAATCCTATGCGGATCAAAAGCGCCAAGATGTTGTGTTCAAAGTTGGCGACAAGGTGTTACTTAAAGTATCACCAATGAAAGGAGTAATGAGGTTTGGAAAGAAAGGAAAGTTAAGCCCAAAGTACATAGGACCCTATGAAATCTTGCAAAAATAGGAAAGGTAGCTTATAAGCTAGCACTACCAATGGAGTTGAGCAAAGTTCACAATGTTTTTTGCATGAGTCTCAACTAAGGAAGTATGTGCCGGACGAGTCACATGTATTGCAACCTGAAGCAATTGAGTTACACCAAACTTTCACCTATGAGGAGAGGCCAATCAAAATCCTAGATAGTAAGCTCAGAGATACTCGTAGAAAGAGTGTCAAAATAGTGAAAGCGTTGTGGTCTAACCAAGAAACCAAAGAAGTTACTTGGGAAGCTGAAGATTTAATGAGAGAAAAGTATCCAGAGTTGTTTCAGGTGAGTAGTAGAGTTACGGAGACATAACTCCTTTTTAGGGGGGTAGAAAGCGACCAGTTTCGCGCGTTTTTACCCTCAATATTACAAGTTTTTACGAGTTTTTATGACTTTTAATTAAGAAGTTTCATGCTTGTCTAATAGAAGCTGTCAAGTAATGTCTAAAGTCTACAACAACATAGAAGTTTCAGTAACAAAGTATGAAGTAAAAGTAGTCTCCATTAAAAATTCCATACACTAACCTACACAAAGTTTCGGGACGAAACTTCTTTTAAGGGGGATAGACTGTAATACCCCACATTTTCACGTATTTAAACAAAGTATTTTTGTATTTCATACGTATAACCTTCATATTTATTTGTATAATTTTTGTATTTTTATTGAAAATTATGTTCAATAAAAGTATTAAATAAAAAGAAATTAACAAAAATATAGTAAATAATAAAGTTTTGGTTAAAAGTATTATTTTTATTCTTAAATAGTATTTTTATGATTAAAAATATCTTTAAAACTTTTAAAAATAGTTTTTTTAAGGTTTCCTAATTTACTTAGGAGTGTTTATGGGCACCACCAAAATCCTACTTTGAGGCCTATAAATACCGTACAAAACCTAAAATTCCAAATTTTACTGATCATAATAGTCAATTAGGATTCCTAAACTTTTTAGAAAAAAAAGGGGGGTCTAAGATCCGAAAAAAAATTATTTTCGGAAATTTCGAAGAAGAAAAAAAATAATTTGGAGCCTTGGGATCCTCGCCCAGCCGGACCCAGTTGCAGCAGCAGCCAGCGCCGTGCGCCACCAGCCAGCCTCCACTGCCGGACCTCCTTCCCCGTTTGGTATAATTTTTGGCCTTTTATATTAAAAAAAAATTCTACTTCTTTATTCTTTTGATTCAATCTTACAAATTTATGATTATAATTATGTTTAATCATGTTTTTATAAGTTTAATCATGTTTTGATATAAGTATGAATGGTTTTAAGGCATGAATTAAATTTGATGTTCATGAAATTATAAATTAGGGTTCGAAAAATTTATAAAGTTATGATTTTTATGAATTTTATGTTCTAAACTTTGATAATATGATCATAAATTATTGTTGGATAAATTTATGATGTTATTATTAAGTTTAGATTGATTTTTAAGGGTTTTAGACTTGTTTTATAAAGTTGTCAAAATTTTATAATCATGAATTTGAGTTGAATAAATATTATAAACATGTTTAATCATATGAAGAATTGTTCAAAAGCCTAGATGGACTTCATAAACATGGTAATAGATTGTAGAAGTGTTTTGACATGAAATCATGATGTTTTCATAAGTTTTTCATGACTTTAAATTTTAGAAATAAATCTGAAATTTTAATTAAAAACAAGTTAAATTGAGTTTAAAGTGCTCAAATTGCACTAGTATGATCATACATCAATTCTATGAAGTAAATAAATTTTAGTATGTTTTATGATGTTTAAGAGTGGTTTTAAGCATGTTTAACATGTTGTCCAGATTTTGTAAATTAATTAAATAGCCTTTTAAAGTATGTAAATAGCATAAATTGATCATGTAAGTATGGTAATACGTTCTATGATCGATTTGTGTCATTTTCGGAAGTTTTCAAGGAGTTTTGATAAATTTAGATTGCTGTCCACTTTTCCAAAGTGCCATGAAAATATTATTAAGGTTTTATAAAGTATAATTATGTCCCGAAAACAAAGTAGAATTGCAATAGAGAAGAAAATTGAAGTATGGAATTGAATAGAGACCAAATAAGGAATGTTTTGGACAAAGTTTCCAAATTTAGAAGTTGGTTAAGGTCGTTGTAGAATTTATTCAACAAGGTTTTTAATTTAGCCCGGTTTTTCTTGTGTAGGAGACTTTGATTTAGTCCACTTCTAGAGTTGTGGCGGGGCACAACTATTTTACAAGGTACGTAAGTACTAAAGGTAAACATAGGAGTTTAGAAAGCATGCTTGAGAAATTCTTGTTCATATGAATCTTATATGCTTCTTTTGGATCATGAGTTTATATGCATGACAAGTTGTTAGTAGCATGTTTCTAATGTTAATGACATTCCATGTTAAATAGAAAGTTAAATTTTTCATAAGCTTGAGTTGGAATGTTCTGATAAGTATAGTTTGGCCATCAATTTTATGAATAAAGGAAGAAGATAATTTTTAAAGTTGATTAGATATGTAATCAACAAGAAAGGTAGTAGTGAATTTGTTCACATGATTAATAGAAGTAATGAGCAATTATTTGTACATATAATACCACTCACAGTTTAATGTGTGGTCAAGAAGAAAGTAAGTTATAATACCACACACAGTTTAATGTGTGGTGAAGAAAAAAGTAAGTTATAATACCACTGACAATTTAATGTGTGGTTAAGAAGAAAGTAAGTTATAATACCACTCACAGTTTAATGTGTGGTCAAGAAGAAAGTAAGTTGTTAGCCACTCACAGTTGATCTGTGGTACATGAGGTTCAGTTTAACTAAAGTTCTCACCTAAGTTAATTTAGAATCACCTTAAAGTAAAGATAATGAATATGGTTGCTTGTTTGTATGCATGTCTTTCTGTGATGTTGCACGAGAGTCATAACAATGTTAAACTTGTTCAATCATGTAAAGTGTAAGAGGATTCACACCAAAAATCTTGGAACGTATATACCTTGAGTATGAACAAAGGGGGGAGTCATATGGAACAGTGATCTACCACTTTTAATTGGAGTACAAGACGTTGTACTCTTCTTTATTAGAAATGCGCTAGATAACCGTCACCTCGTAAGACATAGGTAATACCTTCTTGGAGTTGCTCCCAAGTTGGTGCCCAATAGGGCAATTTTAAAGGAAAGGAAACTTGTTCGATGCCGAATCCAAAAGTTGAATATAATAATAATTTTATTGAGTCCAAGGACAGGAAAGGAAACTTGGAACGTATATACCTTGAGTATGAACAAAGTTGGGAGTCATATGGAACAGTGATCTATGACTTCTAATTAGATTACAAGACGTTGTACTCTTCTATATAATAAATGCGCTGGGTACTCGTCACCTCGATTGACATAGGTAATACTTCTTAGAGTTTCATCCAAGTTGGTGCCCAATAGGGCGATTTTAAAGGAAAAGAAACCCGTTCGATGCCGAATCAAAAGTTAAATATAATAATATTTTTATTGATTTCATGTACATGTTAGAAGGTTGTCAAAGGTAAGTAGAGTGCATGTTTTATTTCCTTTTTGTTATTGCATAGTCTTTAGTAGTTATGTACTCAGCTTTGCTGACTGTTTAATTTGTGTGCATGGCTTTGTCTTGGACTTGGCCCTACAATAACCCACTTGTGGTGAGTAGTTGTCTAGTAGAAGGAAAGCTGCAGGTACAAGTGGGCGTAAGTCATTTCATGATGGGATGTAGTGAGAGCGCTTGATGTGGTTGTAGTTTTACTTTATTTTAATTGCTTTCAGAGACTAATGTTTATTTGATTGTTTGGAGTTTGAAAGATTTCTGGTTATTAATTTTGGTTTGGTTTTTACAGGGCCATTAATATGGTTCCGAAGTGTAATAAATTTAAAGTTGATTTTATTTTAAAGAATGTTTGAAGTTTAGTTTTAAATTGTTTTTGTTTTAAAGACTTCCGCTGTAGTACTTTGATAAAAGTCTTAGCCGTTATCACGATGGCGGTAATACTTTGGTTTTTCCATATATAGTAGTTTAATAATTATTATATCTACTAGTTCAACATGTTTTCCGGAAAAGTTAGGAAGTAGAAAGTTAAGGAAAATCCAGGGTGGTACAAAAGTAGAGAGAATATAGCATTTGTCATCATTCTTCCATAAAAATCATCATCATTTCCTTTGAATTTTGAGCTTCCCCATATTCATAAACACAAAAACACAAAACAATTTTTATTTTCTATATTTTCCTCTTTTTATATTATTTTCATCACTTTTAGTTCATTAGTTTTATTATTATCATTATAAACTTCATATTCACCATCATCATCTTTATATTCATTATCATATTCAAACTATTTTCGGGTTGATTATGTCAATTTTTCAGATTCTTGAAGGCGTTCTGAAGATCATTTGACACTATCACTAAAGGTATCTAATATGAAGCCGTCATAAATCACCATCTACAAGTTTATTATCATCTTCCAGCTCATTCATCTCCATCAAGTTTTCCCTTTATTCTTTTTATGATTATTATTGTTGGCTGCATCAAAGTTAATTAGCATTCTAAACCCCCTCTATCAAATTTCATTTTATTTTAATCCATGAAATATTTATTAATTATGATTTGAGATGTTAAAAAACAAGTGAAATAGAAATAATCATGTTTAGTACTTTTAACACTTTTATGAGCATGATAACATGATATGTAGTTTGTTCTAGCTTTCTTGTGTTTTGAGCATGATAACCTGTTTTAAAAGCTTTGTAAGAATGACAACATGAAATTTATAGTTTTTTGCAAATGGCATGATAACATGTGCTTTATAGCTTTTCCAACATGTAAACATGATTTTACCGCTTTCCATATTTACGTGATTCAGATTGTATATAAGCCATGATGATGGCTTTCCACGTAGATATAGGATCATAATAAAGACCGGATTTGTGTAATCACCTAAAGTCACATGAGTCTTAAAGACTCGAATCTTGAATAGGTTAGTTATGAGGTAAATAAAGTGATCTTCATATCTAGTTAATATGTGTGCATTATATAAACTCGCCCAGTAAAATCTCAAGTTGCGCACTCATTAGGTTAATATTGTTGTAATGTTGCTTAATGTTCTATGATGAGTATTACAAAAGATACCTAGTAGAGGACCACTCGACTGGGAGGTGCCTCATCCCCAATCCCACTAATCTGGTGAACCACATTGGCCAGTGGGAATGCGGGTATTCGGGTTCGTTAGACTATATGGAGTGACATTATTGCCCTTTACTCAAATTTTTTTCCACGCCAAGCGTACTAGCCCTACGCAATGACCCTTTCCATGATCTAAAGAACAATATTGACTTGTGGACACGGTCTTCGTGATGTTCACAGTTTGGCGACTTCACTAGGGACTTCCTTTGTGGATTTCCCTAAGGATTAGAGGACGAAACTTGAAAAATCTCGTAATTCTGACCATATTGTATTAAGTATTTTGTTAGGCATAATGCATGCGTTGCTAGGTATCCAAAAGGGGGTTTCACTTAGGTTACGTCTTCGTGAGCATGCTGCACGCTATAGACTAACCCCAAGGGGTATTCATGCAAGTGAGAGTGGGCCCTGCCTCGGAGAAGTCACATAGTATGAACATCTATTTTGACCAACGGCACGTAGATCTCACATATAGACGTTTCGCACCTTAATTTTCACTAAGTTGTGACGTGAGTAGGTCTAGCCGCTCTTGAGATAATAGGGTACCCTCCAAACACCGAGAAGCTGAACTTTAGCATAATGTAGAACCTTTTCTTGGGTGATAACGACTCATACTAGGGTGTGCAATGTTACTATGTGCCTAGGATCTGGTTACATTTACATCATACTTGTTAAAATATTTCTATCTCCCTCATGAATAAAGAAGCAAAATACAAAAAGAGAGAAAAGAGAAAAAAGAAGAAAAAAAGTTTTAAGAAAATGATGATGATAAATGAAAAAGGGGTGACAGGTTATATGCATCCATGCATTCATTTAGGTTTGAAGAGTAACCACGAGTTAGGAATATGGATTGTGTAAAACACAAAGTATGTTAATCGAATACTAAAACACATTCCATTGTCACAGATGGAGCCACTACTCCATCCAGGATAGGCCATTCTCCCTATCACAATTACATACCTGTTCTTAGACTCATCAACATCAAAAATTATTTATTATATTTTTTTGTTTTTGGATTTCGCATTGAACGATTTTCCTTTCCTTAACAATCGCCCTAATGGGCACCAACATGGGAGCAACTCCAAGAAGGTATTACCTATGTCACATGAAGTGATCGAATTCCAGCGCATTTAAAAATATAAAAAAGTACAACGTCTTTTACCCCGATTAGAAGTTACGGTAACTATACCGATAACTCCCCCCATTATTCATACTTAAGGTATATATGTTCCAAGAATTTTGGTGTGAATCCTCTTTCACTTTACATGATTAATAGGTTTAACGATTATTATGACTCACACAAAATCAAAAAAGAACACACATGGCATCAAGCAACGCACCATATTAATTATCTTGATTATAATGTGATTCTAAGATTAACTTTATGTGTCCTTCATTTATTTAAACTTTCCTGTACCACACATTAACTATGAATGACTAACTATTTGTTCATTGCTTCTATAAAACATGTGAATAAATATTCACTAACTACATTTCTTGTTGATCAAATAATTTATCAACTAAACTATTTTTCCTTTCTTTTGACTATTATGCAAAACTTTAAAAATAATTAACATTCCAACTTCAATGATGTAACAAGAATACTATAAAAACATAATGTCATCTTGATAAACAAAGCAACTTTTCATACAATCATGTCCACATAACTTCTCATGCAAGTCATCTCACGTCAACCAAGCATTAACTTTTATGTCTATAAAATTAAGCATGAACCCTATTTATATGATTGCCTTTAGTACTTACGTACCTTGTGTTTTAACGGCGATCCGCCACTTCTAGAAATTGCTTAACTCGAATTCTCCTACATAGGAAAAATCAAAACTTAATCAAAAACCATGATGACTAACTTCTACAACAACTCTAAACTAACTTTTGACATTAGAAACTTATCCAAAACCTTCCCTATATGGTCTCTATTCAATTTCATACTATATTTTAATATTTCCTTTGCACAGCACTTGATTTTCGATAATTTTCTAAAATAGAAGCTTTGAAAAGTTGCTTAAAAACTCCTTAAAGCCTTTCTAAATACTATTATTTTATCTTAAAACAATAAATTCATGTCCTAAGATTATCATATGATGTTTTGGTTTGTTAAAATCAATTATAACCTATTATTTCATGTTAATAAAAATTTACACCTTTATATTTTAATTCAAAACTCATCAAAAATTCTTTTAAAACTTTATATATCAAGTATAAAACACTTTTAAAACCTTATACTATCATCACACTTATAACCTCTGCATTAAAATAATTTTTCATACTTAAAAATATGTTCATATTATTTTTACTCGTAATTTTCATGCTTTTAAAAATTTAACAGAAATATTGAACTACTTTAAAACCTTTAAAAGTCATTCTAATTAAACTTCGTAAAATCATCATAAACTAATACTATAACAATTTATGATCATAATATGAAAAGTTTAGAGTGTTAAAAATCATAAAAACTAGTGATTACATGAATTTTCTCAAACCCACCTAATTCATAATTTTCATGAACAACTTATAATTTTAAATCTTAAATACATAATCATAAATTCAAAAAATGATTATATGTATAAAACATGATTAAACATACAACATGATTTACACAAGGTTTAAACGAGGATTGACGAAGAAATTTTTTTTATAAGGGGTTCAAAATTACAAAAGAAGGGAGGAGGAAGTGGGTGGCCGGCGAGTGAAGGCCGACGTGGCAGGTAGGTGGCGAGTTGGTGGTCCGGCGAGGGTGGGCTGCCGGCGAGGAGGTTCGAAGTTTTTTTTTTCGTTCGCCTCTTTTTTTTCTCCTCCTTTTTTTTAAAGGAAAAATTCATACAAATAATCCCAACTATGGGCGTTCACCTAATAAAAGACCGAACTTTGATTAATCCAAAAATGGACCCAACTTTCATACCCATTTTCCAATTTTGGACCCTCTTAAATTTTAACTTGTAAAATCAAGTAAATCTTGCTAATTATCCTTTTTTTTAAAATCCTATTGCAAAAACCTAATGTTAATTATGAAAATTCTGGTTTAATGGGGTATCAATAGGCCCATATTAGGTTTTGGTGAAATTGCAAAAATACTCATAATGCTTGAAATTACTTTTGTGCCCTCGTAAAACAATTAAGGACAGTTTGAAAATTCTGAATTTAAAAATTTCTTAAAATATTTAATAAAATTTAGGAAAATTTTATGGGAATAATCCCACCTTTGGCCATTTCGCTCATTTTGATCCCACCTTTCGTTTATCTAGTTTTAATCCCACCTTTTAGTTAGCTCTTCTTATTTTGGTCCACTTAACCGGTGACCAATTATTTAGGTCGTAAAATCAATTTGATTTAATTTTCTTTTTTCTTTTATAATAACATTATGAGAGGTTTTTCTTTTTCCTTTTAATTTCTGATGAAACAATTAAAAAAAAAATCAATTCAATGCATCTTTTGACCTTCTTCTCCTTCTTCTTAGTACTTAGCCATTTCTTTTTCCTCCCCCACCCAAATTACTCTTCTTCTCAAATTGAATCTCGTTCTACTAATATAGACACATAGCATATTAGCATCGTGTTTCTAATCCCATCATATCTTAACAAATCACCCAAGTTATCACTTTTTTTTCTTTATCTTGTTATACAGCCACATCCACAACTTTTTTAACCACTGACTTAGACTATTAGGGTACCACGTACCATCCTCAAATTTCCAATTTTGCTCCATTGATTTTGGGTGGGTAATTTTCGATTTTGACTCCTTCCAATTTCCTTTGAATTAAGAGGTCTCGAGCTTCATTTGTGTTTAGTTTTGATTTAATTTATAATTTGAGATTTTTTTTTTTAAATTTTGATTCCAGTCAGTGTTGATGGTAATGGAAATGGCGGTAGTGGGTGGTTTATATTATTGATCTATTATTTCGGATGGTGGTGGTGGTGGTAGAATTAGTGAATGTGTGGGTGATTGTCATTAAAGGTTTGTCATATTGGTAGTAAACTAGTAATGGCGGTTTTAGGTCGATTATGAATTTGTGATAGTGGTAACTTGCTTTGGCGGTGGTAATGACAATGGTTGGGACTTGCGACAGCATTAGCGAAGGTGGTAGTGGTAGCCTGGCAGGAGTAGTAGTGCCAATGGCTGTACAGGACGAAGGAATTAATCTTTGTAATAATAAACTTTTTTTTCTTTTACAATTAATTAAATTTGTACCAATCAAAATAACACACGTGTCCAACTATTTACTTCAACAGGTTTGTATTAGGTTGCTACAGGTGAGGGACCAAAGTGAGAAGACATGATACAAGGGTGGGATTAAAACTAGATAAACGAAAGGTGGGATTAAAATGAGCGAAACGACCAAAGGTGGGATTATTCCCATAAATTTTTCCTAAAATTTAAAGTAACATAAAAATAACTTATAACTTTATAGAACATAAAATACATTATTCTAAGCCACAATTAATTAAATTTTTCTTTCTTTAATTTATTTATTTCACTTAATATATGGGGTATTGCACCACCGCCTTAAGGCCGACGATCGTAGTCTACCTTGCCCTTTCTCTACATATTCTCGTGATATGACTAGCAAGTTTTGGGATCTTTTGGATGTCAAAGATGTGGGGAAATGTCTCATGGTTAACCGGGCATGGAACAGACACATAACCGAGATGGTTTTGAACGATCGGACTTGGGATAGGTGGAGGAAATATCAACATCTCACCGAATCCAATCCTATTTCCATGTTTGCACCAATCCCTCCTTACCCTCCTTACTTCTGATTACCTTATGGATGTTGTCCTAATGAGTAGGAAGAAAATAAGATATTCTATAAGTACTACGACATAGATGAAAGCACAATCAAGGTTGGCCTGCTTTACCATGAAGAAGGTGAAAACTTGGATTGATCTTACAGAGCTCATAACTGCAGCTTCAGACATGGTGGTCCATGTACGGCGTAAAATCGTCGACCTCACTACCTTAGAAGGAAAAAGATCGACTTTATGAAAGGGATTGTCGTATACCTATCAAAAATAACCTACAACTCCAACTATTGTAGATAGGGAAATAACGATGGAATCCACAGGGCCTTTAAAGGAAGAAATCAAACACAAAAATATATGAATGACTAAACCTAGGACATTGATTCACCACAAACAAACAAACAAATAAATTTAAAAACAATCAATTAACAAATTATTGACTTCCTGAATTTAGAACTTGTTAATAAATAACTGAATTTATTAGGTTCGTAATAAATAGACTAATTTACTAGGTTCGTAATAAATAGACTAATTTATTACTTTTTCTTATAAAATTGAATTTAGAACGTGTTAATAAATAACTGAATTTATGAAAAATTATTTTCATATGTCGATTTCAAAGTAAGAAAGTTGATTAATTAAAAATTAACTATTCCAAATTTCGAAAACAAAAAAGATTTTAAGTTCTGGAAGCCATTGCTTTCTAAAATCTTGATACACTCATTGGTTAATAAGGAGCCCTTGGTTTCCAATATAGAAGTCTCGAAAAGCGATTCGAGCATACTTTGGTTTTTGTCTTACTCAGATTCAATCAAAGTGGGGGCTAATTGTAGACACCTAATTTAGTCCCCGGTCCGTGGTAAGACTCCATGATGAACAATAAAACCCACTTCTGTACATTATTGGACAATTGATGTTATTGGACTTAATTTTACTATTTTTCTTAAATTAAAAAAAATAATTTAAAAAAAAATTATTTATATTATTGGATTTTTATATAAGCACAATATATGATTTAAAAAAACAAAAAAAAAACGAGTTTTAGCGTAGCGCCACTCAGCAAGTCGCGCTGACGCAGCAGCGTGACAAGCAAACTAGCGCTAGCTGTGCAGTGTGACAGCTTGTGTCACGCTGGCTGGTCAGCATTACTAAACTTGTCACGCTATCTGGCAAGCGTGATAAAAACTTTCGCGCTACACATTTTTCTTATAAATACCCTTTTTTCTCCTCTAAAACGGGCCTCTTGACTTTCTTGATTTTTTCTACCCATTCTCACACTACCAAAACCGATATTCTCTCATTCTCCTAAACCTACTTTCTCTCTCTTTTTCTTCTTTTTGTCTTTACACTTAAACTTTTCTCCATCAAATTATTGTTTTTATTTCATTTCTAATAAAGTGTGTTAATTTATTATTATTACGAATTAAATCCGAATCTTTGTCCAAATTAATACTCAGAAACAATAATCAAGCGAGAAGTGTAAGTTTTCTGAGAGTCTTAAATTAAACTTTATGTATTGATTGTTGTATTTATTTATTTGTATATTTATTTTAATTTTTCACAATGTTTTTTTTAAAGGACTTAATTTGAATTAATTTATCACATTAAACTAAGATATTTTTTTGAGAAATTGTATCATGCTAGGAACCTTGAATTAATGTTAACGACGATTTGACTAAATTAATTAGTTTTATATGATTTCACCATAATAATAGTAATTTTGTGTTAGGTTGCAAATTATTATTTTGTTGTTCTTTATATAACTTTTGTATAATTGAGAGAAAACTAGTAATGGCTGCCTACGGGCTAATATGATGCACTCCGCCATATTAGTACCTTCACCCCCGAATCTAACCTTCGGTTCGTAAGATCATAACTTGGAGTCATCCCCTTGGGATCGATAGGGTTATTCGTGCAATTTAGATTATCGTCCCGTATTCATATCCCATTCATAATCAATCTAAAAACATGGTTTATGAGTTTGATTCCTAAAACTCATTGGCGACTCCTTACTAGCATCGTCCGTATTCGTTGATATTATCTCACTCTAAAAAAGATAATTGAAAATTAAAAACACACTAAAATAGCGTAGCACGACAGACTTTGTCACACTAACGTCGCAGCGTCACAAAGTTTGCTGTGCTACATCTGCAGTGTGACAAACTTTGTAGCGTTGCACAGTCGGCGTGACAAACTTTGTCACGCTACGTTGCCAGCGCGACTGAAATTCCTTCGCTCCTGTTTTGTTGCAAAATACTCCTACAGTGGCGACTCCACTGGGGACATAAAAGAGGGTGAGACTAAAATTTTCTCTCAAATTATACAGTTGTTATATTTAGAACTTTAGCATTTTTTTTAATCATATTGCATACATGTAACATACAGTTGGCCTGCATGTGGTTGAAACATGCCTTAGGATTATCGTGATACTTCTACATTTCGGGGAGGAACTATTGACTTGGTGGGGCCCATGGTCTCTAAGCAACCGAGCAAGATAGAACCTTATCCCAGCTACATCAATTTCTAAGCCGCCCATTGTACTTAGATGGGAGAAACTTCATATCTAACGGTTATTATACCGCAAAGTGTTGGAGCACACTCCTTAGATGTTGGAACTTTTTGACCGACCAAGACTGACTGTAATATGACTGCATTATTTTGAAATTATTGCTTCCTTTTTGTTTTGTATAGTTGCTTGTTTTGCTTTTTTATATTTTGTGCATATTTATATTTTATGAGATTTTCAAATCTTTTCAATCACAATATTTTATTAGCTAACTAAATTAAACGATTACATATAATATTTTCCATAATTTAAATTATATTCTTTGATATCATTTGATTACTTGTAAGATTTTTTTTATATACGAATTATTTGATTAGTTAATAAAATATTGCAAAAGATATTATTAATCAAATCCTTGATCGTCTTAGGATTTGATTAATAGAATCTTTGATTAAATAGAAACTAACTTATACACTTAACATTTATTAAAAAATTCAAATAATATTAGCGATTTCAAAAATACTTTAACTTTTTGAGATTTTTAATACAAATCGAATTTTTTGGAAGTTCACTAATTAATTCCTTTCATTTAGAATTTTATTAGTTTAATTCCAAATTTCTAATAAATCTAACTATCTCACTTTCCCTTGTATTATTTTCAAAAAATCAAACACTTAGAATAATTTTAAAAAAAAAAAAAAAAGAAAACTCAAAAAAAAAAAATATCCATCAAGGTTAATCATGATATTTACATTTTTTTATTAATTTTTATTTTTCCTATGCGCTTCCTATCAATTAACCTTGATTGTTATAACTCTAATTATTGAGTCTCGTTTCTTTTTTCTTCTAGTTTTCTTCTATCTTTTTTTGTCTTCCCTCATCATCTCTTTGTAAGGATCTAATAATTATAATCTGAAGATTACTAATTGCTTGACAGTGCATGATTTTGATCAATGTTTTTAATGACTCACATATAAATAACATCATCACCAATCCTTCAAAAGTTCGGTCTAATAATAGGCCCATTTAGTCCTAAATAACTTATATATGGGCAACATGGACATGAATCCAAACCCATTAAATACAAATTTAATGATAACTTAGCAAAAATCAATAGAAACTTGCAGCGTAACTAACTCTACAACGCTACACAAACAGCGCAACTCTTCTAATTGCGCTACACTGTTAGCGTCACAAGTTTAATAACGCTACCTTGCTAGCGCTACTTCTTTTGTCACGCTACAAAGCTAGCGCTAGAACTTATTTTGCGCTAAAAAGTCATGTATTTGAATAGTTTTGATGAATATGTAGTATTTATTTGAAATTACTTATACACAATTAAATCATAATTAACCCCAACTAAAAGGGATTTAAGTTATTTTAGAGCCGGTTATGGTTCAATAAAAACCCACTTTGGTTTTTTTTCAACATTTTATCTATTAACACATACTGAATGGACACATTCTTGTAAGTGCAATCATTATAATATGAAATTGCAAGGGTTGCTACATATTATTGGCATACAAAATGATGAAAAATGCCTAATGTAAACAAAAGAAAATTTGTTTTCTTTAGAAAGTGATAATATGTGCTATATTACTACTTTTTTCTAAACACTCCATCCCACCTTTGCATCAAACGCATCATTCTAAGTGTTTCAATTATGAGCCCATGGTTCAACCTACTCCTAAATGTTTGATTTAGAATCTATTGATCAATAGACCCAAGGTCTATAGTTTGGACTGAAACATAATGAAGTTTCAATCAATTATGGTCATTATTTAAAATTCATCAAATGCAAGCTCAAGAAAATCCGAAGAACATTATTCAAGACGATGTAGACGCATACATACAAGAAATTAAACATGATTTGGACCAAAACTAGAACTCCATTCACTTTCCTAGTTTAATTTCTCTCTTTTCTTTTCTTCTTCTTTTATGGTAGAGTTTGGGACTTATGCTACCAAGTATCATTTATGTACTAATCTCAACTATCAATAAAATGAAATTCATTTCATCTTCAAATTGTACATTCTCTCTCTACTCATCATGTCTTGCTTAAACAATTACAAGTGAATGAACTCATCAAGCTGAGTTAATAAACATGGCAATCAAGAACAAGTTAAAGCATAATTGGTATAATATAGATTACGTTGTTCATATCAAATGTATCCTCACTTGACGCATCTGATCAACACCTTGAATAACTTACTCTATATTTTACATCCTTTAAATTAAATATGTCAATTACTTAATTAAGTTATTAAAGCAAAGTGGTTCAAATAAATTCTCTTTTGGGCAACAAACTTTACTTTATTAACCATAGGCTCAGTCATCACGAGCCTAAAAGTTTAATTGAGGCTCAATTTAAGTCTCAAAAATTGGGGGCTCTCTCCAAGTCCACTTAGTGTTTGTTTACAAATGCAATACACCAACATAAGAGGCACCTTTGAAACCCTAAAAATGTCTCCCTTATCTGAATAACCTACATTGTGATCCACTTTCTTGGTAGCCCGTTTGTGCCTAAACACATAGCTTGTTTCTTTCAACCTACATCAAACTTAGCCTGGGGATGGGAATGCTACAAGGACATAGATTAAAATGCAACGCCATAAAGCAAATCATATTAAAGTAGCTCTGATTTTAAATTCAACCAAATGGAAATGCATTAAAAGTTGTCAACAAGTAAAGTGTTTAAGTAATAGAGTTGCTCAAGTCTAAGAACAAGTTTGTAGCATAGTTTGGGTTAATTATGGGTATTTGACCGTGCTTTCCATTTCTTTCTTTCTTACACCCTAAGCTTAGCCATGATACAACCCTAAAAAAGCCCTCCTTTAGGTGTAACAAAAATGCAAAAAAAAAAAAAAAAAAAAAAAAACTTGCGTCTTTACCTTTAACAGATCAATAACACCGAAGCAAGAGCTACGTAAGACCTAATTCCAACTCGAATTGGATACGTATGCAACCTTTCATAAGGTGCGGTCTTAATAGTCCTACATCTTAAGGACATGTAACATGAGTTAAATTTTAAGGGCCCATGAAAAAAAAGGTCCTTTGAATACAAGACCCACCTAAGGTCTTGGATACCTGTTTTAATTTAGGACGCACAACCGTCCTCAAAAGAAAATTGCCTTAATGTCACATAAAGCAAGTCATTTTCTTCTACACATATCATCCTTCTTTCCTTTTTTTCACACATACTCTTCTTCATCAGGCTTCTTGCCTTTCTCATGCTCATCATCATCAACTCTTGTAGTGTCATCTTTTATCTCAAACACTCACATACTTCCTTTACTCATTCCTTTTTATTCCGCAAAATCATCCAACTTCTTCACTTTCTCTTAAAGAATGAATTTTCATAGCTATCTTATACATATCCATGGCAGCATGAGGCATCACTTTGACTCCATATCAACCTCTCATCACCAAAATCTTTCCTATCCCTTCTAGTTTTTGTCTTCATAAGCTTGGCGACTCGTCTACTTCAAGCATTATCATCTTCAACTACACTTCAAAACTTGAGCAAGCATTTATAATATTGATCTCTTATTTCTCTAAAGAGATTCGCATTACTAGTAGCCAATAGTTGAATTTGAAACAAACTTCTCAAACAAGACAATCACGAAAGTATAAGGTGATGGCTCATAATCTAAGATCAAATGAGCAAGCTAAAATCACTCCCCTTTGAATCATAAGCGTTGTCAAGCACATTATACAACAATTGTAATCAATTTTGGATCCTTAACTTCTACTATTCTTTCTTCCTCATTCTCCTTGTACAAAAAAAAATCGATTTAGGGAAAGTTGACATACCCCCATCCCTTTCTTTCTACTAACTCATGCTATGGCACCTCCGTGCTTATTTGTGCATATTTTTGATTGTTTTCCTCGTGCTTATTAGTAGTTAATTTGAGCATACTTACATTATAACTAGCTTGTACATATTCTTCTAGCTAGCTTTGCATACATACTTGTGACCTTTCTTGATGCTACAAGTCTCCATACTTACACCACCTTATACACTCTGGGGGCTACATTCTTTTCAAAATTATTTATGAAGCCACTTGCTTCAAAATTTCATTAACCTTATGACATTTGGCTGTTGCCCCTTATGAAAAAAAAAAAACCATGGAAGTTGTCTCACTTGGAACTTCATTTTGGCGATTATTTTGGGAGTACGTCGGGTAACCCTCCATAAAATATTCCCATTTTTCCCCTACTTGGACCCTCGGTCTCAAAATATAGCTCATTAGTTATATGTCAAAAATAAAAGGACCAAGGTCTAAACAATAATACAAGAACAACTAATGAAGTTAACTTGAAAAGCTTTTAAAAAAAAAAGAGCCAAAAAATTAAAAAAGCGTAGCATCACAGACATTGTAGCGCTAAATGAGGAGCGTCACAATGTTTTCAGTGCTACTTAACCAGCGCAACAAAGTTTGTCACGCTACAGCAGTAGCGCTACTAATTTTCTTGCGCTATGTCATTTGAGGTAAAATTAAGAGCATTTTTACTTTTATCATACTAAATAATGGGATAATTGATTTCTTATTCTTGGAGCATGTTGCTTCATAAATATTCAGAGGATTTCCATTTTTGGTTATAAATTAAGAGCTCATTACTCTTATAATTAAAATAAATTAAACAAGAGCATTTTCACTTTTTGATTATTAATTAATAGTCCATTACTCTTATAATAAACTAATGAAGAGCACTATCAGTTTTGTTTATTAAACTAGGAACTACCTACCACTCTTAAAAATGTCAAAATATATTAATCATGACATTTAAAAGCTAACGAGTCATACTAATCAAGAGCACTTCTCAATAGTTCATGGAGCATTATACTTCATTCTATAACATTATTTAGAGAATCATTTGCCAAAGCACTTTTGTTTATTCAAATAAAAGCATACTACTCTTACAGTTCTTGGAGCATTCTTCAATAATCATTATAAACATTTGTATGACTACATTTGAATAAGTTATAACAAATAATTCTCTAAATCAACATGTAAGCACAAATAAATCTCATATTTCTCAAAATTAACTTAATTAAAGAATGTTTGAGATAGAAGCACTTACATCACAAAAGAAGAAACACTTAAAGGAAAGAGCAGAGTAGCGCAAGACAATGTACTACGCTAACACCTCAGCGTCACAAACCTAAACACGCTGCCTCAGTAGCGCGACTAACTCTACCATGCTACAACATGTAGCGCGACTAAATGTGCAGCACCACCACTCAATCCCAGTAATGAAACCATGCCAATGTCCTTACACAACACTACCATGTATTATCAATTGAACATCAACTTTAATAATTTGAGCAACATTTCAAACACAACAAATGAAGAAACGCTCACTTGGGAGCGTGATAGCAGCAACCACGCTGAAGGTCTTAGTGCCTTTTCTCTTGTCAAGCTGACGCATCAGCGTGGTTGGCTTCGTGACGCTACAAGGCTAGCGTTCTTGACTGTGCTTTGTTGTATTTTCAAGTGCTTTGAGTTTGTTTTTGGTGTTAATCCTTTTTCTCACTCCTTTATCCAAAACACTCAAAAGAAAAAATAAATAGAGTTAAGGTTAGTGATTATATGACAACATCATTAGCTTTTGTCAACAATTCTAGTAAATAAGCGAATTTACTTAAAATAGTAATAAATAAGCGAATTTATTACATTTTTCAATAATTTCGGTAAATAAGCGAATTTACTCAAAAAAAGTAATAAATGAGTGAATTTATTACACTTTTTTAATAATTTCGGTAAATAAGCAAATTTACTCAAACTAGTAATAAATAAGCGAATTTATTACATTTTGTCAATAATTTCAGTAAATAAGCGAATTTACTCAAAATAGTAATATATAAACGAATTTATTACATTTTTTCAATAATTTGAGTAAATAAGCGAATTTACTAGGTTCGTAATAAATAGACTAATTTATTACTTTTGCTTATAAAATTGAATTTAGAACGTGTTAATAAATAACTGAATTTATTGAAACTTATTTTCTATATGTCAATTTCAAAGTAAGAAAGTCGATTAATTAAAATATAACTATTCCAAATTTCGAAAACAAAAAAGATAGTTCTGGAAGCCATTGCTTTCAAAAATCTTGATACACCCATTGGTTAATAAGGAGCCCTTGGTTTCCAATATGGAAGTCTCGAAAAGCGATTCGAGCATAATTTGATTTTCGTCTTACTCAGACTCAATCAAAGTGGGGGCTAACTGTAGACACCTAATTTAGTCCCTAATCCCGTGGTAAGACTCCATGACAAACAATAAAACCCACTTCTGTACATCATTGGACAATTGATGTTATTGGACTTAATTTTACTGTTTTTCTTAAATTACAAAATAATTTAAAAAAAAAACCATTTACATTATTGGAATTTTATATAAGCACAATATATGATTATAAAAAAAAAAAAAAAAAAAAANAAAAAAAAAAAAAAAAAAAAAAAAAAAAGAAACGGGTTTTAGCGTAGCGCGACTCAGCAAGTCACGCTGACGCAGCAGTGTGACAAGCAAACTAGCATTAGCTGCGCAGCGTGACAGCTTGTATCACGCTGGCTAGTCAGCGTTACTAAACTTGTAACGCTATCTGGCCAGCGTGATAAAACCTGTCGCGCTACACATTTTTCTTATAAATACCCTTTTTTCTCCTCTAAAACGGGCTATTGACTTTGTTGATTTTTCCTACCCATTCTCACACCTCTAAAACCGACATTCTCTCATTCTTCTAAACCTACTTTCGCTCTCTTTTTCTCCATTTTGTCTTTACACTGAAACTTTTCTCCATCAAATTTTTTTTTATTTCATTTCTAATAAAGTGTGTTAATTTTTTATTATTACGAATTAAATCCAAATCTTTGTCCAAATTAATACTCGAAGAAACAATAATCAAGAGAGAGAGTGTTAAATTAAACTTTATGTATTGATTGTTGTATTTATTTATTTGTATATTTATTATTTTAATTTTCCACAATGTTTTTTGTTAAAGGACTTAATTTGAATTAATTTATCACATTAAACTAAGATATTTTTTGGACAAATTGTATCATGCCAGGAACCTTGAATTAATGTTAACGAAGATTTGACTAAATTAATTAGTTTTATATGATTTCACAATAATAATGGTAATTTTGTGTTAGGATGTAAATTATTATTTGTTGTTCTTTATATAACTTTTGTATAATTGAGAGAAAACTAGTAATGGCCGCCTACGGGCTAATATGACGCACTCCGCCATATTAGTACCTTCACCCCCGTATCTAAGCTTTGGTTCGTAAGATCATAACTTGGAGTCATCCCCATGGGATCGAAAGGGTTATTCGTGCAATTTAGATTATCGTCCCGTATTCGTATCCCATTCGTAATCAATCTAAAAACATGGTTTATGAGTTTGATTCCTAAAACTCATTGGCGACTCCTTACTAGCAGCGTCCGTATTCGTTGATATTATCCCACTCGGATAAAGATAATTGAAAAATAAAAACACACTAGCGTAGCGCGACAGACTTTGTCACGCTAACGTCGCAGCGTCACAAAGTTTGATGCGCTACATCTGCAGCGTGACAAACTTTGTAGCGCTGCATAATCAGCGTTACAAACTTTGTCATGCTACGTTGCCAGCGCGACTGAAATTCCTGTGCTCCTGTTTTGTTGCAAAATACTTCTAAAAAAGTCCGTTTCACCTTTCCGTATGCCAATTTTTTAGGTCTAACTTGACCTATGGACGGTTTGGGAAAGGTGACCAAAAAATTTGGGACCCTAAAATCCGGGGCCCTTACACTTACAAAATTTAAAATATAATAATGAGTTCGTACAAGTGATTAGGAGGAATAAGGATTATATACTAAAGGCCAAAGCAAGAGAAAAACGTGTGGAAAATGCCACGGCTCAGCCCGCCCGGGTGACCCAGGCAAAACGACACGGACCCTGGCGCACCACCTTCGACCCGGGCAAACTGCCGGGGGGGGGGGGTGGGTTTCGTGACTTTGTTTTTGCTCGTTTTCTTCTAACTACTTCTTTAATGCTTCCTTTACATTCCTAATCCTTAGTAAAGCTTCCCAAATGACTTCAGACTCTGCACTAACTCTTCAAATGCTCCAAATAGCTCAGAATATAACGATAAACCATCAATTCCTGCAAAATCTTATATTGAACACAAAAAACTTCGAAATACAAAAAGTTAGTAGAAATGGCTCAAAAGAGCCACGTTAGAGCTGAAAAACACTCAGGATCGGGGGTAAAACATGCATAAAATATTAACTTATCAAACTCCCCAAAGCCAAACCCTTGTTTGTCCTCAAGCGAACAACTAAACAAATAATGACTTCACCCCTTTAACTTTGCAAAACATAATGAACTCAAGCAATTCCGAGTATGTAAGTTCCTCAACCAACCCATCAAAACTCCTTGATTGCCATCCACTTAAACCAAAATCATAAAGCCAACCATGTAAGAAACAAAAGTCGATGACTAGATTAGCTCACTCGGTGTCACTCCACACATATAATTGAGCATAAAACAATGAAGCTCACCCTTAATCCCCAACAAAGAATACAAATGCAAAAAGCATTTAAATGTAAAATTAGTGAAACCCAATCCCACATCTCACACCTCATGCAAGTGTTTAAGCGTAATCACTCAACCTAGTGCAAAACTCGACTCGAAATGCAAGTGATACTCCTCCTAGCTTTGGCAATTGACTCAGTTCACAAGAACTAAAAACATGTACATGTCGATCAAAAAGGTCTTTATTAAGCTAGTAACGTGGCTAGAGTGGTGGGCAGGATAAATTTGGGATAATGTGGTGGAAAATGTGGGGTATACGCAAATGAAATTAAAGAATATTATCAACAACTCCACAAATACATCAACAACGTCTCCAACATCAAACCAATTCTTTTGAATTCACATCACACCATAAATCTTACAATTCAACAACACCAATATTCACAAGCTTACTTTCTTTCTTTTCTTCTTTTGTTTTCAACATTTATTCAATTTTTTTTCATTTTTCATTTTCTCTTTTTTGTTTTCTTTTTCAACTTTCAAAATTTTCAAAGACTTAGGATCACGACTCTTAGTGACATATCTTTGCTAAAATAACATAACATAGACAAAATCATCACACATACATAACTGGGCTAAACATAAGATATAAACTTTTCAATTCTTCATTGCATAAATTAACCCAGACATAGGTATGCAGAGCCTTATTGTGAAACCTATCATTGAACTTTAAACATTTATTCCAACATTTTCTTTTCCAGCATCCTCCAAACTTCCATCAAATGCACAACAATAACACAACAACTCCAAAACTCCCCCTAGCCAAGCTTCGGCATATATCAAACAATGAATTACGGTCAAAAGGGTTGTAATGTGGCTAAAATGCAAATGAAGGGTAAAAAACTCAAAATAGGGATTAAGGGAAAATTTATGATGGAATGCCTAAAATATGAAAGCTCCTAAAAGAAATGAATGCCTTTTATCATTCGTGACATGATACACACCAAAGTCAAGCTACTAGAGTCAAAAGCCAGAACATGGATCATACAAGCACCAAGAACTAAGCACTCAAGAAAAGAAATAAGCATATAGTAAGGTGTGCGGCTTAAATCCTCCCCTTAACACAATTCAAGCCTCCACTCTACATATGCCTATATGGCAAGATATGAAACCGCTTAAGCTAAACCAAGATCAAGTCCGAGTTGGCAATTCCCAAAACATAACTCATCACATGCCCAAATCAATCAAAATCACTTTAAATAAAAATGCGGGGCAGAGGGAAGTCACCATTCATAAAGTTTCATCATCCAAAGAATTTAATCAATTTCAAAGAATACAACTACTAACTACTTAAACAAAACAAAACAAAACTCTAGACTATGAAAGAAGTACATTTTTTTTTGTCATATATAAACTCCTACTTCTAACAAGTAGTATAAACCACATGACTACCCTAAGAAAGCAATAAAACCTATACTAAGAAAGCAAATAAAATATACCTCCTCCAAGCCAGACTCAGCAATGTCCTCATTACTGAAGGGATTAAGGGAATCCTCTCAGTCAGAATCTTGAAGGAAGGCATCAATATCCTCACTGCTATCATCATCATCTCTACCACCACCTCCTGCTCCTCTTAATCTACTGGTCCCCTCTCCAGGCTTAAAGGTGTACCATGAAGGGTGGGGGCAAGCAGAAGGCACCAAGCCTGTGCAGACGTAGTGATCATAGATCGGGTATATGGCAAGACGGTGATCATGCTCAAAGGTGTCAAACCTCTGCATGAACGGCTGCTGCTGTAGCTGGAAGTTGTTGAACTGGTTTTGCAGTTGGTTCATCTGCAACTGCCAGGGGGCAGGGTCCATGGGAGGTTGTTGCTGTTGTGGCTCCTACTGCTGCTGCTGCTGCGGTTCGGACTGGGACGACTGAACCGGTCTGCGCCGGAAATATGTTTGTGTACCTGTAGTAGGAGTTGTAGCATTGCCATTTAAGGGCATAGTATAGGATTGCTGATCAGGCAGCAATGCAGTCAATGAAGAGTTGGGAAGAATAAAAGAAGTCCTCCTAGATGGCCCAATGTACCACCGAATACGGCCCCTCTCCATAAGCTCTAGCCAATAACATTGGCCAAGGTGGGGGCGCCCAAAGCTCAGGACTCAACAACAGGGGTCCGGTGATACTCAAAATCAGCCCTGTAGTACCTAGCAGCATAAGTAATAAGGCCACCAAAAATAATGTTTTTTATAGGTGGTTGGCCGTATCGATCAACACCTACATAGGCTCTACATTGAGTAGTCAAATGCATAGCAAATAAATGAGGAAGATGAAGACGATAGGAGAAATAATTTTTAACCAAGTGTCGTCCTAGGCACCACATCTCTCTGGTATGAACCAAATTTTGTTAATACCGGCCAAAAATAGTCCCTGCAAGAAAAAGGTGAGTAATACGAGCAAAAGATTGGTGGATAAGGTTTGCCTTGGTATGTTGCCAATTTTGCAATTCTACACCTGTAAGAGCATACCGCTAAGCAACTCCATCAAAACCTTTAGGGGGTTTAGCATGCCCCATACTAGCTAAATTGAAAATAGCACCAAAATCTTTGATCGTTTCATAACGATCGACATTAAACATACGAAAACTAACACCTCTAACAAGTGCTTTAGGATTAGGCCTATCAATCTCAAAACTCGACATATACTCATAAGTATTATTGAGATACGTAGGAGCATCCATAGTGAAAAGTTGATGCATACACATAGATTTAAAACACTCCTCTGTCTCATCATACACACCAAGAGCACGCAGCAATCTATGATCTAAGAACCTAGTGGGAGTAACAGGCCTCAGTTGGACATACCTTTTGTTCTTGCGAACCAAAGGAGAATAACTCTTATGTGGGATCACGTCTAAAGCTTTGAGGCTCATTCCTTGCACTTGTTCCCGCTCTTTTTCTTTTTGGTGCCATTGTTGAGTCTTGAAGGTATGTATTAATAGAGGTTAGGGTTTGTGGGTATGAGACTTTTTATATTTTTAGAGATATTTCTGGTATGGAAATTGAAGAGCAAGAAAAATTATGAACTTTGGTGAAGATTTGAGTGGATTTGAGTGAGTAATGAAGGAGTTATAGAGAAAGGAAGTTAGAGTGAGAGTAGAGTGTATGGAGGTTTTGGGGTTTAAGAGTGAGAGGATGAAGAAGATATGAGGTGAGAGAAGGAAGAAGGAAGTAAGAAGTAAAGACAGAGAAGGAGAAAGAAGGGGCGTGGGGGTGAGGAGAACAGCTCGCCCGAATCTGAGGGCTTTTCGTTTGGAGGTGTGCTTCTTGCCTGGGTCACGCGGGCGGATTGACATTAAGGAGGATTTTGAAGTTTTTTGAAGAAAAACTAAGTGTTGGAAAAGCGGCCTCGCGCCCGAGGCGGAGGCTTCTCGCCCGGTTCACCTTCTTTTTGCCCAGGTCACCGGGGCACCTTGCTCATTTATTAGTTTTCGATTTTGTTCAGATTTTTGCTCATGGATTCTAGCTCGGGACGAGCTCCTTCCGCCCGGTTTGTTGTCATCTCGCCCGGGTCACCCATACACAACGCAACCCTTCAAAAATCTTCAAAAAAACTAAGTCCTCAAAAACGGGTTGCGTGCCCGGGTCAGCGTTTCCTCACCCGGATACCTACCGTTTCGCCTGGGTCACTCAGGCATGCCGCCCTCTTCGTCTTTCCTCTTCGAATGTCACTCAAATTCCTTAGGAGGCCTACAAAATCACTAAAAAACACTTGAAGCACAATTGTAGTCCCTCACTCTCCCTCACTAAGGCTAAAAACAAAGCTACAGTCCTAATGAAACTACGAAAATAAAAGAAAAAAGCTACTAAACAACTAAACTACCTACGGGTTGCCTCCCACAAAGCGCTTCTTCAAGGTCATTAGCTTGACCATGTTATCTCATAGCTCATAGGGGTTGTGGGTTGTGGAAGGTGACTTCCTCAGCTAAACCAACAACTTCGCCTTCGTAATAATGCTTCAGGCGATGACCATTGACTTTGAATCGTTCTCCCTTGTCATTTTGAACCTCAGTGAATCCATACCTGATCACCATAGTGACAATGAAAGGTCCGCTCCATCTAGACCTTAGCTTCCTTGGGAAAAGCTTCAATCTAGAGTTGAATAATAGAACTTTGTTACCAACTTGGAACTCCTTTCTTTTGATTCGTTTATCGTGCCATTTCTTAGTCTTTTCCTTGTATATTTTAGCACTATCATAGGCTCTTGATCATTACTCATCCAAATCATTCAACTGAAGTAACCTCTTCTCACCTAGAAGTTTGGCATCCATGTTAAGCTCTTTTACCACCCAGGAGGCCTTGTAGTCTAGCTCAACCGGTACAGGGCACGCCTTCCCATACACTAGCCGATAAGGAGATGTATTGATAGGTGTTTTTAATGCCGTTTCATATGCCTATAAAGCATCGTGAATCTTACTATATTCTTTTCTCGATTTTGCAACCGTCTTCTCTAGGATAGCTTTGATTTCCCGATTGGAAACATCAACTTGGGCACTAGTATGTGGATGATAAGCTAACCCAGTGGTAAGTTCATTTTATATTCATTATTTGCCCCCATTTTATATTGGTTTTTACAGTCTATTCAACTAACTTTGGTTGATTTTAGTGCTTGTTGTTTCAGTTCGTCACTTATTGTAGGAATTGATAGTTTCTTGTCAGTTTTCGCTTTATCTTAAGCACTTGGAAAGTTAGTTAGAGTCTTGACCATTTGGAGAAGCTTTTAGAAGGCTAGGACGTGATTTAGAAGCCTTTGGGAAGCATAGAAGTCGAGTTTTATAGGTTACGAGCGAATCTGGGAGCCCGATGCACAGTGACTTCTACGTATTTTGGCTTCAGTTATCCTTGTTTTCGACTATGTACTTAATGTAATTTTCCCTAGGTTTTCACACACATTGTCATTATTCTAAAAACCCTAGTCTAAGTTCGTTTCTCTCTCTAGAAGTTTTCTTGTGGAATTATTTCAATCATTCAATTCAATAAAAGTTTAGGTTTCTATTCAATCTTTAATTCTAATTCTTTTAATTCATGTTTAGCTTTAGTTTTTGTTTTAGTTTACGTTTCTAGTTTAATTTTCTTATTGTTTTATGCCCTAGTTTCTTGTTTTAGATTTAGTTTATTAATCTTTGTTAATTTATTAGTTTTAATTATGTTTTTGATTTTGTTTTCTTTTATTGGTTTAGTTTCTATGTTTTCGATCATGTGTGAGTAGTTTCCTTTATAGGGCTAGGGGATCTATTGATGGTTTTCTAGTGTTTTGTTCATGATTAATTGATTTGATTATTGATGCTCTTGAATTCTTATTATCCGTTAGTATTGCTTTCGGTTAAATTCTGGCCATGTTTAATTCTTAGTTTGATATTGTCGAAATCGATGCCGAGAGGTAAGATTACCACAATTAGATCATAGGGATAATAGGCAAAACGCGTCTAAGTGAGTGAGAGCCATTAGCGGAGTTTTGAAGGAGACTAGTTTCGACAAAATTAGTGAACTTTTGTTCAGGAAGTCAATAATTGGTTAATTAATTGTGACACAATTCATTGGTTGATTTGTAGTGAACTGACGTCCTAGGCTTAGTGACTGAAATATTTATTGTGTTTAATTCCTTTTCTAATAGTTATTAGTTCATTAGTCAAAACTCAATTCAAAGGCCCCTTATAGTGAAATAGTTTTTTAGAGTTTGTGGAGTAACTTTGCTTCCCTGTGAATACGATCCCTACTTCCCTGTCTACTTAATTAGAGTAGTAGGTTATCTTTTTATAGGTATACGACTGTCCCTCATCAAATTTTGGCACATTTGCCGGGGAGGCAATTGTTTAATTTCTACTAATCGAGTTATTTTTTCTATTTTTATTTTGTCTCAAGGAACCCACTGTTCTTTGAGACATTTCTTACAGATATCTATAGTTTCAGTTTTCGTGCAGGTACTAGGTTTGCATGCCGGTTTGGATTGATACTGAACCAGAACGGTCATTTCATAAGCGGAGTCATAGGAGGAAGTGGAGATTGCAGAGAGTTATTCTTTCTAAAAGGATACTATCGGATTTGTCACAACTCTTTTCTGATTTAAGCATTTCTGATAATTTTGGTAGGGAAGAGATGGCAGAATCATATTTTAATGAAAACAACATACCACAGAATGATGCACAGCCGCCGCCGTCGCAAGCACAATCATTAAAGGATTATTCCCAACCCTGTTCTGCAAAAGTTGGAGGTGGTTATCGGTTCCCTGATACTGAGGCTCTAAATTTTGAACTAAAGCCAGCTCTGGTGAATATGGTGGAAAGGAATCAGTTTACAGGAATTTTGATGGAGGATCTGATGTTACATTTAAATAACTTCCTCCAGCATTGTGGTACGATCAAGCAAGTTGGGGTCTCCCAAGATTACATTAGAAGAATGATGTTCCCGTTTTCATTGAAAGATAAGGTTCGTACTTGGTTGAACAGTATTAATATGGATAACATCATTAGTTGGGAAGAGTTGGCTCTTGCAATTCAAAGGAAGTATTACCGTCCTGAGCGAATTGCAACCATTCGGAGTAAGATCACGAATTTCAACCAGGAGTCAGATGTTCAAGGACCTATTTAGACTGTGCCCACATCATAGTCTTGAGAAGTGGTTCCTGGTCCAGTCATTCTATAACGATTTAGGGAATGAGAGTCGTACATTGCTTGATTCAACTGCTAGTGGTCGATTCATGAACCAGGAAGTTAATGATGCATATGAGTTGATTGAAGAGATCGCTATGCATAATTCACAGTTTGGTAAACCAAAGGACATTCGAAGAAAGGTGGAAAGCATGTAGTCGACGATAAATACGAAAGTTTGGCTTCAATGTTCAATGCTATAAGCCAAAAGCTCGACAAGATTAATACTACAACTCCTCCACCATCACTTGTAGCTGTGATGGATGCACTTTCGGGATGTACTTAGCCTTTCTGCGATTCATGTGGTTCATTCGATCAGAGTTCACAGTGATGTCATAGTTTGGTAGAGCAAGTGTGTGCCTCCCAAGCCTACAAGAACAACCCTTTCTCTAACACATACAATCCAGGGTGGAACGATCATCCATACTTTTCCTACAAGAACAACAACAATGTGCAAAATCCACAACAATTTATACCACCTCAGCAGGATCATCAGCAGGTGCAACGATATTCACCATAACAGCCACCAGGTTTCAGTAGACCACCATTGTCTGCACCACCAGCTCAACCTAGCAGTGAAATTTCAGAGTTGAAGAATATGATGCTGCAAATTCAGAAGAATATGGAGGCAATGCAGGCTCACAATAAGCAACTACAAACCTAGCTAGCTCAGATTGTACAGTCCACAGCTCAGTGGCAGCAGGGTCGACTACCTCCTCAACCAAATCCACCAGCTCAAAGAGATCATGTAAATTCCATCACTACCAGAAGAGGTACCCACTATGAAGGTCCTAAGATGCCGACTGAAGATGCTGATTCAGAGATAGGAGTGCAGACTGTTACGACCAGCAAGGTGGTGATTGAGGAGATTGTAGAGCCTACACCTTCTAAGGAGAAAGATGGCATGGAGAAGAGAGCTCCGATAGCTGACAAGCCAGTTGATACGTTGACACCTCCTAAGGTGCCACTACTCTGTCCTCAAAGGGTAGATAGGAGTAAGAATGGTAATCACTTCCGTAAGTTTCTCGATATTGTTAAAAATTTGCAGTTTACTATGCCTTTTACATACTCGATTACGCAGGTACCTACATATACTAAATTTCTAAAAGTCATATTGAGCAGGAAGCGTGAATTGAGTTCAATGCAGATTGTTGCTTTAACTGAAGAATGTAGTGCTATTTTGCAGAATAAGGCCCTGTTCTCCGCGCCTTATTTGTACTTATTTTCAGCAAAAATAAGTTCAGTTCAACAAAAATAAGTTTAGATTAGCAAAAATAAGTCCAGTTCAGCAAAACTAAGTTCAGATCTGAAAAATTAAGTTTAGTTCAGCAAAAATAAGTTCAAATCAGCAAAAATAAGTTCAGTTCAAAAAAAAAAACAAAAATCTATATGTATTATGCAAATATACTTTTAAAATTAGGAAACCTTAAAAAAAACTATTTTTAGTAGTTTTTAAAATATATTTAATCATAAAAATACTATTTAAGAACACAAAAAAATACTTTTAACCGAAACTTTATTATTTAATATATTTTTCTTAATTTCCTTTTTTATTTAATACTTCTATTGAACATAATCTTCATTAAAATTGCTAAAATTATACGCATAAATACTAATGTTGTACGTAGGAAATACAAAAATACTTTGTTTAAATACGAGAAAATGTGGGGTATTACAATCTACCCCCCTTAAAAGAAGTTTTGTGCCTAGGTTAGTGTATGGAATTTGAATAGAGACTACTTTTACTTCATACTTTGTTACTGAAACTTCTATGTTGTTGTAGACTTTAGACACTTACTTCACAACTTCTATTAGAAAAACATGAAACTTCTTACTTAAAAGTCATAAAAACTCGTAAAAACTTGTAACATTGAGGGTAAAAACGCGCTAAACTGGTCGCTTTCTACCCCCCTTTAAAAGGAGTTACGTCCCCGTAACTCTACTACTAACCTGAAAAAGCTCTGGATACTTTTCTCTCATTAAATCTTCAGCTTCCCAAGTAGCTTCTTCGGTTTCTTGGTTAGACCACCACACTTTCACTATCTTGACACTCTTTCTACGAGTATCTCTAAGCTTACTATCTAAGATTTTGATTGGCCTCTCCTCACAGGTCAAACTTTGGTCTAACTCTATTTCTTCAGCTTGCAACACATGTGACTCGTCCGGCACATACTTCCTTAGTTGAGACACATGGAAAACATTGTGAACTTTGCTCAACTCCATTGGTAGTGCTAGCTTATAAGCTACCTTTCCTACCTTTTGCAAGATCTCATAGGGTCCTATGTACTTTGGGCTTAACCTTCCTTTCATTCTAAACCTCGTCACTCCTTTCATCGGTGATACCTTAAGTAACACCTTGTAGCCAACTTCGAACACAATATCTTGGCGCTTTTGATCTGCATAAGATTTTTGTCTATCCTGTGCTGCTTGAATCTTGGCTTGTATTACGCTAATATTCTCTGTGGTTTCCTCTATTAACTGAGGTCCTAGAATTTCTGTTTCATTTATGTCATTCCAACACAAAGGGCTCCTACACTTCCTTCCATAGAGAGCTTCAAAGGGTACCATGCCAATACTTGCATGGTAACTATTGTTGTACGAAAACTCAATGAGATCTAAGTGATCCTCCCAAATCCCTTGGAAGTCCATTACACAATCCCTTAGCATGTCTTCTAAGGTCAGCATGGTCCTCTCTGTTTGTCCATCAGTTGTTGGATGGAAAGTTGTACTCATTTTCAAGGTCGTGCCAAAGCTCTCCTGAACACTTTTCCAGAATTTCGAAAGAAATCTAGAATCTCTATCGAACACAATATCCTTTGGAACTCCATGTAACTTCACTACATATTTTATGTAAGCCTTTGCAAGTTGCTCCATTTTCCAAGTCTCTTTCATGGGTATAAACACTGCTGACTTAGTGAGTCTATCTATCACTAACCATATGGTATCGTTCTGATTCTTAGACTTTGGCAAGCAAGTCACAAAGTCCATTGAAATGCTACCCCATTTCCATCCTGGTACTTGAAGTGGTTTGACTTCCCCTTGAGGTCTATTATACTCAAATTTCACCTTTTGACAAGTAAGACATTTACTCACAAATTCAGCCACTTCTCTCTTCATCCTAGGCCACCATTACATGTTCTTTAGATCCTTGTAAAGTTTATCGCCTCCAGGATGCACTGAATACGGGGTACTATGACCCTCCTCCATTATCCTTCGTTTCAAATCATCACATTTCTGTGGTACGCACCAACTTCCCTTATACCTTAGGCTTCCATCCTCATGAATCTTAAAATCCATAGGCTTTCCTGCTTTCAGCTTTTCCTTAATTCTGTCAAGTTTTACATCCCCTTAATAACTCTTCCTAATTTCCTCGACTATTGTTGGTTCGATACTAAGATTGCAAAGAATCTCTTCCAACTCTCCCTCGTTCACTATTTCCAAGCTCAATCTTTCCATGTCTTTACATAGCTCATTAGCAACTACTAAGGTATTCATTCCATGTTTCGTTTTACAACTTAGAGCGTCGGCTATCACATTGGCTTTCCCTTCATGGTATTGAATATCTAGGTCGTAGTCCTTGATCAACTCAAGCCATCTCCTTTGTCTCATGTTTAAATCTTTTTGAGTGAAAAAGTAGTTTAAACTCTTGTGGTCTGTGTATATCCTACATTTCACTCCATCCAAATAATGTCTCAAAATTTTCAAGGCAAACACTATTGCTGCTAACTCCGAATCATGTGTAAGGTAGTTAACTTCATACGGTTTCAATTGTCTCGAGGCATAAGCTATCACCTTTCTATTTTGCATCGACACACATCCCAGACCATTTTTAGAAGCATCACTAAACACATCATAAGAGTCACTTCCGTCTGGCAAAGTCAGTATTGGAGCTGTAGTCCAACGCTCTTTTAAAGTCTAAAATGCCACTTCACATTTATTACTCCACTCAAATTTACAGTCTTTCTTCGTTAACGAAGTTATGGGTTTAGCAATCCTCAAAAATTCTTTCACAAACCTCCTATAGTAACCTGCTAACCCTAAGAAACTCCGTACATCCGTTACATTCTTCGGTGTAAGCCACTCCTTGATTGCTTCAATTTTGGTTGGATCTACCTCAACTCCCTCTTTAGACACAATATGTCTCAAGAATGCTACTTTCTCCAACCAGAATTCACATTTTGAGAACTTGGCATATAACTCATTTTCCCTTAATGTCATCAAGATTGTACTCAAGTGCTCCACATGTTCTTCCTTGCTCTTAGAATACACCTATATGCCATCAATGAAAACGGCTAAAAAATTATGCAAAAACCGTTGGAAGATTCTATTCATTAAATGCATAAAAATTGCTGGTGCATTGGTCAACCGAAAAGGCATAACAGTGAATTCGTAATGCCCATACCTAGTGCGAAAAGTTGTGTTCGATATGTCCTCATTAGCAATCCTCAATTGATGGTATCTTGACCTTAAGTCAATTTTCGAAAACACCGTAGCTCCTTTCAATTGATCAAACAAGTCATCAATCCTTGGCAATGGATACTTATTCTTGACGGTCACTTTATTCAGCTCCCTATAATCAATACATAACCTCAAACTCCCATCTTTCTTTTTCACAAACAGTACTGGTGGTCCCCAAGGTGAAGCACTAGGCCTAATGTACCCCTTTTCCAACAAATCCTGCAACTTATCTTTCAATTCGCTCATTTCCGCAGGCGCCATCCTATAGGGTGTTTTGGAAATAGGTGTTGTTTCTTGGACTAAGTCTATAGTAAAGCTAATCTCCCGCTTCGGTGGCATTCCCGGAATCTCCTCCGGAAACACATCAAGAAAGTCCTTCACTACTTCAATATCCTCAGGTTTAGCAGTCTCAATCTGATCCACGACTTGCACACTACAAAGGTAAATCGGAAAACCTCTTTTCATAAACCTAGCGAACCTCATTACTGACACTATTTTGTTGTGTTTCGGTCTTCCTGTCCTCCAATAACTCACCTTCTCACCCTTATTTACCAACGAGATCTTCAGTGGTTCACATTGAATCTCAGCCTTATGTTTACTCAACCAATCCATTTCTAAGACCACTTCTAGCTCACCTAAATCAAACTCAATTAGGTTAGCCTTAAACTCCACTCCCTCAATTACAATAGGAACATCCTGATATCTCCTTGAACCATTGAACTTCTTGTCCCGAAGGTAATACTATTGACATGTCTACTGCATCTACTTTTCCCAACACAGGCTTTAACATTTTAGTGGAAACAAAAGAGTATGTTGCACCAGAATCAAACAAAACATTAACAGGTAAGGAATGAATAGAAAAGGTACCGGTGATCACATCCTTATTAGCATCCGCTTCGCTTCGACCTATCACATTCAGCTTCTCAGTGTTTGAGGTCTTAGCCTGTCTTCCACCATTTCCACTCCCATTCCTACTTCCGGCCTGAGAGTTCACCTTTCCTCCCATATTTCCTTGGAAGCCCTTTTGTTGTCCCCCAACTAAATTCCCCTTAGCTTGAGAATTATGTCCCTCCTTTCCTTTGTTCTTAGAGAAGCACTCATACTCACGGTGTCCAAGTTTGTTACACAACCTACAAGTTACAAGGTTCCCAGCATAGTCTTTTCCTGGGTGGTTGTTGGGACACTTCTTGCAGAAGTACACACGCCCTCCTTGACTAGCCACTTGAGTCCAATTCCCATTTCCAGAATTAGGCTTCCCAATGTTTCCCCTATTACCCTGGAAGTTATTGTAACAAGGTCTCTTATATCCACTATGATTCCCTTGTTAGTTGAAGTTTCCTCCACCATCCTTCCTTTTCTCCCTCGTCTCACTCTCCTTCTATACTTCCTTCTTCTTTTGATCTATGTCATACAAGTGTGCAGCCCTACCATATAACTCATCCAAGGATTCAAAAATTTGTCCAACTAGTTGTGATTGTAAGTCTAAGGGTAACCCCCTCTTAAAATGACTAGCTTTCAGCCTCTCAGTTGCCACAACCTCAGGATCAAACTAGACAGCTCTATAAACTTAGAGTAGTACTCAGTAACAGACATACTCCCCAATCTAAGTTCTAGGAACTCCTCAGCCTTCTGTTTCTAAAGAAACACAGGGTAGAACTTATTACGAATCTGCTCCTGAAACATTTCCCAATTGAATCGTGGTAAAGCCCTTATTACAGCTTCATTCTGTGACCACCATAAGTCAGCTTCTCCCCTAAGATAGTAAACAGCATGGTTCACTTTAAGCTCCTCTGGACACTCAACTGCCCCAAACAATTTATTGAATTCTCTCAACCATCCTTCTAGAACAGTTGGATTGTGCTCTCCTTGTAAGTGGGTGGCTTGCTTTGAGAAATTTTCTTGAAGAGTTCCCCGGCAGGGTCACTACCATTTCCATTTCCTCTGCCAGCTAACTGTTCAGCTATAGTAGCTAATTGCCTTACTGCCTCATTCAGCTGATTGTTGTTACGTTCAGCCATTCTATTTCTACTGTAGAAGAAAAGTCCTTTGTATTAAATTAAGTCTATCTATAAGTTAGGACACAGAGACTTAAATCATAAAACACTTTTTCATTTCATAAACGAAATTTCATTCTCTTCGAGTGAATGATTCACTTTGTCTTGATTGTTTACACATCCATTAAAATAAGAATAAAGCATATAAGAAATAAAAATAATTCCCTTGGTTCTATTCTAATTAAAGCTTTAATCATAAAATCATTTTATTACTCAACTTCTCCAACTACTTCTCATGGCTCACTGCCACTTATTCAAACTAATATAAACAATAACTTATAGTGTTCATCTAGGCATTAAAATAGTAGACATAAACAGTTAACTACCTCGAAACAAGGTCTCTACATATTAACATTGTCCTTCTTGTCTCTCGACATAACATATTTCTTTGGTACGAATTCAGGGTCATCCTTAATATCATCCCCCATTTCTTCTTCTGTTTCCTCTCTTCCTCCTTCCATGACTTCCTCAGGATATGATTCTTCTTCCTCTTCTTCAGAGTCCGTTATCAAGTCAACATATAGCGGGATTACTCGGTTTGGGTCCTCAATTTCATAGCATGAACTATCCTTGGATTAACTAGTCTTCAAACCTATAGGAGTCTCCTCTTCCATTCGGTCTTCACTCCATTGACTATCTGTTGTGCTTGGTGCGGGCGCGGTCTCCTTATTCGCATTCATTTGTTGATACTCCTCTTCCTTCTTAGCAATGTACCCCTCCAAGAACCTCCAGTCACAACCCCATTGACCAACACCATCCTTATTCTTAGCATAGTTCAAAAGGCCTCTAAGAAAATGAAAGTCACTAAACTTCACCTTAATTTCTAAGTAGGGTGGTCGGTCGGGCAAACACTTAACA
This sequence comes from Suaeda aralocaspica, assembly GCA_016808085.1. Classification (NCBI taxonomy): domain Eukaryota; kingdom Viridiplantae; phylum Streptophyta; class Magnoliopsida; order Caryophyllales; family Amaranthaceae; genus Suaeda; species Suaeda aralocaspica. Next base: position 1,787,038 of record PYUH01000180.1, read on the forward strand.
ATCAAAGCGGCTACTTGGTCAGGGTGATCCCATTGTGGTAACTTCAACATCGTACTCATGTACCAACAGTAGAACCGGCTCTTCCAAACATATTGAGGTGGACTTTCATAATCTTTCTTCTCCAATGTCCCCATTTCAGTATACTTACTAGGCATATTATGTGTCATCCTGCACAAAACTTAAAACTAATGGTTCATCCTTCCAAAAAGAACAAAACAAACAACTAAAAGTTCTGCAAAAAGAAAGTCTTGTGGCTAACATACAATTTTGTTTACACCCAACTATACACATAAGCATCACCTTGATTATAAACTTCAATGCATGAAAGAAAAGAAACAAAGTCTATCCTACATGCACAACTTCCTACCCAAACTCACCACATGGCATTAAAGCGATAACACACAATACATACCTAAATTCCTTGCAAACCTGCACACATAATTTATTTTTCAAAACTTTCCATTTTAGGAAATTACTATTTTTAGAAAAATTTCATTTTCAAAAGTTTCCAATTTAAGAAATTTCTCTTTCCAAAAATAATTAAAACTTAGGGTACCCCCAAAAAAAATTCATTTTATTTCAAAATCTAGGCTCTAGTAACCACTTTGTAACACCCTGGATTTTCCTTAACTTTTCTACTTTCTAATTTTTCCGGAAAACATGTTGAACTAGTAGATATTACATTTACTAAACTACTATATATGGAAAAACCAAAGTATTACCGCCACCGTGATAACGGCTAAGGCATTTATCAAAGTACTACAGCGGAAGTCTTTCAAACTAAAACAATTTAAAACTAAACTTCAAACAACTTTAAATTTATTACACTTCGGAACCATATTAATGGCCCTTTAAAACCAAACTAAAATTAATGATCAAAAATCTTTCCAAATCCCAAACAATCAAATAAACGTTAGTCTCTAAAAGCAAATGAAATAAGATAAAACTACAACCACATCAAGCGCTCTCACTCCATCCGATCATGAAATGACTTATGCCCACTTGTACCTGCAGCTTTCCTTTTACTAGACAACTACTCACCACAAGTGGGTCATTGTAGGGCCAAGTCCAAGACAAAGCCATGCACAGAAAACAAACAGTCAGCAAAGCCGAGTACATAACTACTAAAGACTATGCAATAACAATAAGAAATAAAACATGCACTCAACTTACCTTTGACAACCTTCTTACATGTACATGGACTTAGTAAGATTATTATTATATTTAACTTTTGGATTCGGCATCGAACGGGTTTCCTTTCCTTAAAAATCGCCCTAATGGGCACCAACTTGGGAGCAACTCCATGAAGGTATTACCTGTGTCACACGAGGTAACGGATATCTAGCGCATTTATAATATAAAAGACTACAACTTCTTGTACTCCAACTAGAAGTCATATATCACTGTTCCATACGACTCCCCCCATTGTTCATACTCAAGGTATATACGTTCCAAGAGTTTTGGTGTGAATCCTCTTACACTTTACGTGATTTAACAGGTTTAACAATGTTATGACTCTCATGCAACATCACATAAAGACATGCATACAAACAAGCAACCATATTCATCATCTTTGCTTTAAGGTGATTCCAAATTAACTTATGTGAGTCCTTTAATTAAACTGAACCTCCTGTACCACACATTAACTGTGAGTGGCTAATAACTTACTTCCTTTTTGACCACTCATTAAACTATGAGTGGTATTATATATAAAATAATTGCTCATTACTTCCATTAATCATGTGAACAAAATTCACGACTACCCTTCTTGTTGATTAAGTATCTAATCAACTTTAAAATTAACTTCTTTCCTTTATTCATAAATCTGTTGGCCAAACTATATTGATCAGAACATTCCAATTCAAGCTCATGTAAATTTAACTTTCCATTTAATCATTGAATTTCATTAAACATTAAAAATATGCTACTAACAACTTGTCATGCATATAAATTCATGATCAAGAACAAGCATACAAGATCCATGTAAACAAGAATTTCTCAAGCATGCATTCTAACTCCTATGTTTGCCTTTATTACTTACGTACCTCGTAAAATAGTTGTGCTACGCCACAACTTCTAGAAGTGGACTACATCAAAGTCTCCTACACAAGGAAAACGAACTGGATTAAAAACCTTGTTGACTAAATGCTACAACAACCTCAACCAACTTCTAAATTTGGAAACTTTGTCTAAACATTTCTTATTTGGTCTCTATTCAATTCCATACTTCAATTTTCTTCTCTACCGCAATTCTACTTAATTTTCGGGACTTAACTATACTTTATAAAACTTAAATAAAATTTTCATGCCACTTTAGAAAAGTGGACAGCAATCTAAATTTATCCAAACTCCTTCAAAACTTTTGAAAATGACACAAATTGATCATATAATGTATTACCTTACTTACATGATCAATTTATGCTATTTACATACTTTAAACGTCTATTTAATTAATTTATAAAATCTGGACAGCATGTTAAACATGCTTAAACCCACTCTTAAACATCATAAAACATACTAAAATATATATATATCATCATAGAACTGATGTGTGATCATACTAATGAAATTTCGACACTGAAAACTCAATTTAACTTGTTTTTATTAAAATTTCAGATTTATTTCTAAACTTTAAAGTCATGAAAAACTTATGGAAACATCATGATTTCATGTCAAAAACACTTCTACAATCTACTAACATGTTATGAAGTCAATCTTTGCTTTATAACAATTTTTCATATGTTAAAACATGTTTATAATATTTATTCAACTCAAATTCATGATTATAGAATTTGGACAGCTTTATAAAACAAGTTTAAAACCCTTAAAAATCAATCTAAACTTAATAACATCAACATAAATTCGCCCACAAATAATCTATGATCATAACATTAAAGTTTGGAACACAAAAATTTATAAAAATCATAATTTTATAAATTTCAAACCTGAATATAATTTCATGATCACCAAAATTAATTCATGCCTATAAAAAAACAATCCATACTTATATAAAAACATAATTAAACTTATAAAAAACATGATTAACAAAATTATAATCATAAATTTGCAAGATTGAAATAAAAATTAAAGAAGTAGAATTTTTTTTTATATAAAAGGTTCGAAAAATACCAAACGAAGGGGAGGAAGTCCGGCGGTGGCCGGTGGTGCAGCGGGTGGCCGGCGGTGTAGCAGGTGGCCGGCGGTGGGTCCGGCTGGGCGCGGATCCCGAGGCACAACTCCTAAATTTTTTTTTTCTTTTGAAACTTCCGACTTTGTTTTTTTTTTCTCTTTTCGGAACTTGTAAGTTTTTTTCTCCCTTTTCTCTCTAAATTTTTGGAATCCTAATTGACTAGTATGATCAGGAAAAGTTTGGAATTTTAGGTTTTGTAGGGAATTTTTAGGCCTCAAAGTAGGATTTTGGTGGGGCCCATAAACACTCCCAAGTAAATTAGGAAACCCTTAAAATTTATTTTTAGAAGTTTTTAAAATATTTTTAATCATAAAAATACTATTTAAGAACACAAATAATACTTTTAACCAAGACTTTATTATTTACTATATTTTTGTTAATTTCTTTTTATTTAATACTTCTATTGAACATAATTTTCAATAAGAATATTAAAATTATACGAATAAATATGAAGATTATACGCATGAAATACAAAAATATTTTGTTTAAATACGTGAAAATGTGGGGTATTACATTAATATGCATGAATCTATGAAAATAGGTGCAATTGCATTATTAGGGAAGCCATTAATTGACCGAAAGAAATTCTTAGTATTTTTATGGCGCATCTATTCTGTTGAATTTATTCTGATTAATTAGGGGAATGATTAAGAATTACATTAGTTTATATTAGTGGGGATGCATAACTCTAGAGCCTTTTATAGATTAAATTCACAACTTTTATTTTATTAGTTTATAGGTTTTTATTAATTTCTCATGCAATCTCCTATTTTTACGGACTCAACTAATTAATTCATAGCATACTATTGATTAATTGAACTTTCTCTGTGGGATCGACCCTGACTTACCCTACTACATGACTAGGAGGTTTTGTTAAGATTTTATTTATGTTATGTTTGTGACAACCTCATCACATTTTAACTTTATTTATTGATTCTAATGACCTTAATACCGTTTGGTAAAATGTTTAAGATTAAAAAAAATGTAACAACAATGGTCTTCTCAAATGCCAAAGAAAAGAAATGCACTCTTTTAATCCACCTTCTCAAATTTTGGGCTAATTTTGACACCAATGATAAAAGGCCCTGATGAGGCATTTCCCGATGTTATCATTAGTACAACTCTACAACAATCAGGCACCCAAATGTAACCATTTGAAAAACAATAATGCAATAAGAAGTAACTGCCTGAAAAAATAATCAAGAGCTAATATGTACCTTTCTAAATATTATTTAGGCGTCAAAATAAGACTGCTAATTATTTATCAGGTGGTCTGGTAGGATGTGACTGCATGATTAACTTTTATAATTTTGTAGGGAAGGGTAAATTATAAAAAAGTAAATGGAAAAATTGACATAAATAATCCGAACTATTCAATTTCCTCTCAATTTATCCGAACTAAAGTTTAAATCTAAATAAACTCAAGTATTGGGGGTGTTGCTCATATTAATCTTAGATGACTTTTAACCTATTAAACAGGTAAAAGTTTGTGGATCCCACAGTATCTCATATACTCAACGTTATTTTCGTACAGTCATTTACTCATTTGAACCCATTTCTCTTTCTTCCTCCTTTATACAGAGAATCAATATCCATTCATTCATCCTCAGCTCTCTCCAAAACTCCAGGATAGAGAAGAAAAGAAAAATAGTTGTCATGAACTAAAAATGCAAAATGCAAAATGGTTATTTGTAGTAAGTTATAATTAGGCCTAGACCTGTAAATTGTGTCGGTTCGTGCCAGGTCGATAACTTACACAGGTCATAGCCCATCAACCTGAGCACGACCTGTTTAATTAAACGAGTCAGTGTAGCAAACTCGAACTCGGCACGCCTTGACCCACCTAACCCGGCACGACCCGCCTAACCCAGTTACATATTTAAAAAAAAAAAAGTAATCGAGATTTATGAAGCATGGATTCATTACTGATTACCGGAAAAATGTACAAAAATCAATTAATTTAACAATTTGCAATCAAGAAGATTAAAGTTGCCAATAAATAAATTAAATACAAATTCCAAATTAAAATATAAGCAAACTCTTAAGTCTTAAACAACAATAATTTGGTATTGGGATTTATTAGTTACCAAATCCTCCTTTGTTTTAATGATTTGATATTTTTTTTCTTTGTGCCTGTGAAACAAGATCGTGATGCCAAAATCTGAAACAAAAAATAGCATACAATTAACTAAGAAATCAAAACCAAAAAATAGAAGTTCGACACAAAGAACAAAGCGAACAACAAGAAATCTGAAACCAAAAAATCCCAATCGAAATAAGAAAATCAATTCAGAAAATATGAAAACAATGAAATAAAACATGAAATACAAAACAAAAAAAAAACGAAAGAATGAAAAGAAACATTAATTCGAACTAATAAAAAAATGTAAATGCCTTCTTAATATTGTGATGAGTGATGAGCCTCCAGACTAAAGACAAAAAAATTGATATTGAGATGAATAAAGAAAAAATGGAGAAGAAAGGAGTTGAGAAAATCAAGTAAAAATGGAGAAGAAATGAGATTAATCAAGTAGCTAGTGAGAAAGATGAGAGAATGATAGTGAAGACTGAAGAAGGAGAATATACAAGAAATGATGAAGTGAGAAAAAAGAGAGAGGATGGAAACCCTATGATGTGATTAATGATAGAAAATCGCCAACCACACAAGGATAGAAAACTAGTTTGGTTTTCTCTAAAGCAAATTAAAGCACCAAGAAAAACGATCTAGGTCGAATAATTTTGTGAATTGATTAAAGCTATGCACCCTCAATTCTTAAAATTATCCTCACAAGAGTCTAAAGCCTAAGTACCAACTCTCAATATGCTCGAATTTTCCTCACACTCGGTTTTGTGTTTGTTTTGTAGAAAACAAATAAAACTTAAACAATAATGTTTATTGAATTCTCTAATCTGAATTTTATAAAATAATGTTGAGATTATTTATAGTCATAATCATCAACAAAATCCTAACAAAATTAAGCTTAAAACACACGCACAAATAAAGGGAAAAATCGCCCCACACGCACACATGACTCACAAGATAAGATTGCCACATCAGCACTGCATGTCATTCTTATCTTGCTAACAAACTATATCTAAACAAAAAAAATATCCTAACAAATTTTCTAAGACCTTGCTAAACAAGATTATCCAGCAAAATCCACCCAAGATTCTCAGAAAAAACGTTGCCGAACAACCATGAAGATCGACGCAAAAAAACGCCACACAACCTTGCTCGTTTTTGCGCATTTTTCAAGAAAATGTGTAAATCTTCAAGAAACTCTTCAAGATTCGATCTTTTAATCAAGAAACCTTCACAAACGTATTTTCCTCGACCCTTAGATAGAATATGATGCATAATGCTCCACTAGACCCAAAACCGTAAAAGCCTGAAATGAGAAAAACCCTATCCACTGACGTGGGAAAAAACTCATAGGCAAAAACCATCTTATTCCCCTAATTCCGCCATTCTTTCCTTTGCTTCAAATGATCAAGTAAATTCAAATGTCACCATACACACCCATGATGATGTCTTTGAAGATCCCAAAAGCCTTGAATCTCCATAAGCTATTATTTCCCCTATACTTGCATCATTTTTAGAAGCCATTATCAAACCTTTGAAGTTATCACTTTGTTTAGTATCATCCTCCTCTTCTTCAAAAGAGTTTGTCCTCAAACCTCGAAGTTGATCATCAGGAACATAAGGAGACAAATCACCAATGTTGAATGTAGCATGAACACCATATTCTCCTGGCAATTCGAGTTTATATGCATTGTCCCCTATCTTGCTCACGATTTTGAATGGTCCATCACACCTAGGCATTAGCTCGTTTTTCCTTTGATTAGGAAATCTTTCCTTCCTTAGGTGTAACCATACTAAATCACCTTCCTTGTATGTGTGTTGAAATTTGTTCTAGTTAGCTCTTGTCTTGTAGATATCATTCACATGCTCAATTCTTGCTCTAACCTTTGCATGTAACTTCTACATATATTCAATTTTAGCTAAATCATCTTTATGAACGAGCTCACCTTTGAGAATAGCCACGAAATCAATGGGTAACTTGGGATTGACTCCATAAACAACTTCAAAAGGTGAATGCTTAGTTGCATATGTAGGTGAAAGATTATAAGCAAACTCTGCCATGAGCTAAATTCAAGTCCCAATCTTTTTGTGTCTTGCTTAACAACCCACGAAGTAACACGCCTAGTGTTTAGTTTGTGACCTCAGTTTGACCATCTGTTTATGGATGATAAGTACTGAAGAGTAGTTTTGTTCCAATCAAACGCCATAATGATTTCAAGAAATATCTCATGAATTTCTTGCCCTGTCACTCACAATTGTTTTTGGCACCCCATGTAACCTGAAAATGTCTCAATAATACAACTCTGCAACATTCACAACATCATCAGTCTTGTGACAAGGTATGAAGTGAGCCATCTTTGATAACCTATCAACCACAACCATAATAGCATCCTTTTGCCTTGCAGTTCTAGGAAAACCAACTATAATATCCATAGAAATATCATCCCAAGGGGCTTCTGGCACTGGCAATGGTGTATAGAATCCATGATGGAAGGATTCCTTTGCTTTCTGACAAACAGCACACTGTGAGATAATTGCTTCAACATCTGCAATCATTCTAGGCCAATAGAAATGTTCCTGCAACATTGTCAATGTTTTTGTATTGCCAAAATGACCTGCAATTCCACCCCCATGCACCTCTTTGACGAGCAATTCACGAATACTACACTTAGGGATGCTAAGTAGATTCCCTTTAAATAAGAATCCATCATGTAGCACATAAGACCCCATTGACCCCTTCGTAATTTGTGAATATATAGGATCAAAATCCCCATCCTGCTCATAATATTGTGCAATTATCTCCAAACCAAGCAATTTGAAATTAAGGACACCAATTAAAGCATACCTCCTTGATAGAGCATCAACAATCACATTAGATTTGCCTTCTTTATACTTTGATGAAAAGTGAAAAGATTGCAAAAATTCAACCCACTTAGCAGGTCTCGGATTGAGTTTATGTTGGCCATTGATATGCTTCAGAGCCTCATGATGAGAATGCAATACAAAGTGACTTGGTCGCAGATAATGACTCCAGTGATCCAATGCTCGAACAATAACATAGAATTCCTTGTCATCGGTAGAGTAGTTCAACCTTGCTCCATGAAATTTCTCACTAAAATAAGCTATAGGCCGCTTACCTTGAACCAACACTGCACCAATTCCCACGCCACTAGCATCTGTCTCAACTTTAAAAGGTTTCGAAAATTCTGGTAAGGCTAAAATAGGAGCTTGACAAAGCAACCTCTTCACCAATTCGAACACCTTTGCGCATCTTTAGTCCATTCAAACTTCTCTTTATTCTTCTTAATACACTCGGTCATAGGAGCTACTACAAAAGAGAAATTTTTCGCAAATCTTCTATAGAAAGAAGCTAAACCATGGAAAGCACGCACCTCGGTCACAGATTTCGGAATTGGCCATGATTTAATAGCTTCTACTTTCAAAGGATCAACTGAAACACCATCCTTAGAAACAACGTCACACTAGTTACCATGAAAGAGCACTTTTTGAGCTTAGCATACAACTTTTGCTTCCTCAAAGTTTCGAACACTTCTCTTAGATGCTGCAGATGATCTTCTACACTAGCACTATACACCAGTATATCATCTAAGTAGACAACCACAAACTTTCCAATGAAAGTCTTCAAAACTTCATTCATCAATCTCATAAAAGTACTAGGATCATTAGTAAGTCCAAAACGCATAACTAACCATTCATAGAGACCTAGCTTGGTTTTGAATCCTGTCTTCCATTCATCACCCTCTTTCATTTGAATTTGATGATAACCACTCCTCAAATCAATTTTAGTAAACACTTGTGAGCCAAACAATTCATCCAATAAATCATCTAAACGAGGAATAGGAAACCTATATTTGATGGTGATGTTGTTCACTGCTCTAGAATCAATGCATATTCTCCATGATCCATCCTTCTTAGGAACAATTAATGTTGGTACTGCACATGGACTCATACTCTCCCTGACATACCCTCTTGCCATCAATTCTTCAATCTGATGTTGAATCTCCTTAGTTTCTTGTGGATTGCACCTGTAAGCTGGTTCATTAGGAATCTGAGCTCCATGAACCAGAACAATCTGATGGTCAATTCCTCTGATGAGCGGCAACCCTGGTGGCAATTCATCAGGAAATATATCTTGATATTCGTGCAATAACGGGCGCAACTCACGAGGGATGCTCGTTGCTTTCTCTTTCACTTCCTTAGCCATCAACGCATAGAACTTCTCACAATTCTTCACCTCTTGCACCATGGCTTTCTCATCAATCAATAAAACACCCTTTTTATTGCTCACATCTTTCGAAAATTTGAGCCTTCTAAAGGTTTCAACGCAACTAGTTTACCTTGTGCCTGCTTTCTAATGATGTATATATTTGTTCTACCATCAAACTTTACAAATCTATCATACTGTCATAGTATTCCAAGCAATATATGGCACGCATCTGTAGGACATACATCAGAAAGCACTTGATCATCGAAATTTCCAATCTTAAAATTAACCGGAGCTTGTTTATTTACCTTGACATCACTTGTGTTACTGAGCCAATGTAACTTGTAAGGTTAAGGATGTTCAATGGTAGGAATCTCCAGTTTGTTGATCAATACAGTAAAGACCACATTAGTGCAACTACCTGAATCAATGATTAGATCACACACTCTTCCTAGAACATTCCACCTGGTGATGAAAATCTTTTCCCTCTGGTTCTCTGTAGGTGGCGCAACTTTGGATTGCAAAACCCTTCGGAGAACTAAACTCTGGCCATCCACTTCAGGAGTAATCTCTTTGATCTCCTCTCCCTATGTATCGTAACTCACGCCATCTTTTTGTTGTTGACGTTCATTCTCCTCTTCTTCAAATTCTACATCATCTGCCCAATTTCGAGTAGTATGAACTCTTGAATATGGACAATCCTTCTGAATATGACCTTGACCTTTGCACTTGAAGCATGTACGTTGATCAGGGTTTGGAGGTTTAGTAGAAGAGCCTTTATCCTTGATATACATAGGAGGTTTAGAAGTGGAATCGAAATTTTGTTTATAAGGAACAACGGCACCTTCTTTCTTCACAAAAGGTTTCGAAAAGTGACTATTTTTTTCGAAAATTGCTTCTCAACCCTAGATGAAACCTTGCAAACCTCATCAGTCCAGTATGGTTGTAATTCCATATTCTCTCTAATTCTTTCATCTAGAACAGCAACATAACGAGCAACTTGATGATCCTTAAAAGGCGTGTCACGCACCTAACAAAAATAACCTAACTTTTCCTCCTAACTATGTAGTGGGGCAAGTAAGAGTCGAATCCCAAGAGACTAAATGGTTTAAAGTGGTCGATTTTGATTCTACTTTATACTAAGCAAGTAAAAAATTAGAGTTAGGCACCACCACTAGCACAATTGACACAAGCAATTCATAGCCCAATTTAATCGACTAATTATTCAAGAGAAAAGGTAACCCTATAAAATACCACAAACCTCTCCCGAGTATCTATGGCTTCCTTAATTTGCAATCAAGCCTACTCCCGTGGTATCATGCAAATCAAAGACTTTAATCACAAAACCCTAACTTTCTAACAATTCATTCTACCTACTCCCGTGGAGAATTTCATGTTCTTAATTGAAATACCCAAATTCATCAATACCCAAAGACAATGAATTCATAACAATACCAACTATCCCTAATCTAGTATTGGCATAAGCACAATCAATTAAGCATGAACAATCAACAATTAAATTGGGGATTTTACAAAATTGTTCAAGAATCAATCAGGGCTAGGGATTGACCTAACCCTAGGTTAACAAAACTACTCACACATAATTGTTGAATAAACAAGACAAAAATTAAAAGAAAGCATGATTAACAACAATAAAAAGAGAATAGAGAAAAGAAGAATATTACTTGAATTGATGAAATTGCCAAAACAATGTCAAAGAACCAAAGTTGAGAATGTGTGCCACAAAACTAAGGAGAACTAAAAGTTTTTCTCTAAAAAAAACTGATATTCAAGTATGTGTAAAAGTTAGAAAGAAAAACTCCTCAAAAAACCTATTTAGATGCCAGGAATATGAAGAGTTGTCTACATCAAAGAAAAGGTCGCAACCGGGGTGTGGCATGTGATATCAGGCCGCAACTAGAGTGCGGAGTAGGCTGATTTTCGCTTCAAAATACTTCAAAAACAAATGGCCACAACTAGGTTGTGGCAAACTAAGTCATTTCCACAACCATGTTGCGGTAGGTCTTCATGAGCAACTCTTTTGAAGCTTTTCACCACCATAGATGCCTTGATTTATCAATTCTTTGATCAATATCCAATTCGCTCTACTTGCATCTCCAATAATCTTAGCAAAAGCACCTAAAACCTACAAAAACAAAGTAAAATACACCCGAGAAGAACAATAGCAAAGTATAAAGCATAATGGCTCTAAAAGGTTGAAACTATGGGAAAAGTAAGATGAAAACACACAAATTTAGCATAGAAATATGAGTATAAAATGGTGTTATCAAACTCCCCCACACTTAACCTTTGCTCGTCCTCGAGAAAAGAAAACAAAATAAGAAAAACTACACTAGAAAGCAATAAAACCTATACTCACTGTCGTAGGAATCACGGCCACTTTTAGCGTAAATAACAAGCCATTCAAACCTCCTAATCGCTTAAAAGGACGAGTGTGCTCTCGTGAAGGTTTCCAAAGAGATTAATCCACAACTCTAAATTCAATCAAAGCAAAGGTTTTCAAAAAAATCAACATTTCTCAACCAAGGAGCAAGATAAGGATTATAGGGACACTAATGTGTGCTCAACCGTCATGCCTAAGAGAGTAAGCAAGCTATCTCACCCTCGAAAGACTGATCACAAATGAGCGTTTGAGGGCCCAATCAATCATGACAAAACATTTCTCACTCCATACCAAAACTTCCCTCCCCAACCTCAAAGGCATATGACAATGTGGCGTCTCATAACTCGAAATGATAGAGCTCAAAAGATAATCAAAGTGAGTGTAATCAAGCAATTCTAGCACATGTCTCAAGAAAAATACTCATGGCTTCCTCCGTTATACGACTCAACCATCTAGAGTTAGAAGGACTTGTGGGTTGTAACGTTAGGCTTAAGGTAGGTAGGGAAAGAAATTTGGCCGTGGTGCTCTTCCTAGTTAAGTGAAACTTTACGAAACAAGAGCTAAGTCAAACCAAGGGGCAAATGCTTCCCCCAACTCAATCACTACACACAAACAAGGAGCCAAAACAACTATATACAAACCCCTTTTTGCTTTTCTACCATGAACACTAAATCTTTGGGAAATTTTTTTCTCTTCTTTTTTTGTTTTTTTTTTTTTTTTGAATTTTTTTTTTTTTTGAATTTTTTTTTTTTGAATTTTTTCATTTTTTTTTTTTTGATTTTTTTTTGTTTTTTAACCTATATATACATGGGGCTTAAGCTCCAAACAAATGCACTAAACAAAACTCAACTACTTATCAACATTAAAACTTAACAACTTTACAAGTATAGCTCTATATCACTTGACACTAAGGGTAAATCAAACAAAATTTGGCTAAGGCTCATAGAGTTGGCTAACAAGAAGTGGAAGCTCAAATGAGTTGCAAATGTTAATGAAAACCCAAAATCCCAATTTTATTGAAGGAAAATAAAACAAAATAGGTAAATGAAAAATAAAATAAAATAAAAATTTTGTGTCCCAAATTTCCCTCAAATGAATGCCTTCATCATTCCCTAAATTAGTTCGGTCAAAACTTCGGAAAACCATGGGATGCAAACAACACAATAAAGACATATGCTAGACCCTCAAATGTGTTTATGACTTTGAAGTGCCTAGGGGCTCTAAAAAAAATCACCTCTCACCTCACATGGTCAAAAGTTCAAATACCACAAAGCAAGGCCTCATCATAGGTTGGGCTACTCCCGGCTTGGCCTAAAAGGCTCACCACCAAAAGTACCCATGAGTGAGAGAATGAAAAGTCCAATTGCTACAAGTGACAAGCAAACCCCTCAAGACAATCAAGCCAAACACACAAAACTCAAATCCAATCTCAAGAATCCAAGGTCAAGATAAAACCATTCATCCACTTTGCTTTGAAATAATTAGAATTTTTTTTAGTTCTTTTAATATTATTAGAGAAACTTTTCATTAGAAGAAAAGGAAACTAGTACATACAAAGGTGTGGTATCCCTCCCCCACACTCGAAATTTGCAATGTCCACAGTGAAATATAAAAGCATAAAACAAGGAAGGGAGGGAAACTTACAGATCCTCGCTAAGGAGGGGGAAGAGAAGGGTGTGAGAACCCTTGTGAATGCAGCCAAGTACTAAAAGCAGAGATAATGCCAAATATGAAAGCTACTTCACTCTTCATCGCCTTAATATCGATCTTTAACTCATCAACAGAAGCTTGCAAGGTGTAGATTATACCAGCATCAAGCAACTTTAGAACCTCTTTTCTAACTACCTTCGTCATGTTTGGATTAAGTTGTCTTTGAGGTTCAGTAGAAGAAGCATGATCGTCATCAAGAATAATCTTGTGCATACAAAATGAAGGGTTAATTCCCTTGATATCATCAATGCCGTAGCCTATAACAATTTTATATTTTCTCAAAACAGTAAGCAATTTCTAAATTTGTATGTCATCAAGCTCATCATTAACAATAACAGGATATGTTCTATTTGGACCCAAATATGCATATTTCAAAGAAGGGGGAAGGGGCTTTAACTCTACCTCAGGAGGCGTAGTACTCTCCTTAAATCCTCCATGTGTCAACACCTCCTTGATGGGCTCATCTTTAGGTAGTGAACGGGACTCCTCTAAAAGCTTTGTGTATGCCCTAGTCTCCCAATCCTCTTCATCAACACTTCCCATGAGAATTGTTTGCAAAGAATCATTAAGATGCATATTTGAAGTTTCCGCTTCCATCACCTCATCTAGAGCATCCACTCTATAAGCAGTTTCTCCCGTAGAAAGAGCCTCCATGGAGCTTGTGAGATTGTACTCCATCTTCTCATTACCCACCTCAAAGGTAATCTTTCCATTCTTCGTATCAACGATGGCTCCAGCAGTGGCCAAGAAAGATCTCCCAAAAATGATAGGGACTTGCGCATCCTCCTCCATCTCCATGACTACAAAGTCACATGGAATAAAGAACTTCCCAACACGAAGAGGAACGTCTTCAAGAATACCAAGTGGAAACTTCACAGTCCTATCTGCCAATTGTAAAGAGATGCGCGTGGGCTTTAGTTCACCCATATGAAGCTTCTCGCAAATAGACAAGGGCATAAGGCTAACACTTACTCCAAGATCACAAAGAGCCTTTTTGATCTCAATATCACCAAGCTTGACAGGAATGGAATAACTTCCGGGGTCTCCAAGCTTCTTTGGAAGCTTGTTTTGCAAGATGGCACTACATTCCGCCGTGAGAGCATATCTTTCAAGAACTTTGCATAAGAGGGCATTTCTGAGATAGCATCCAATAATGGTATGTTTATGTGCAACTTTTTCAAAATATCAAGGAACTTCCCATATTTCTTCTCTAGCTTCGCTTCTGCCAACCTTTGTGGGAATGGAACTGGTGGCTTATATGGCTCAACGGGAGTAGGATTAGGTTCCTTTTTCTCTTCCTCTTCGACCACATTCTCTACCACCTTCTCCATTTCATCTACTTCATTCACTTGCTTGTTTAGTGGCTCCTCAATGGGAGGATCTTGTAGCTCTTTTCCACTTCTCAAAGTAACCGCATTGATTTGACCCTTGGGTGGTTGCTCAGTATTGCCAGGAAATTGGCCCATAGGCCTTGAAGATTGACCTACTTGTTCAGCAAGTTGACTTACTTGACTTTCTAAGAGTTTTTGTGAAGTATTTAATTCTTGGAGGCTTTGGAGCTTATTTTGAATCTCCGCATCACGTTTTGCTTGTTGACTAAGGAAGTTCTCTATCATGAC
The DNA here is from genome assembly GCA_016808085.1 of Suaeda aralocaspica. Taxonomy (NCBI): domain Eukaryota; kingdom Viridiplantae; phylum Streptophyta; class Magnoliopsida; order Caryophyllales; family Amaranthaceae; genus Suaeda; species Suaeda aralocaspica. The sequence goes on from PYUH01000180.1 coordinate 1,802,269, forward strand.
CTCTAAGTTGCTCTTTTGTTGGACTGGAGAAGGTTGAGGATTGACATTCTAGGATAATTGATTGAATGGTGCTCTGGTTTGGAAACCTGGCGGTGCATTGAAGTTGTTGCGAGGTGGAGGTGGATTCAATTGTGCTTGAGTGTTCTTGTATGAAAATGCAGGATTATGCTTCCACCCCTCATTATATGTGTTAGAATAAGGATCAAACAACCGCCTTGTGTTGGAATTATAAAGAGCATTGGCTTGCTTAATAAACATCCCATCATTTTTGACTTGACATTGATTAGCGGCATGACCTTGTACTCCACACATTTGATATGTGACTGCCATAGAGGTTCCAACTTGCAATTGATCAGAAAGTGCCTGCACAGTACTAGCCAAAGATGTTAGTGCATCAACATCATATTTACCTCCCTTCTTTGAACTATTTCGACTACTTGGATGATAGTTGTCATTGGCCGCCATTTTTTCAATCAACTCCTTTGCTTCATTTGGATTCTTAGTCATAAGGGAACCACCTGAAGCAGCATCAATGTAGATACGAAACTCATGTGTCAAACCATTGTAGAAAGTTTGTATCAACATCCATTCGGGAATGCCGTGATGAGGGCATTGCCTTTGCAAGCGTAGAAACCTTCCCCATGCTTCATATAATGACTCATCATCAGATTGCTGAAAGGTTGCTAGCTAGTTCCTTAAGATTGCGGTCTTTTCTTGCCCCAAAAACTTCACTAAGAATGCTTTGGCAAGTTTATCCCAAGTATCAAAGGTTCCAACACCTTCATCCTGCAGCCACTCCCTTGCTCTATCTCGAAGAAAGAACGGAAAGAGGCGTAGTCGAATAGCATCCTCACTCACATTATTGATCTTCACAGTATCACATTTCTCCAAGAAGCTTGCAATATGTCTTACAGGGCATTCAGTGGCTAGCCTCGCAAATGAATCATTAGAGATGAATTGGATGAACTGAGGCTTGAGCTCAAAATTTGCAGCATTGACAGCAGGTCGAACAATACTAGATAGTGCACCAGTTGTAGTGTCTGGTACACCATACTCCAAAAGTGATTTAGCACGTTCCTCAGCCATTGCTTCCTGTGTAATCTGATTTCTTCTCCTTCTTCTTCTACCTCCTTGGCTACGTGTTGTAGCTTCGATTTCAAGGTCTATACGAATCTTATTTTGTTGACCTGTTCGTCGAGTTTGCATGCAACAAGGAAAACTAGTAACAAAAGATCAAATAACAAAGAAATATAGCCCAAGCAACAAACTAAATAGAGGTTTAGCAAAAATATATCAAAACTAACTAATTTAAACACTGTTAGTCCCCGGCAACGGCGCCAAAAATTTGAAAGGCGTGTCGCGCACCTAACAAAAATAACCTAACTTTTCCTCCTAACTATGTAGTCAGGCAAGTAAGGGTCGAATCCCAAGAGACTAAATGGTTCAAAGTGGTCGATTTTTATTCTACTTTATACTAAGCAAGTAAAAATTAGAGTTGAGATTTGATTAACTATTCTAACACTAAACAAGACTAATGGAAATACAATGATTAAATTCAAGGAATAAAAACACCTAGAGTTAGGCACCACCACTTGCACAATTGACACAAGCAAGTCATAGCCCAATTTAATCGACTAATTGTTCAAGAGAAAAGGTAACCCTATAAAATACCACAAACCTCTCCCAAGTATCTACGACTTTCTTAATTTGCAATCAAGCCTACTCCCGTGGTATCATGCAAATCAAAGACTTTAATCACAAAACCCTAACTTTCTAACAACTCATTCTACCTACTCCCGTGGAGAATTTCATGTTCTTAATTGAAATACCCAAATTCATCAATACCCAAAGACAATGAATTTGTAACAATACCAATTATCCCTAATCTAGTATTGGCATAAGCACAATCAATTAAGCATGAACAATCAACAATTAAATTGGGGATTTTACAAAATTGTTCAAGAATCAATCATGGCTAAGGCTTGACCTAACCCTAGATTAATAAAATTACTCACACATAATTGTTGAATAAACTAGACAAAAATTAAAATAAAGCATGATTAACAACAATAAAAAGAGAATAGAGAAAAGAAGAATATTACTTGAATTGATGAAATTGCCAAAACAATGTCAAAGAACCAAAGTTGAGAATGTGTGCCACAAAACTAAGGAGAACTAAAAGTTTTTCTCTAAAAAAAACTGATGTTCAAGTATGTGTAAAAGTTAGAAAGAAAAACTCCTCAAAAAAACCTATTTAGATGCTAGGAATATGAAGAGTTGTCTACATCAAAGAAAAGGTCGCAATCGGGGTGTGGCATGTGATATCAGGCCGCAACTAGAGTGCGGAGTAGGCTAATTTTCCCTTCAAAATACTTCAAAAACAAATGGCCACAACTAGGTTGTGGCAAACTAAGTCATTTCCACAACCATGTTGCGGTAGGTCTTCATGAGCAACTCTTTTGAAGCTTTTCACCACCATAGACGCCTTGATTTATCAATTCTTTGATCAATATCCAATTCACTCTACTTGCATCTCCAATAATCTTAGCAAAAGCACCTAAAACCTACAAAAACAAAGCAAAATACACCCGAGAAGAACAATAGCAAAGTATAAAGCATAATGGCTCTAAAAGGTTGAAACTATGGGAAAAGTAAGATGAAAACACACAAATTTAGCATAGAAATATGAGTATAAAATGGTGTTATCAAACGCCCCACACTTAACCTTTGCTAGTCCTCGAGAAAAGAAAACAAAATAAGAAAAACTACACTAGAAAGCATTAAAACCTATACTAACTGTCGTAGGAATCACGGTCACTTTTAGCGTAAATGACAAGCCATTTAAACCTCCTAATCGCTTAAAAGGACGAGTGTGCTCTCGTGAAGGTTTCCAAAGAGATTAACCCACAACTCTAAATTCAATCAAAGCAAAGGTTTTCAAAAAAAAATCAACATTTCTCAACCAAGGATCAAGATAGAGATTATAGGGACGCTAATGTGTGCTCAACCGTCATGCCCAAGAGAGTAAGCAAGCTATCTCACCCTCGAAAGACTGATCACAAATGAGCGTTTGAGGGCCCAATCAATCATGACAAAACATCTCTCACTCCATACCAAAACTTCCCTCCCCAACCTCAAAGGCACATGACAATGTGGCGTCTCATAGCTCGAAATGATAGAGCTCAAATGATAATCAAAGTGAGTGTAATCAAGCAACTCTAGCACATGTCTCAAGAAAAATACTCATGGCTTCCTCCGTTATACGACTCAACCATCTAGAGTTAGAAGGACTTGTGGGTTATAACGTTAGGCTTAAGGTAGGTAGGGAAAGAAATCTTTCCGACGTGCTCTTTCTTTTCCTTTACCTTCCATCCATAAACTAGCTAAGCCAGTTAACTTCAATTCTGCAACCTTATATGATTTTCGATCATCATACCCCTTCTATTTGAAAATTCGTTCAATTCTTCTTAGCCAATCCAGGAACTTTTTAGGATCCAAACTTCCACTGAATTTTCGATCATCATCCTTAGGCCTATCCTTCTTTTTGTGCCTACTCACAGGTTCGTCATTGCTAGAACTTGATGAGTACCTCTTTCTTGGTTTGGGTGCACTTCTTGAGCTTGATTGCTCATTATCAGAACTAGTACTTGACTCCCCTTTGCTTCTATCCTTGGTTTTTCTAGGTGACTTCAATTTTTCGGCAAAATCCTTCATGGTAGCCTCAAACATAGCCTTCAGTAGTAATCTTAGGAGTATTCACTTTGTCAGCTGACAAGATTGAACGTGTTTAAACAATGAGATTATGCAATAACCTTGAGGATTAATTTCCTCTCAAAGAGAGCACCAAAAGTTGATGTGATTAATGATAGAAAATCGCCAACCACACAAGGATAGAAAACTAGTTCGGTTTTCTCTAAAGCAAAGCACCAAGAAAAACGATCTAGGTCGAATAATTTTGTGAATTGATTAAAGCTATGCACCCTCAATTCTTAAAATTATCCTCACAGGAGTCTAAAGCCTAAGCACTAACTCTCAATAAGCTCGAATTTTCCTCACACTCGAAAATTCTCACACTCGGTTTTGTGTTTGTTTTGTAGAAAACATATAAAACTTAAACAATAATGTTTATTGAATTCTCTAATCTGAATTTTTAAACTGATGTTGAGATTATTTATAGTCATAATCATCAAAAAAATCCTAAAAAAATTAAGCTTAAAGCACAAGCACAAATAAAGGGAAAAATCATCCTACACACACACGCATGACTCACAAGATAAGATTGCCACATCAGCACTGTATGTCATTCTTATCTTCCTAACAAACTCTAACAAACTATATCTAAACAAAAAAAAATATCCTAACAAACTTTCTAAGACCTTACTAAACAAGATTATCTAGAAAAATCCCCCAAGATTCTCAGAAAAACACGTTGCCCAACAACCATGAAGATCGACGCAAAAACACGCCACACAACCTTACTCGTTTTTGCGCATTTTTCAAGAAAATGTGTAAATCTTCAAGAAATTCTTCAAGATTCGATATTTTAATCAAGAAACCTTCAAAAACGTATTTTACCCGACCCTTAGATAGAATATGATGCACAATGCTCCACTAGACTCAAAACAATAAAAGCCTGAAAGGAGAAAAACCCTATAAACCACTACAAGAAAACAGCTAATTTGCGACGGAATAATTCCTTCGGAAAAACCCCAAATTCCATCGCAAAAGGTATTTGCGACGGAGTTCCGTCGCAAGAAGGTCATCGCTATTCTCTTCGTCGCAAATAATTGGTTATTCCGACAAAATTTTCGTCGCAAAATCCAAATTTGGGAGGGAATTTTCCGTCGCAAAATCCAAATTTGAGAGGGAATTTTCCGTCGCAAATTTGCTAGGGAATTTTCCATCGCAAATCCCCCATTTTGCGGCCGAAAATTCCCTCGCAAACTAGCGCTTAATTTGCAGCTTTTAAATTTTCCATTTATTTTACGACGATAAATTCCGTCAGAAAAGTTATAATAAATTCTTATATGACAAATTGCAATGAATAGTTCCGTCGAAATTTTGCAATTTCTTTTTAAAAACACTACTGCAAACCATAATTAGTACCTGCATATCTATATATACCATTACCATTTCCGTTCTGTTGCGACGATCACATCAAGGATATTGTTTCAAACATTTTAAAACATAAATAAATTAATTTGTGTCTTACAATTACCATTAAATACTACCATAAAAAGTTTAATAATAATAGTAATTACATACAACTAAACTATATGTCAATTCGATAATACGATATATCCTAAAACACAAGTAAGCTAACTAAACTGGAGTGCCTTGACCTGCGCCATTACCCGAGTCATCTCTGGGGTCTCTACGATGACTCTGGAAAGAAGAACAACAGTAAGTGCCGAATCCCTGAATCCGACTCATCAGCTCCTCCACATGCTCTGTATTTCTCTACTCCATTGCGGCCATCTCTGCCTGCATCTCATTCCTGACCTCCTCTTGAACCTCCTGCCTTAACTCATCACGAATATGGGTTGAAATCCTCCCGAAACTCCTGCAGCTGGGTTGTGACATTCTCTACCCTATTGTCAAAATGTTCTTGCATTTGAGAAATGACAGAGGGAGTGTACTGCTGTGACGATGTACATCGCCTGAACGACCCGTAGTACAGCTCAGCACCACTACCAAGACCATTGACGTGACCTTTCTTGCTGCGCCCACTAGATGCCTCCCAATACATCTCATTTGGCGTCTTTGGAGTTTCCGCATTGGAGGAATCCTCAACCAGCTTCTGATATGTTTCAACAACACGCACTTGATTGAAACAAACATACTAATAGAGGAATACACATAGACAACTATTTCAACTTGTGTTTAATTATGTGTCCAACTTCGCTAAAAAATGAATGAAACATAGCTACAATTGTGGCCATTTCACTAGTTTCATTTCAAAAAAACTTATACATGAAATAAACATTCCTATAAAGCATATTTATAACTTTGTAAGGTTTAAATTTAAAGTAAATGACAAGTTCAAAGTGATTTTTGCTCAAAATACCTCAAAATGGCAATTTACTTGCCCATTTCATTACCGTCTCTTCAATTAAGCTTATAAGTACCTTTAACTTTCATATATTGCATATTTAGATGTGTCTATGTTTTTAATTTATTGAAATGTGACATTACAACCGTTTTGGGCTCACATTCAATCAAAAAGGCTACAAAATCACGAAAAGTGGCTAATACCATGGCCAAGTCACTAGTTATTCTTCATTTAAGCTTATAACTAATTAAAACATTCCTAAATAGCATATTTACAAGTGTATAAGTCCTCAAATTAACTTAAAAGTTACCTTCCAAGTGTTTTGGGCTCAATATTACCCAACATGACTCAAAACATCTCAAAATGGCTATTTACTTGCCCATTTCATTACCGTCTTTTCAATTAAGCTTATAAGTACCTTTAAAATTCATATACTGCATATTTAGGGGTGTCTATGTTTTTTAATTTATTAAAATGTCACATTACAACCATTTCGGGCTGACATTCACTCAAAAAGGCCCCAAAATCACGAAAAGTGGCTACTACCATGGCCAAGTCACTAGTTGTTCTGAATTTGAGCTTATAACTAATTAAAAGATTCCTCAATAGAATATTTACAAGTATATAAGTCCTAAAGTTAAGTTAAAAGTTAACTTCCAAGTGTTTTGGGCTCAATATCACCCAAAATGACTCAAAACACATCAAAATGGCTATTTACTTGCCCATTTCATTATCGTCCCTTCAATTAAGCCTATAAGTACCTTTAACATTCATATACTGCAAATTTAGAGGTGTCTATGTTTTTTAATTTATTGAAATGTGACATTACAACCGTTTTGGGCTGACATTCACTCAAAAAGGCCCCAAAATCCCGAAAAGTGGCTACTACCATGGCCAAGTCACTAGTTGTTCTGAATTTGAGCTTATAACTAATAAAAAGATTCCTAAATAGAATATTTACAAGTGTATAAGTCCTGAAGTTAAGTTAAAAGTCGACTTCCAACTGTTTTGGGCTGAATATCACCCAAAATGACTCAAAACACATCAAAATGGCTATTTACTTGCTCATTTTATTACCGTCTCTTCAATTAGGCTTATAAGTACCATTAACATTCATATACTGCATATTTAGCGGTGTCTATGTTTTTAATTTATTGAAGTGTGACATTACAACCGTTTTGGGCTCACATTCACTTATAAAGACTCCAAAGTCACGAAAAGTGGCTACTACCATGGCCAAGTCACTAGTTGTTCTTCATTTAAGCTTATAACTAATTCAAACATTCTTAACTAGCGTATTTACAAGTGTACAAGTCCTTAAGTTAACTGAAAAGTCAACTTCCAAGTGTTTTGGGCTCAATATCACCCAAAATGACTCAAAACACATCAAAATGGCAATTTACTTGCCAAATTCATTACCGTCTCAACAATTAAGCGTATAAGTAACTTTAACATTCATATACTGCATACTTAGAGGTGTCTATGTTTTTTAATTTATTGAAATGTGACATTACAACCATTTTGGGCTCACATTCACTCAAAAAGGCTCCAAAATCTCGAAAAGTGGCTACTACCATGGCCAAGTCACTAGTTGTTCTTCATTTAAGATTATAACTAATTAAAACATTCCTAAATAGCATATTTACAAATGTATCAATCCTCAAGTTAACTTAAAAGTCAACTTCCAAGTGTTTTGGGCTCATTATCACCTAAAATGACTCAAAACACATCAAAATGGCTATTTACATGGCCATTTCATTACCGTCTCTTCAATTAAGCTTATAAGTTCCTTTAATATTCAAATACTTCCTATTTAGAGGTGACTATGTTTTTTAATTTATTGAAATGTTACATTACAACCGTTTTGGGCTCACATTCACTCAAAAAGGCTCCAAAATCACGAAAAGTGGCTACAATCATGCACTACAAGAAAAAGGGAAAATAGCGACGGATTTTTTGCGACGGAAGTAAATTCCGTCGCAAATATATAGTTTGCGACGGAAATCCCCTTGTTTGCGACGGAAATAGCCGTCGCAAAAAAGTGACAAACCAAATCAGATGACTAAATACTTTTTGCGACGGAATAATCCCTCGCAAATTTGCGACGGAATTAATTCCGTCGCAAAATTCCCTCGCAAAAAGTCGACAAAACCTTATTTTATTTTTTCACCAAAAAATTAAACCAACACTTCTTCTTCTTCTTGTTCGCCATTCTCCCTTCTCCCACAAACTAACCTAACCCAAAAACCCTCCTTCGCCATTCTCCTTGCTGTTCTTCGCCATTCTCCTTCTTCTTCTTCTTCGTCGGTTCGCCACCCCCAAATTATCCATCGACGCTGGCTCTTCGCTTCGGACAGGCGGCTAATGGCGACAACGACTCCACATAGTTAAGGTATTGTGTAAGATTCCTGTAAGATTCCTTCTGTCGCATTTGAAGTTTGATTCGAGAATCGTTCATCTTCTGTGTAAGATTCTCCAAAACTCTTCTATTTTTTTTTCCTTTTCGAATTAGGGTTTCTAATTTAGGGTTTAATTAAATTGGGGATTTTGATGCACAAGAATTCAGAAATCAGATTGATCAGGTTTTTCTTCCTCACTGTCGAATTTTCAGTTTAGTTTCTTATGCTTTCGATTTTGTTGTACTATCAATCATCTTCTGTTTTTTTTTTTTTTTTGTGCTACTTTTGTTGTACTTGTTCCTGCATTTGAATTAATTTCCTTTTGTTTCTTTCTTTTTTCTTTGTTTTTTTTTAAATTTATTATTACTATTATTAATCGTGAATTTTTTTTTGTTGCTCCTGAAGATTCTTTAAGAACTTTGGTGATTTGGCTTAAATTTTGAGAAGCCTCTTCTTATGCCCCTTTAATTTGATGGTATTTTCAAGCTAGGAAATAGTTTTTTTTTTTTGTCTATATCTGTCAGAAAATGTCTATTCCTTTGTTGGGCGTTTTCTTCAATTTGAGATCCTTAGGTTATGGAAATAGTGCACATTCTCTTAGATTATGTTCTATTGCATTAGAAGTAAAAATCGTAGCTAGTCTCATGATGTATAAAATTATTTTATTCATTGGTGCTTATTGAGAATTCATGTGATGATAAATAAATAGCAAGAGGATGGAAGCCAAGTAGAGCTGTGGTAAGCACAAAAATGTCGAGCTCGATTGAGTCATTTGGAAGCTGCAGACGTAGAAAACTTGCACGAATGGAGTAGCATTCGTTTAAAGCGGATTCTTGTGGATTATATGCTTCGTATGTCTTATTATGAGAGTGCTGCAAAGCTGGCTGAAGCTAGCAGGATAGAGGTATTTCCTTTTTTTTTTCCTTTAATAAAAACCTCATTGCTGCTATGTTTTAAATGGTTCTTTCTCTGGGTGTGGGTGTGGATGTGGGTGGAATTGATTGGTTATGCTCTTATGCTGAGTTTACTGATTTGAATGTTGAATATGTGTTTTTCTCCATTTTCTTGTCAGGATCTTGTTGATATTGATGTTTTTCATGAAGCTAGAAGGGTTATTGAAGCTCTTCAAAAACAAGATATTGCTCCTATACGGCTACTTTTATGATCAGGTGAATATCCTAAACCCACCCTCATCAATTAATTAAGGGTTTGTTTCATACTAACGTATCTTTTTTTTAATGCAGAAACGTGTCTACTTGATACTTGAATATGCCCCTAAAGGAGAGCTGTACAAGGAGCTTCATGCAAGTACTTTGGTGAAAAACGCGCAGCAACTATAAGTTGTATTACATTTACTGTAATAGAACGAATGGTTCAGCATGCTAGAATTGCTAACTGATATTTTGTTCCTCTGATCTGTTGATTTGGGTGCAGTATATTGCATCATTAGCCCGGGCTCTTACCTACTGTCATGGGAAGCACGTAATACACAGAGATATAAAACCAGAAAATCTCCTAATTGGTGCACAGGTAACAACCATGACAAAGCACATCATTGTTCCTTAATCTCTATTGTTGATTTCTAATGCTTTAAAGCTTTTATTATTTAATCGCTCAGGGTGAACTCAAAATTGCCGACTTTGGTTGGACAGTCCATACATTCAATCGTAGGAAAACTATGTGTGGGACACTTGACTACCTTCTTCCAGAGATGGGTATGCTTCTTTTTTCTTTTTGTAGGTCCTTGTTTTATTTTGATCTGGGTTTGTGACATTGTGCTTCCTTTGTTGGCACCAGTGGAGAGTGTAGAACATGATGCAAGTGTTGACATATGGAGTCTCGGTGTCCTTTGTTATGAATTTCTATACGGTTTTCCTCCTTTTGAGGCAAAGGAGCATTCAGACACATATAGGAGGTGAGCAATTTTGCAAGTTGAACAGATTATATGACAAATATTTCTTGTATCAGCTTCCATTTTACATTGCCAAGTTTTTATGCAGGATTGTGCTTGTTGATTTGAAGTTCCCTCCCAAACCTATAGTGTCTTCAGCTGCCAAGGACCTTATTAGTAAGGTAAATTATAGAATTCTCTCTACCACTTTCTTTTTTTAATGCTTATTAAATCATCCACCTAACATGATGGACTGTCACTGTTTAAATTAGATGCTCGTCAAAGACTCGTCAGATCGTCTTCCTTTGCACAAAGTTCTGGAACATCCATGGATTGTACAAAATGCAGATCCTTCAGGTCTTTACAAGATGTTACTAACTTTCTGAAAAACTCCCTTTTTAGAACTGATAATGGACCTTTCAAGGTTAGATAAATATTTGTTTCCTTTACCTTTCATTATGTTGCTTTTCCATTCTATTGGAGCTCAAGAAATTTATCATAGGAAGTTATGATATTAATCATTGCACATATGTTTCCTAGTGTAGGATAAACGGTATAGAATCCCTTACTATTTGTTATTTAGATTTGGCTTTCTTGGTGTCTTTGATGATTATTTAAGAAAGTCATCCTTGCTGTTGTTCTTTAACTCTGCCAGCATAGCATATAATTGACTTGTACTCCCTTTGGCTCTGTTCTGATTTGTTGAACCATGTTTCGGTGCTACTTAACAAAGTTATTCACAATCCTTGCTCGCAACAGCCTTATTCTATGTTAGTTGGGGCACTTTGACTTAATTGGTTATATTTGTTGTATATATGGTTCTCAAAGCTGCTGCAAGACTGGTTACAAAATGTTTATGTTATGTGGGATGTAATTAAAGTACCCTTTTTCTTTTAGATTAAATGCTATTTGATGAGTTAATGGCCTTAAGCTGGGGCATTCATATCTAATTTTTTTATCTTTGATTATGTTTGAAATAACAAAAAGGCATTGGTCTGAGTTGAGTTTGATATCTAGTATTGCCTCTCGCAGACTTTTCTGGTGTGGCAACTATGTCTTTCATAATCGGTTGCTTACTTGTAGCGGCTGGTGTTGTCCTCGCAGTTTGTAGGCTTGCCTCAATAAGCAATAGAACACATCTGCAAGAGATAAGAAAGGGAAAGAGTGGAATTGTTATGTATAGGAACACAAACCTGTTCGTGACGGGCTTGCGCCAATATGCATAGTTTGCTGAGTTTTATTTTGTTTGTTTGATGTATAGTTTTTGGAGCTGTTTTATGAGCTACCTTAATATAGTATTTGTTATAATAATTTTAATTTTTGGTTATTAGTATTATTCCTGCATTACAATTGTGATTTTATTTTTTTTTCTTTTCAAAAATCGTTATTAGTATCGTTTTTTAAAAACAAACGATACTAATAGCTGTTTTTTTATATTTAAAAAACCACTATTAGTATCGTTTTTGTAGAAAAAAACGATACTAATAGCTATTTTTTTATATTTAATAAAACCACTAATAGTATCGTTTTTGTAAAAAAACGATACTAATAGACTGTCTATTTGTATCGTTTTACAAAAACGATACAAATAGGTCATAAAAAACGATACTAATAAACTGTTTTTCTACTAGTTTTTCAGTCGCAAATTTGCGAGGGAATTTTCCGTCGCAAATTTGCGACGGAATTTTCCGTCGAAAAACTTCAATAGTTCCGTCGCAACTTTTTTGCGACAGAATTTCCGTCGCAAATTTAAAAATTTGCAAAAAAAATTTTAGCGACGGACGTTTTGCGACGGAATTTGTCCATCGCAAAATAGCTGTTATCTTGTAGTGATGGCAAAGTCACTAGTTGCTCTTCATTTAAGATTATAACTAATTAAAACATTCCTAAATAGCGTATTTACAAGTGTATCAATCCTCAAGTTAACTTAAAAGTCAACTTCCAATTGTTTTGGGCTCAATATCACCTAAAATGACTCAAAACACCTCAAAATGGCTATTTACTTGCCCATTTCATTACCGTCTCTTCAATTAAGCTTATATGTACCTTTAACATTCATATACTGCACATTTATAGGTGTCTATGTTTTTTAATTTATTGGAATGTGACATTACAACCGTTTTGGGCTCACATTCACTCAAAAAGGCTCCAAAATCACGAAATGTGGCTACTACCATGGCCAAGTCACTAGTTGTTCTTCATTTAAGCTTATAACTAACTAAAACATTCCTAAATAGTGTATTTACAGGTGTATAATTCCTCACGTTAACTTAAAAGTCAACTTCCAAGTGTTTTGGGCTCAATATCACCAAAAATGACTCAAAACACCTCAAAATGGCTATTTACTTGCCCATTTCATTACCGTCTCTTCAATTAAGCTTATAAGTACCTTTAACATTGAGATATTGCATGTTTATAGGTGTCTATGTTTTTTAATTTATTGAAATGTGACGTTACAACCAATTTGGGGTCACATTCACTCAAAAAGGCTCCAAAATCACGAAAAGTGGCTACTACCTTGGCCAAGTCACTAGTTATTCTTCATTTAAGCTTCTAACTAATTAAAACATTCCTAAATAGCGTATTTACAAGTGTATAAGTCCTCAAGTTAACTTAAAAGTCAACTTCCAAGTGTTTTCGGCTCAATATCAACCAAAATAACTCAAAAAACCTCAAAATGGCTATTTACTTGCCTATTTCAGTACCGTCTCTTCAATTAAGCTTATAAGTACCTTTATAATTCATATACTTCCTATTTAGAGGTGTCTTTGTTTTTTAACTTTTTGAAATGTGACATTACAACCGTCTTGGGCTCACATTCACTCAAAAAGGCTCCAAAATCACGAAATGTGGCTACTACCATGGCCAAGTCACTAGTTGTTCTTTATTTAAGATTATAACTAATTAAAACATTCCTAAATATCATATTTACAAGTGTATCAATGCTCAAGTTAACTTAAAAGTCAACTTCCAATTGTTTTAGGCTCAATATCACCTAAAATGGCTCAAAACACCTCAAAATGGCTATTTTCTTGGCCATTTCTTTATTGTCTCTTCAATTAAGCTTATTAGTACCTTTAACATTCATATACTGCATATTTATAGGTGTCTATGTTTTTTAATATATTGAAATGTGACATTACAACCGTTTTGAGCTCACATTCACTCAAAGCGCTCCAAAATCTCGAAAAGTGGCTACTACCATGGCCAAGTCACTAGTTGTTCTTCATTTAAGCTTATAACTAATTAAAACATTGCTAAATAGCGTATTTAAAAGTGTATAAATCCTCACGTTAACTTAAAAGTCAACTTCCAAGTGTTTTGCCTCAATATCACCAAAAATGACTCAAAATGGCTCTTTACTTACCCATATCATTACCGTGTCTTCTATTAAGCTTATAAGTACCTTTAACATTCATATACTGCATGTTTTTAGGTGTCTATGTTTTTTAATTTATTGAAATGTGACATTAAAACCAATTTGGGCTCACATTCACTCAAAAAGGCTCCAAAATCATGAAAAGCGGCTACTACCATGGCCAAGTCACTAGTTGTTCTTCATTTAAGATTATAACTAATTAAAACATTCCTAAATAGCGTATTGATAAGTGTATTAATCCTTAAGTTAACTTAAAAGTCAACTTCCAAGTGTTTTGGGCTCATTATCACCTAAAATGACTCAAAACACATCAAAATGGCTATTTACTTGCCCATTTCAGTAACGTCTCTTCAATTAAGCTTATAAGTACCTTTATAATTCATATACTTCCTATTTAGAGGTGTCTATGTTTTTTAACTTTTTGAAATGTGACATTACAACCGTCTTGGGCTCACTTTCACTCAAAAAGGCTCCAAAATCACGAAATGTGGCTACTACCATTGCCAAGTCACTAGTTGTTCTTTATTTAAGATTATAACTAATTAAAACATTCCTAAATATCATATTTAAAAGTGTATCAATGCTCAAGTTAACTTAAAAGTCAACTTCCAATTGTTTTAGGCTCAATATCACCTAAAATGGCTCAAAACACCTCAAAATGGCTATTTTCTTGGCCATTTCTTTATTGTCTCTTCAATTAAGCTTATTAGTACCTTTAACATTCATATACTGCATATTTATAGGTGTCTATGTTTTTTAATATATTGAAATGTGACATTACAACCGTTTTGAGCTCACATTCACTCAAAGCGCTCCAAAATCTCGAAAAGTGGCTACTACCATGGCCAAGTCACTAGTTGTTCTTCATTTAAGCTTATAACTAATTAAAACATTGCTAAATAGCGTATTTAAAAGTGTATAAATCCTCACGTTAACTTAAAAGTCAACTTCCAAGTGTTTTGCCTCAATATCACCAAAAATGACTCAAAACACCTCAAAATGGCTCTTTACTTACCCATTTCATTACCGTCTCTTCTATTAAGCTTATAAGTACCTTTAACATTCATATACTGCATGTTTTTAGGTGTCTATGTTTTTTAATTTATTGAAATGTGACATTAAAACCAATTTGGGCTCACATTCACTCAAAAAGGCTCCAAAATCATGAAAAGCGGCTACTACCATGGCCAAGTCACTAGTTGTTCTTCATTTAAAATTATAACTAATTAAAACATTCCTAAATAGCGTATTGATAAGTGTATCAATCCTTAAGTTAACTTATAAGTCAACTTCCAAGTGTTTTGGGCTCATTATCACCTAAAATGACTCAAAACACATCAAAATGGCTATTTACTTGCCCATTTCATTATCGTCTCTTCAATTAAGCTTATAAGTAACTTTAACATTCATATACTTCCTATTTAGAGGTGTCTATGTTTTTTAATTTATTGAAATGTGACATTACAACCGTTTCGGGCTCACATTCACTCAAAAAGGCTCCAAAATCACAAAAAGTGGCTACTACCATGGCCAAGTCACTGGTTGTTCTTCATTTAAGATTATAACTAATTAAAACATTCCTAAATAGCGTGATTACAAGTGTATCAATCCTCAAATTAACTTAAAAGTCAACTTCCAAGTGTTTGGGGCTCAATATCACCTAAAATGACTCAAAACACCTCAAAATGGCTATTTACTTGCCCATTTCATTACCGTCTCTTCAATTAAGCTTATAAGTACCTTTAACATTCATATAGTGCATATTTATAGGTGTATATGTTTTTTAATTTATTGGAATGTGACATTACAACCGCTTTGGGATCACATTCACTCAAAGGGCTCCAAAATCTCGAAAAGTGGCTACTACCATGGCCAAGTCACTAGTCGTTCTTCATTTAAGCTTATAACTAACTAAAACATTCCTAAATAGCGTATTTACAGGTGTATAAATCCTCACGTTAACTTCAAAGTCAACTTCCAAGTGTTTTGGGCTCAATATCACCAAAAATGACTCAAAACACCTCAAAATGGCTATTTACTTGCCCATTTCATTACCGTCTCTTCAATTAAGCTTATAAGTACCTTTAACATTCATATAGTGCATATTTAGAGGTGTCTATGTTTTTAATTTATTGAAATGTGGCATTACAACCGTTTTGGGCTCAAATTCACTCAAAAAAGCTCCAAAATCACGAAAAGTGGCTAATATCATGGCCAAGTCACTAGTTGTTCTTCATTTAAGCTTATAACTAAGTAAAACATTCCTAAATAGCGTATTTACAAGTGTATAAGTCCTCAAGTTAACTTAAAAGTCAACTTCCAAGTGTTTTGGGCTCAATATCACCCAAAATGACTCAAAACACCTCAAAATGGCTATTTACTTGCCCATTTCATTACCGTCTCTTCAATTAAGCTTATAAGTACCTTTAACATTGAGATATTGCATGTTTATAGGTGTCTATGTTTTTTAATTTATTGAAATGTGACGTTACAACCAATTTGGGGTCACATTCACTCAAAAAGGCTCCAAAATCACGAAAAGTGGCTACTACCTTGGCCAAGTCACTAGTTATTCTTCATTTAAGCTTCTAACTAATTAAAACATTCCTAAATAGCGTATTTACAAGTGTATAAGTCCTCAAGTTAACTTAAAAGTCAACTTCCAAGTGTTTTGGGCTCAATATCACCCAAAATGACTCAAAACACCTCAAAATGGCTATTTACTTGCCCATTTCATTACCGTCTCTTCAATTAAGCGTATAAGTACCTTTAACATTCATATACTGCATATTTAGGGGTGTCTATGTTTTTTAATTTATTGAAATGTAACATTACAACCGTTCTGGGCTCACATTCACTCAAAAAGGCTCCAAAATCGCGAAAAGTGGCTACTATCATGGCCAAGTCAGTAGGTTTTCTTCCATTTAAGCTTATAGCTAATTAAAACATTCCCAAATGGCACATTTACAAGTGTATAAGTCCTCAAGTAAAGTTAAAAGTCAACTTCCAAGTCAACAATTACCGTCTCTTCAATTAACCTCATAAGTACCTTTATCATTGATATACTGCATATTCCAAAAATGACTCAAAACACAGCAAACATTCCTAGATAGCAAATAATCAAAGAATATATGGCTGTAAATTAAGTTCAAGTGTCATGTTAAAAATGTTTGGGGTTTCAAAACCATTTGCATACCACAATTTGCTTGGCTTTGGAGTTGGCTGCCACCTTTCCTTTCCTCGGAGCTTCCTTGAAATGTTTACTCATGATCAGGTCTACTAGGGATGGTAGCTTGCCATCATTCTGCTTTGCCTGCACATGTGACGGAGTTGAAGATTGTAAAAGTAAAATTGTATAACAAATTAGAAATTAAGCTTCACATGCAAAGAATGAATAAAGTATAACACTTTCAACATGACTCAAAACTTAAGCTTCACGTACGAAGAATGAATAGAAAAGCTTTTATTACCATCTTCTTTTCATGTTGCACAGCTGAGTTGGAACCCTTAAAGTTGGTGGGTTCAATGGGGTTATCCATCGAGCCACCTCTCCTGTTCTTCTTGTTCTGAGCACCTCTTCTCTTGTAAGTTTCATCTTCTTTAACCACAGCCATCATAGCCTTGTGGACGTCCTCTGTGACCCATTTAGTCTTAGCTCCATTCATCGAGTGGGTGACGGTGTAGAACATGTTACGCAATCGATTTCCAAGCCTTGTAACGAATTTTTGTCTAACTTGAGGTTCCAACTCAGGATCCCAAGTGCATTGCCTCTGCGATTCAATTCAAATGTATTTATCATACTCAATGTCAAACAAAGTGTTAAAAATCCAAAAGTTTTTATTTAATTGAAACAATTTATACCCCAAACACGTTCCACCAGTGATTTTTGGTGGCATCATCAACTTCCTTGGAATACCTCCAAGGGGCGTTGTAGTAGCCCTGAATCGTTTGCGTTATCAACCTCTTAACCTTAACATCTTCAAACCTAAGCACAACAGCCAAATTGTTTTGTTCAAAGTCATGCGAAATGAAAGACAATTACAAACAAATTTACAATAACGTATGTCAAAGTTATGCATCTGAAACTGTTACCACAACGATGTAGGGTCCAACACAAGCCTCCCTGACTCATCTGTAGCACGACCTGCTTCTTGTGTCGAGGTAGGAGCATGTTGGTTCACCTGAGTGTGAACCTCTATCTTAATTTGACCGTGATGATCCTGAGTGACGTTATGATGCATGTTCAGCTGCTCCGGAGGTCGCTGCTGTTGTTGTGATGACTCACCCTAGTTGATCTGGTACCATGAACCTTTGAAGTAGCTTTTTTTCCCTTCTTCCGTGCATCTCGATGAGTACCGCCCTCCATGAATACCTATATCAATTTTAATCACTATTAACACACATACATATGAGTGACAATATTTACTAGGGACGAATCTGCAAAATATATGAATCTGAATACTAAGAGAATGCAAGATAAAAGCTTTAAATAAAAAACGATAAAACAACAATACACATTTTCAATGGATGTAAATGGATCTCCAATAAGCGTTTAGTACACATAATGACAACAACAATGGCTCAATCCCTAAGCTAATAATCATCTTATTCCAACACTTGCATTAGATGTACGACATAAGGTAACTATTCACTGCTATGATATGTATTATATCTGTCACTACTGTCATGTAGGTATACAATGGTGTCGTCCTCTTCTTCTGAATCACTTGAGCTCAGTTCAGTTTCATCATCGTCATCGTCTGCAACCATTTCACCATCATCAGAATCAGAGACAACAAAGTCCTCAACAACATCATAGTCTGGAATCTCGTTAGTTGGACAAAGGGTTGAAGCTGCGGCAGGTACAGTTTCTTGTAAAAACTGTAGGTCAACTAGAGCATCAACTAACGACCTAGCGTGTGCTTTGAACATGGCCCACCATTGAATGCAATCTCGTTTAAGGCTTGGATAAGATTTGTAGTAAACCTGGTTTACTTGATAAGATAACACAAATGGGTCATACTTTGGGTACTTTTTCGTATAATTGACTTCAAAAAGCTTGTATCGCTCATGTACATTCATACCCCTAACATAATCCATCCAACTACACTTAAATAACATAGTCTTGTACTCATTTTTGGCACCAGCGTAGACAATTTCAATGATGTCATCTAAAATTCCATAGTACTCTAAGCCATCTTCACCCGAAACTGAAACACCATAATTCATAGTGGCTTTTTGACGACCGTGACCATATGTATGGAAGTTGAAACCACCAACCATGGTTTGACTGAAACTTCAAACTCGCTTGAAAGGCCCCATAGCCAAAGCTTGTAGGACATCAGAATTCGGTTTATCGCGATGGACTTGTAGGTGAAATTGGTAATGTTAAAAAGTAACTGTAAGGCAAACCTACAAACTCAAACAAATAGGGTATTGATTGTTGTTACCGTATCACAGAACCACTTTGGGAATTCAACTTCAAATTTTTCTTGAACTGCTTCTCTATCCAAAGTCGGATGAGTTGAGAGAAGGTGATCCTAAAACTTCCTAGGAAATGGATGATTCCAATTCAATGACCCTTAAAATTAAACATAGTTGTTTACATGCTATGAATATACATGTAACATTTTTCAAGTTACTTTTCGTAGCCACCCAAAATGCCGCAGTTGGACAACACAAAAAAGTGTGCACGTTGGAGTTCTTTCTCATCTAGAAATCTTGTCTTCCCTTGATTTGTAACACGACCTGTGTCGACTGTGAATAGTTCTGGAACATCATTGTTGTGTATGTCACTGTCAATATCAGGGTTGACACATTCCGACCTAGATCTCTTGTTTTTGTGTCAAACTTGTAGTCAAAGTAATGGGAGAAAAAGTTTGCAACCTCTTCAGTTAGGTAAGCGTTGCATATTGAACCTTCAACATGGGCTTTGTTCCCATTTTTCCATTTCAAGTGATTTAGGAACCTGAAACTAATATTAAACAACAGTAATTATGTTTAACCAACCGGTTATATAAATGACAATATAATAATTATGTTTGAATTCGCTGGCTACAACCAATCAAATGGATACATCCATCGTTATTGAACAGGTCCACACAACTTGGCTTCAAATGGCAAATATATTGGTAAATGTTCCATTGAGTTGAAAAATGAAGGAGGGAAAATCTTCTCTAGCTTGCAAATTATCTCAGCAATGTTTCTCTCCAATCGTTCCATGTCACTTACTGTAATAGTGTAGCAATAAATATCTCGAAAGAATTGACTTATCTCTGTGATTGCATTCCAAACATGAATGGGCAAAAATTCTTTAAGAGCAACAGGCATCAACCTTTCCATGAAGACATGAAAGTCATGACTTTTCATTCCTACTAGTTTACAACCTTGCAAATCAACACATCTGCTCAAATTAGAAGCGTACCCATCAGGAAATCGCAACTGCCTCACCCACTCACACAAAACCTTTCTTAGTGCTCTATCAAGAGTGTAAGGTGCCCTTGGCATGACATCTTTCCCTTGGTCGTCCTTCAGTAGATGAAGTTAGGGATGTTTACAATGAGCCTAGATGTCTAAACTAGCGGCGGCCGTGTCAGAAGTTTGTCCCTTGACATCCATAATATTTTGAATTAGTTGGTCAAAAAAGTTCTTCTCAATGTGCATCGCATCTAGGTTATGGCGAACGAGAAGATGTTTCCAATAAGGCAGCTTCCAAAATATGTTTTGCTTTGCCCAACCTTTTTTGACCTTTTTGACCTGTTTAATTGCTTCGGGCCCATTAGTTGCCTTTGGAAGGTGTTTCACACATTCCCAAAAGTCATCACCCGACATGATGTGTGGAGGATCGCCTTTCTAAACTCTATTCTTACAGAAAGCTGTCTTGCTTTTCCTGAAAGGTGATCTAGCGATAGGAATCTCCTACAGCAATCAAACCAAGCTACCTTACCACTGCCGCTTAACTAAATTGCTTGGATTTTATCCATGTAGTATGGACAAGCTTTCTTACCGGCTGTACCGTAAGATGGAAAGTCACCAATGGTCCACAAGATGGCTGCTCGAAGAGTGATTTTGTTTTGTTAAAATGTCGTACGTAGTTGCACCAATGTCCAACAACTGTTTCAACTCTTCAATTAATGGGTGCATGTAAACATCTATGTTTCCCTTTGGGTTGTATGGACCGGGAATAATTAACAAAAGGAACATAAACTCCCTTTTCATACATATGGAGGGAGGCAAGTTGTAAGGGATTAAAATAACAGGCCAGCAAGAATACTTACCGCCAAATTTACCATGAGGATCAAACCCATCTGTACACAACCCTAGCCGAACATTAAGAGGTTCAGATGCAAATTTGTTAGAACATCTATCTAATTGTTCCCAAGCGTCACTGTCTCTAGGGTATGCCATTGTGCCTTGCTGTCGAGGATTCTTTGCATGCCATGCCATTTCCTCTACAACGTCCTTCGTTGCAAACATTCTTTGCAATCTAGGAGTAATGGGGAGGTAAGTGAGAACATTCAAAGGCACATTGTTCCTTTTAGAAGTCTTCTTGTATCGGTCGCTGCCACACACCGTACACGTAGAAGTGTAGGCATCCTCTTTCCAAAACAACATGCAACCTCTCGGGCATGCATCAATTTTTTGCACAGGCATCTCCAACCCCTGAACAATCTTCTTCACCTCGTATAAGGTCTCGCTTATATAGGTATTCTTTGGAGCCGACTCACTAAACAAAGAAGAAATAGCATCGACACACCTATGTGGCAAATTGTACTTGCATTTCAAGCTAGTGATTTTAGAGGCAATCTCCAACTTAGAAATTGAACTCCCTTCAACCCAAGGTTGCTCAGAAGCCTTAAGCATATCAAGGAATTGTTTGGCTTGAACATTAGTGATATGTGCGGTTTTTATTGTGTTTTTTCCCTTGTTTCGGGCCAATTTTATGCCTAATAGTTGTGATTCTGGCTTGATTTTAGCACGTTTAGTGTTCTTTGGCTATTTTGAAGTGTTTTGCCAAGTTTGATTGATTCCCGACGATTTCAGAACTTTATGGTTTGATTTTATCATTTGCGGTTGTTACGCTCGGTTTTGGTATGTTTTGCATTTTCAGGAGCTCGGAAACCGAGTTTGGAAGGAATCTTGGACGGAACGAGAATGACATGTGCATGGGAATGCGTGCCAAAGAAGTTATGGAAACAAGCCATGAAGAAGCTATGAAGAAATAAGAAGAAAAGGAACAAAGAACTGACAGGTCTATGCGCCCGCATAAATTCCTTATGCATCCGCATTTAATAAATCTGCAGTCTTCGAAGAGCTACTGGAGGGTTGATGCGGGCGCACAAAATTGCTATGCGCCCGCATCAGCGGTTTTTCCGTAAATTTTGTTTCCTTTATTTTCTTCTTGTTTTGACTTTAAAAACTCAATTTTTGGGGTATTAAGGGCACGACTCTCTAGGCAAAACAACTTTTATGCTTTTCATAACTTGGAATTACTCTCTTAGGTTTTAATTAAGCACTTTTTCTCTCTCAAAAATTAGATTAGGAATTAGGGTTTGTTCTCAACAATTAATTTCAATTCAATTCAAAATTCTTCAATTTGGTAATTCCTTTTACTTTTATTCTTTTTGCTTGGTTTAATTTATGCTTTTTAGTTTCAGTTTAATTAATTTAATTTAATCGTTGATGTTAATTAGTTTAATTGTTAATTACTTCATGAATTTAATTATGAATTCTATAATTATGATTGCTTTGATTTTCATGTTCATGAGTGAGTAGTCAATTTTCTAGGGTTAGGAAAACCTTGAGTAATTAATGGACTAATTAACTTAGATTGTTTCAATTCCGCAATTAGTAGTCAAATTCCTATTATTGGCTTTTTCGTTTACAATTGAATTGTGCGCAGATTTAGTTGTAATTTTAATAATTGTCGAATTTGATGCCGAGAGGTAAAAATACCACAATAAGACCACTGAATAATAGGCGGAATTAGTCTAGGCATGAGCGAGAGCCGCTAGATGAGTTTTGAGGGAGTCTAAGTTCGAGAGAATTAATGAGCCCTAATTTGATGATAATTGTGAGATTGAACGATCTTTGTTAGTGAAACCATTAGTTGTTCTTGGTGACCCGAATAACCCTAGACTTTAATTTATTGGTTTTAATCTTCGTCATTTCCTGTAATTAATTAGTAGCTAATCAGTAGTCAGTTAGTTAATCAACATTTATCAACCAAGGCCCTTTACACAGTTTAAGCTTTTTAGAACTAATAGAGTTCAATTGCTTCCCTGAGGATTCGATCCCTACTTCCCTAGCTACATTAGTTAGTGTTGTTTGGTTTATTTTTTATAGGTGTGCGATAGCCTCATCAATTAGGTTCCTCCTCTACATCTTGGGCCTGATGATCACCCCCTTAATCTTGGTTATGTCCTAGAGCATCCAAAACCATGTCACGGTATTAATTGGATTTCCCTTCGGAGGAGTCAGAAAAGCCTTCTCCATGGTTCATCCACTCGTAGTAATTCGGTGTAAAACCCTTGCGATACAAATGCAGTTTAATCGTTTCCGGGTCATGGATACGTAAATTCTTGCATTTCACACAAGGACACCTAACTTCATTTGGGTTAGAAGTCTGTGGATGATCTTTACTCCTTCTTGGAAAGCACGGTTTAAAGAGTACCCATCCAACCTATGATACATCCAACTATGATCCTTTCGTTTCATGATGACAACTTCTACACAAGTCACAAATAACCAACACTTTAGTCAAATATAACGTTATTGTTAATGTCTAAGCATTGTCATTATTATGACAACTAGAGCACAAAAGCAATTTGTTTAAATTCGTGAAATATTTTATCTAATTGAACTACCTTTAACGAATGAAAAAGCTAATCCTTACTTATTAATATCTAATCTAATGGAAAAAATATTAATTACTAATTTGTGTTTAATGAAAAACATGTTGATTAAACACAAACACTTCGAAACTCTAATCACTAATCACTACACATCCCTAAATTTGTAATTTTGTGGCAATAGTACTACCTAGGCCCTATGAATACTAGTTTTTAGCTACTTGAGACCAAGTAAATTTTAAAATACTCCATATATTAGTTAGCCTTGAAGTCTCGAACAAGTGCAGTAAGCTACATAAACATATATACACCTCTTGTTGCTTGTTGCTACAAGTCTACAACTGGTAGATGACCCTTGGAAATTTATGCTTCATTAACTATTAACACTACTAGAATTTGCCATATTAACGACCAGTCTATAACGATCATATTAAACTTTGGACGTTAAATGTCACTAATTACAAGAACATCAAATGTTGGTCGTTATATTTAAGTCTTCTAACAAGAACATCAAATGTTTATCGTTATATTTGATTAATAATAACAAAAAATCAAAGGATGGTCGTTATCTTGAGTTTAAATTGCTTCAAAATTTTGTCGTTAAAAAAATTTTATTTAATTAGACTTTACATTTAGTGTTTTTTTTTTGGTGAAAATTTTAATTAAACCGCCTTTAGTTGTAAAACCTCGAAATTTTACCCCATTCTACATATTTCCCAAATTTATTCGATTTCCCTATAATTATTTTGTTTTCCTCTCACGTCTTAACCCTTGATTTTCCTATGATATATCGAATTCCTCTCACTTCTTAACCCTTGATATTGTTTCTCCTACTCTATGTCAATTATTTTTTTATATATCAAATTTCTCTCAATAATCCCTTCGTGAATTCTGAATTTTGCATTGAAATTGAATCCGAAAGTCTATCAATTTGTGGAAGAATTCTATAACCTGTCAGAAATTCCTAGTCAATCTTAGGATCAAAGGTTGTTAGACTAAAGGGAAGGATAATCATCAAGGTGAAAGGCGAGACGTAAGGGAGAAGCCGCAAGCCAATAGATGTAAGTACAAAGCTGCAAGTCGAAAGACGAAGAAGCTATAGGGCTGAATATCGGTTTCGCTTGGGAACTCATCAATTTCAAAGTTTGTCAATTCAATTCGGATTCTCCAACTTTGTTCAAAATTGAATCGACGTTGAAGTTTTTTGCGTCAATTTGGTTCCAAAGTATGTTCTTAATTTATATCTATTAAGTTTATATCGATTTCTCGTAATTAGTTTGTATCTATTCGTCAATTCTGTTTATAGCAATTCGTATTTCGTATCAATTCAGTTTTGTTTATAGCAATTCGTAATTCGTCAATCCAGTTTTGTTTATGCTATAACTTTATATCAATTTGATTCAATTATGTTCAAATCTATCAAAGCATGTTTTTAATTTATCAAGTTCTGAAGTTTCTGTAATTCATGTTAGTATTCATCTGTTTTTTGAATTATTAATGTTCATGTAATCATGTTAAATTTCTTATTTTTCAGAATAAATTAGTTTCTAGTTAGTTTATGTGACAATTGAAAAACATTAGAGAAGTGGCTGATTACAACAATAGAAATTTTTGTTTATTTTAATTTTTGAATTTTTTTTATTGATGTTAATTTCGTATTTTCAGAATTTTTCGCTGCTAATAATGAAAAAGATTTTTGATTTTTTTAATTTAATTTATTTCTTGATTCATGTTGCTATTTTATATGAAAATTGTGTCAATTATATCAATTCCCTTCAATTCATATTCCTAATTTATGAATTTATATTTTATATGAATTTTTCGGGGATTTTCCACGGCGTAGATCTCAAAAAAATAACCAATTTGAAAAAAAAAATTGCATCATTCGGATACCCGAGCGCAAAGTTATGTTCGATATAAAAATGACATTTCGCCATGATAATTTATGTACTCAAAACCCATAATTTCACAAGGCAATTCTGAGGTACTTGTTTCAACAAACTCATATTTCACCATGACAAGCTAAAAGATATAGGTTAATTCATTATGCCTTAAAATACCCCAGAATTTTGTTACTTAATCCCACCAAGAACACTCACAATATCTTCATTAAGATACAATAAAGTTCTAATCTTTGTCAAATTTATGGCAACAATTTACAAATTTACTTCATAGCCACTTTTTCACTTTCCATTCGTTCATTTCAATTTCAAACCTTTTACTTATTATAGATCGATCTAGAAAAGGTTCTTTCGTTTTTGTTTATTTGAACTATAGTTTCGACTTTAACATTAATTTGTTCATGAGATATTTGCAGAAATTAAATTTGTTTTTGATGAAGAAGGAAAAGGTCATGAAGATATGCTTTGCTTAATCATTTCTTAGACTAGTGGTAAGTAGTTGTTTGTTGTTTTTAATACTTTTTCTCCAATAATCCACTAATTCAGAATTTTATTTTATTTTTTTTAGAACCCGAAAATTGATTATGTTTTGTTAGATCTAAATTTTTATTTTTATAGTTTACATCGGAATATAATTTAGGGAATTTTAATCTTCAACATTGAAACAAAAATTTAATTTGAGGTTTTTGTTTCCCTTTTATTTAATTTTCTTTTATTGATATATGTTTTTGATTAAGAGTTTCTATGGGTAGATTTTGTTGGGACGAGTCTTCAATTCATTTCATCTTCATTGAGGAAGATCTTATAGAAGAATGCAGTGAAACGCAGATTTGGTGGAAGATGGAAACTTGATTTACAGGCTTACAACATGATTATTGAAAAGTTTTAACCTCTTCTCGTTATGATATTTGTAATCCAATGTAAAACATCTTACGAAGTTATGATTGGAAAAAATAAATATTGCTTTTAATTGATACAATCATGTAAAATTTGTATTTTTGTGTAATATGAGCTTGTATATTTGTGATACAAAAACGGAATCAAGTCTTGTTGCGAGTATTTTTTAATCGCACCCCGTAATTCGGTATTTTATTGTATTATACAAGCCTGTAGTATTTTTTTTATTGTACCCTGTAATTCAATATAATCTTGTATTATACAAGCCTATGTACAAGCACTATTTTTGTTAATAAAATACATAATTTTTAATAGCGGTTCAAGTACAACCGCTGTGAAAAGAATGCAAAATCTGACGCTCTTAGACCCGCTTTTAATAGTGGTTGTACAACAGCTATTAAAAGTATTAATACTTTTAAGGAAAAATTGATTCTAATAATCCCATCTTTTACACATTTGAATATAACAATCCCACCTTTCGATTTTCTCACAACAGTCTAAGGCTTGTTTTCTTTTATTGGTCCTTACCGGTTAATAACTTAATTAGTAGGTAATTTATACACGTGGCATTACATGATTGGTGGGGTGCTTTTTTTATTAAACAAAAAAAATGTATGAAATCAGTTTATTAATTAAAAAAAACAAAAAGAAATGAAAAAATTGATTATGGTAACCTGAAGTTCAGGTTACCGGTAAAAAGGACCAATAAAAGAAAGATGAAATATAAAGGTGAGATTGTTGTGAGATAATCTAAAGGTAGGACTGTTAATTTCAAATATGTAAAAGGTGGGATTATTAGAATCAATTTTTCCTATTTTTAATAGCTCTTAGAATGATGGCTGTTGTACAACAGCTATTAAAAGTGTTTTTAAGAGCCATTAAAAGCGCATTTTGGTGTAGTGAATCCTACCTCACAATACTTTTAAATTCCATAGTCAACATTATCAATTACACCATCAAAGAAATTACCCAAATCAAAAATCTGAATTCCATCCAACAACAAAGTTGTGACCAAAAATCACAATTGATTCAATTACAGCGTGTTCCAAAATTAATTAAGCACATCTATCATAAATCACTCTTACCCTGCAATGTAAATCAGTTGCCTCATTATTCAATGCTAAACAACAAGTTTCCTGCATAAATCAAAACAATATTAAATCAATTTCAGAACAACTGAAGCTTAAATCTAACAGTTGATAATTAAAGAATAATTGTGTAGACAATATTAATTCCCTAATAATCTGATTAACTATAAGCTCCAAATCTTAGTATTGAATGTTGAAGGATTATAAACATTTGATTGTTCATAACTTCAAAAAATGTAACAATTAGTTCAAAACGAATTCAGTATTCGAAAATTAATAAATTAGTGATTTGAGAAATTATAGCTTCTGATGGTTACAAACCTTGAATTCAGTCTTCTGGTATTGGGCGTATACGTTGGAGTTTCTCTAAAATTCAAGATGAAAAACGAGTCTTTGAGGATATATGCAACGAAACCTAACCCCCAAACCAAAGCCTAATTGAATGCTCACAAATCCAGATTTTCTATTGCCGTTTGTTCGAATAAAAACAAGATCTTTCACTTACCGATTTTGTGCTTCAATGGAAGGGAGGGAGCATAGACGCTTGTCACATTGAAGAAGGGTTCATAGTGGTGGATTTGTGATGATGAGAGAAGACAGAAGGAGAGATGAGAGATGAATAAAATCAGGCTTGAGAGAATGAGAGGTTAATGCATCAACTGAGAGAATCATTGATAAACCCTCAAAGTTTAGGTAACCTACATTGCTTGGCCTGTTACTTAAACCTTTTTCAGGTAAATGGTTAAATTTAGTCTGTTAGATAATGTGGGTTTTAGGTTACGGTGTCATCATTGCCCGTTAAATAAAATTTAAAGGTTACTCGCATTTGGTCAGCCTGTGCCTATGGGGTGTTAGCTATGGATTAGTCAAACGAAGAAACGAAGCAAAAATAGTATGTTATTATTTAAAGCATGACTTCTATATTTCAGTCTTTTTTCTGAATTATAATTAGCTTTTTCATAATTATTTTTTTCCATTTTATAGGAGGAAATTCGAGAAACAGTTGAAAAAGATCCATCACTTTCTCATGTTCAGGTAACTCCCTTCAATCATTGTACGTAACGTTGTCTCAAACAAAAACTAAATCCTAGATTATTATTGAGGTGAAATCGAGGTTTTTTCTGTTGTATTGTGCAAATATGTGATGGAATTGATTTTGATGTATGATGGAATTGGTATTTATGTGTAGAGTAGATGTTGAATTGTGTAAATTTCATAGATGGAATTTGTTGCAAATAAAGGGGTTTTATTATATATTGGATGGAATTGGTTTTGGTGTAGAAGTGAGCTAGTAGAAAAGTGGTTGCCTTGCAGGTGAATAAAAAATTATGGATTGGTCAGTTTATAGGGAGGTGCTGCCGAAATTTGTGTAGAAAAAGTCTGTTATCGTGAATGTTATTGGGAAAGTAGTTGTGTTGCAGGTGAATAAAATTTATGGATTAGTCAGTTTATAGGGAAGGTGCTGCCAAAATTTGTGTAGAAAAAGTCTGTTATTTGGAAAGTAGTTGTACTGCAAGTGAATTAAAAATTATGGATTAGCAACTTTATAGGAAGGTGCTGCCAAAATATCTGTAAAATTTTCATGAGCATTAACTTTAATTAGTAGTTACTAAGTTTATAACCAACATGATCATAACTCACATGGAACATGCCCACTTAATTAATACACCCTCCTTTAGCTTGTTTGTCTAAAATGATTTAATTGTAATTTTGGTTTTGATTAGTTTTTTATAAATTATGTATGCAATTGATTATCTATATAACTTAATTTTTCTTATATTTAAAGGTAATGCAAAACATTTTTAACTCTAAGTCTCGTGATCGGGTTATTGGACTTGGTGGAGGAATAAATTATTAAAGGACCACAACCTACAAGAGAGGAACTTGAAGTTGAATCGAATGCCACAAAAAAAAAAGAATGAAGCCTTTGAAAGTCACATTGTGGTAATGCAAAGTGAAAATAACAAAATAAAGGGTCATATGGGTTTGATGGAAGCTCAAATGAAGACAATTGAAGATGATGTGGCATGACAAGTTAGCTGCCACGTGTCAGCCTCTGAGTGGACCACGTGTCCCTATTTCTGTTACAAAATGATGACATGGGATTGCCACGTGGCAGTGATGAGTCTGCCATGAGTGGACCCCCACACGGCCACGTGTCATCCCACAATTGGACTACGAGTCCTTAAATGCCAGCATGGGATTGCCACGTGGCAGTGATGAGTTCGCCTTGAGTGGGCCCCACACTACCACGTGTCATCTTCTAACTGGTCCATATGTAATCCTACATTTGCCACATGTCAAGCGCTTATTCGCCAATGGAAAAGAGCTAAAACAAACCATGGGGCCTTAAAAGTTCTCTGCTAAAAGCCCATTAGGCAAATGAAGGAAGGTAATCAAAGAGATGATGACAAGTGTCGCAATCTCAGTGGGTAAGAAATTGTACTTGAGGCTATAAATAGTCCACAAAATTCTGATAAAAAGTACACTGAAGATTAAGACAAAAACACTTACTAAAAAGGGAAAACTTCTCTCTAGAACTTCTCTCTAGAATTGTTTACTTGTTGATTATTGTTCACTTACTCTCCTACAAATACTTACTTAAGCATCGGAGGGGGAAATAATCCTACAAGGATTATTGTCCCTTTTTTGCAGGTACTTGAAGGGTACGTCAACAAGCAACCAATTCATTCACGCATCCAATCTACGTCAGCGAAATCCTCACAGTCCTTACCCCACCTCATTGCTTTAGCAACAACAGAAGAAATGTTGATTAATCAACAAAACACTTCCGCCACTCCACAAAATTAATGAGCATCATTAGGTATATTCTTCTTCTATATATTAAACTATCGTCTTGGAACTTAACAATTAGGCATACCATGTTTATATATGTTAATGAATTATATTTGTTTATCTTAGGTGTATGAAGATTAGAAGATATATTGATGAAGATGAGAATTGAAGGTAGTTTGTGTCGCATCATCAAATCCATGAGCTATATGTGTTTGTTCTACATTTTCCTTAAATGTGTTACAATTTTTTTCCTTGTTTATTGTTTTGCAAAGCTAAAATTAATTATGAAGATAACTTTTCGATATTTAATTTATGTTTTTGGAAAGATTGTATTAATATCAAACTTGTTTTTGTTTGACTTACATTTTAATATATGAAATTATTTAAATTGATTCGAATAGCTTTATTTTGTTATTTTCTATGGTTGTTATCAATATAAAAGCGAAAGAAGCTTTTGTTAATTCTTGAAAAATCCAATTTATTATTAATTGTTACAACAAACAATTATTCGTCGTTATTGAGTACTAAATAGCATCAATAATTAGTTCAAAAAACTTGAAAAATATTGCTGCCAAATTAACAAAGGCTAATTATCCTTCAGCATAAATAAACCATCAACTCTAATCTAATTAATCAAAATCACATATCACATTAATCACTAACAAACCCACCATCAAATCAAACCAAATCATGTTAATTAATTAATCGAATGAAGAGAATGAAGAGGCAACAATGTGTAACCAATACGAAACAATAGGAAAGCATTAAGAGTAGCATACTGAATCTGAGACAAACAACATTCGATTAATCAAATGCCAAACTAGAACTAGCATAATCAATAATATAATCGCAATTCATTCAAAATGTATATATATATGCATCGTACTTGGATACTACCTCGCTTAATCGAATGAAAAAAAGTCAGCGAAATCACAATCAACCAACAAAAAATTGAAAACTTGTAAATCTTGTAAAGTCAGCTAAGTCAAAATCGAACAAATTCAAAACAAAATACATCAAAATCGAAAACTTGTAAAACTTTAACAAAATTCAAAACAAAAAATCAAACAAATTAAGAAAACTAAGCTAAAGACATTGGAAGCGAAAACAACAAGTCCTACTGATGAATTCAGTTCTGCGAAGGATAATTGACATCATCGAATTCGCACCTAAACAGCTCACAAACCTACATCATCTACCCACAATGCGCCAAACCATTTAATCCTTTCATACTGTAAATTCGGAAACTAAAATCATCACATTACACACCACAATACAATAAAATTGAATTCCAACACTAAATTAAGAGCTACTAACAGATGAACTATTAACAATCATATAAGTTTAAGGTATGCTTCCTTTATTTCTACATCATTCTAATCGATTTCCCTATTTTTTTATTATATATACTATATTTAATATAACTTAATTCCTCTTTTTCACCCTAAATTAGCATGAAGCAACAATTTTTCCGATAACCCTTTTTCATTTTATATAATTTGAATCGAAAAAAATTAGCAATGCTTCAGAAATTATCTCCCAATTTTCGATCAATTCGTTGTTTGTCAATTTATGCTTAAAGTTATAGTCTTTGTTCATCTTCTTCAATACCCACTGATAACCCAACAACAAGTAGTAATTTGAGTAGTTCATCTGTTAGTAGCTCTAATTTTGATGATGTGTAATTCAATAAACAATCAACATTCTATTCTAAGTTCAAAACAAATCAAATCAACCTCAATTAATAACCAATCAAATCAACAACAAAAACCCAATAAAATTACAATAAAAAAAATGAAAAAACTAACCTTGTAAAGACAACTGAAGAGGAGAAAGAAGAAGCCGTCGTCGAAGAAGAAGAAGTCGGCGTCGAAGAAGAAGAACGACAAGGCGTCGAAGAAGAAGAAGCTGGCATCAAAGAAGAAGAAGAAGTCGGCGTCGAAGAAGAATACCAAGAAGGTGTCGAAGAAGAAGAACAAGAAGACGTCGAAGAAGATGAAGGGAGTCGCCGGCGCCGGCGCTACCAATGTCAGGGAGTGCGTGAGGGAGTAAGGTTGAGTGTTGAGAGGGAGTTACGTTTGAGTGTTGAGAGGGAGTTAGGGTTTAAGTTTTTTTATTTTTTCTTTCACCCGACAAATTCT
Source organism: Suaeda aralocaspica (assembly GCA_016808085.1). NCBI lineage: Eukaryota > Viridiplantae > Streptophyta > Magnoliopsida > Caryophyllales > Amaranthaceae > Suaeda > Suaeda aralocaspica. The sequence goes on from PYUH01000180.1 coordinate 1,834,664, forward strand.
CAAATAAATCCTGGTTCAAATTTTTTCGGGCTTTTGCGATGGAATTTCCGACGGACCCAATCACGTCGCTATTTTGCGAGGGATAATTCCGTTGCAATTTTTTTTTCCGTCACAAATTCAATAAATTACATATGAAGTTTTGTAGGAAAATTTCGACTGAATATTCCGTCGCAATGATATAAATTCCGTCGCAAATTAGGTCAAAATTTCATCGCAAAAATTCCGTCACTAATAAGCAGTTTTCCTGTAGTGAACTGAAGTGGGAGAAAACTCATAGGCAAAAACCATCTTATCCCCCTAATTCCGCCATTCTTTTCTTTGCTTCAAATGATCAAGTAAATTTGTGTGTCACCATATATACACACCCATAATGATGTCTTTGAAGATCCCAAAAGGCTTGAATCTCCATAAGCTATTATTTCCCCCATACTTACATCATTTTTAGAAGCAATTATCAAACCTTCGAGGTTATCACTTTGTTTCGTATCATCCTAATAGGCTAACCAAGTTTATCTCTTTATTGGGCCTCTTTAAGTAAACTGCCAAGAGTAAAATGGACCTAACCTAAGAGGCTAACTGTTAACATATGGGTTTTTAAGAGAAACAGGTTATTAAACGGGTTTAGCGAGTTGAGAGGTTCAACCCTAACCTTACTCGTTTATTACACGGGTCGTGTCGTGCTGACCCTTGTACATAAACGGAGTAAAACCTTTGACTCAAACTCTTTAATAGCGGATCGTACTCATGCCGAGTTGACGAGTCGTGCCAGTAATTTACAGGTCTAATTAGGATATTAAAAAAACAAAACAACCCTCAAAAAACCATATCCACAAAATAAACCCGAAAAGGCCATAAATTCTAAAGATCTAAACCAACATTCGAATTAAATCCACAATGCAAAGCATATTAAAAAAATATAAAATAAAATAAAATTTGAAGATCTAGAGATCCGATGAATTAGATGGTGGTGGACATGATAATGGAGGATAGAGAAAATGACCTCCGCTAGCGACCAATTCTCAAAAGGACGAGGTTGTTTAAGAGGAAAGATTTGATTTTTTAATTTTTGGGGTTTAATATAGTTTTAATAGTTAATATAGGTTGATCTTTGATTAAATATGGAGGATGGAGATGGCAGCCTCATGGTATTGTTAAGTTGATGAAAATAATAATGGTCGATAAATGATGGTGGAGAGGTGAGTTGCTATGGGACCCACGTTTGTTTTACCTGTTTAATAGGTTGAAAGTCAAATGAGTCTAATGTTATGGCAAAAATTTCTACCTATAATCCAGCTTGATTGCCAGCTATGCAGGTACTCAACTAGCAGCTACAGCTTAGAAATGGTCAAGATAGTGGGTCCGTAAATCAAGGAGTCGGAAGAAGAATATTCTGAGGAGCTTCTGGAAGAGGAAGGACGTGGAAGTTGATTCAAAAATATTGAGGAGATCGTGCCTAAAGTATAGGAACAACATTTCAAACTAGCTTGAATCTAGCCAATAAATCAAGCCAGGTGCATTCCCAAGGAGTAACCGACTTGAAGAAGGCACAACGGCTAGAGGCGATGGTTATTCTATAAATAGGAGAGGAGAAAAAAGATACACACACAAGGCAATCACAAGAGAATCAACACTTTATTATTATTATTCATTGTTTGTACGTACAACACATATACATTCTTTAAGCTCGATACTTAGCAGCTATAAACTAAAACTACCTAGCTATCTAGCTAGTATTATACATTGTAATTGTAAACAATCTTATTAACTAGTGGACTGGTGGACTCAAAGCCACCCGCGGTTTTTTACCCTGATTTAAGGGGGGTTTTCCGCGTCACCACATCTGGTGTCTCCCCCACTCCCTTCTTTGCACTATTTCATTTCTACATTAAAACGAACAGAGTTAGTAATTATTTAGCTATAGCCGTAACCAGCTAAGGTTTGCTAGCTAGAGCAGATTTTAACATAAATATCTAATATGAGCAACAGTGCAACACCCACTTATAGTTGGGTTTATCTAGATTTAAAGTGTAGTTTGATTAAATTGAGAAGACGTTCAACAATTCGGATTATTTATGTCAATTTTTCTTAAAAAAAATTCATTAATTTTAATTTGCTCTATATTGGGTCAAAGTTCAATATGTATGCAGTCAATCCGAGGACCATGCATCCTGGTGTATATCAGTTAATATACACTCTTTTGTTTTTTTCAAAATAGAGCATCAAGTGTTTTTTTTTTTTTTTTTTTTTTTTTTGATAAAACACTAAAGTTATTTCAACAAACAAGAACAATATCAAATACAAAATAATAAGGAACTTTTGTAGAACATAAACTACTACAAAACACTAACTTAGGTCTTGTGCTTGTTAACTTATTTTTGCTTATTTAAACTTATTTTTGCTGAATTGAACATGTTTTTACTTATTTGAACTCAACTTATTTTTGCTGAAATCATTAACAATTTATTAAGGATCGAAACTTATTTTTACTGAACTGAACTTATTTTTTCTTAAATGCATTTATTTTTGTTGAACAAAACTTATTTTTGCTAAAAATAAATCGAGGAGAACAGAGTCTTAGTATAAAAGAACATAACATTAAAAATAAATAAAAAAAACTAATTTTCTAAGTAATATTCCCTCCGTTCCCTTTTGTTTGATACACTTTGAATTGCACATATGCCAATACGTTTGTTTGACCTTTAATATCTTTTGTTGTGTATATGTAAAAATTATAATAATTGGATATTAATAACGTACTCAATAAGACGAATCAAACAAGACCCCATAAGACTATAATATGTTTTATATATTGAAAGTAATTTGAAAGATTCTCTCATTTTATAAATAGTGTCAAAATTTCAGACGTATCAAACATTTAGGAAAGGAGAGAGTATATATAATAACATAAAATATAGAATATAAACATCTACACACATTTATATATCCTTTATATAACATATATTTTTGTAAAAGGAATATATATTTATTTATATTATAAATACATTGTTATCTGATTTTTATCTTTATTTTTTTGAAATAATTACATGTAAAAATTTTTTTTATATAATATGAACATATTTACATGTAACAAACTAGGGAAAAAAATACAAAGCAACAAAAAATACAATAGAAAACAAATATAAAACATTTTCAATAAAAAATATAGCACAATAAACATAAAAATGAGGCTACATTTGCAAGTGTAATATAAAACATTTATAGCAAATATATTACTACAATGTCATTTATAAAAAAAAATTGATAAGTTTTATATAACATAAGAATATAAAAAAAAATTACTTGTAGAGCATATTATTTCAATTTGTATATCATAAGGTCTATATTATAAACAATGAATATGTGTCACGGAACATGCTCATAAAACTGACTTTTAATGAAACAAACAACATTGATAAGTAAAGCAATCTTTCTTTTTAATAGAACATGACAAAAAAAACAAAAAATATTGATTACATAAAACATACACATTATTAAAGAACATGGAATACTTTCAAATAAAACAAGATATGTAAACTTATAAACTACAAAAAGTATTATTTGAAATAAATTATAGTTACTAGCTTGATTAATGATGTATTAATTAGTTAATTACATAATTTAATTAAGACAATATAACATTTTAATGCATCTAAATTAATCTATAAATTTAAACATACAAAAAAAAAAAAGAAAACAACCTTAGTTTACTTTATCCATCATCTTTTATCATCAAATTTCGTCACAAAATTTCCATATATCAAATGTAAAACTTAACTAATTTATGTGTACAAAATTCTAGGTTAGAAAGAGATAGAGTTGGAAAAGTTTGTTGTATGCTATATATCAAATGTAGAAGAAGAAGGGGGAAAGGGAAATAAGTTCAAAGATTAGAGAAAGAAAGAGAATTGAAATATTAAAAAAAAAAACGATGAGATATGTATTTTATATAATAGTTCTTCTAATTATAAATTGATCAACATTTTAATTATTTTAAAAATAAAAAATAATAAAATGTTATAAAATATTAAGAGTAATTAAAAAAACAATAAGTGTAATTGATATTTGGTCTTAAAAAACATTAGACATATTCTATAAAATATTAGATTTATAAGCATAAATATACTAAATTTCATAAAAATGTGCGTAATGTTTTATAAAATACAGCAGTATGTTTTAAAAAAGTACATGATGTTATAAAATATTATTATTTTATGGATGTCCATTATACCCCTTAGGTATGATCTAGAATGTTCTGGATACTAGGGTTTATTCTACAAGAAACCCTAGTTTAAGCTTGTATATATATTTGGTACTGAATAAGAAAACAAATCAATTCTTCTCCCCACAAATACTTTCTACTAAAACCCTATTTTCATAACACGTTATCAGCACGATTGTTATACTAAATCAATTAAATCAACAACTTCTACCGAGGGTAAGGATGTTGCTAAGAGCGGCTAAAGTCAAAGAGAGTATCTACTTCATCTCTACTTTTCCTATTATGATCTAGACATATATGATACTTTGTGGCTTTCTCTGATAGAAGTATAATTCATTCTATCTCGCTTTAAATTTTCTTGTTTGCCTTGGTTGGTTGGGTTGTCAATTTTGCTATCTGCATTGATCTTAGAAATTTATGTCGACATCTGTTGCCCTTTCATGTATCTTTTTGCATTATGTTGTTATTTTGTGACTGCATACTCTATTAGGTATTGAGTATTGACCCTTCGCTTTGTACATGCATATCACGTTGTTTTGGTATTTTCCCTGTTCTGCTTTCCTTCTGTTATTGTAGAGGTGGCAGGGGATTGGCGTGATGCTCATTATATTTTTTGCCAATGTTCCTTGGTTGAGGTTGTACTGTTGTGGGGTTTTAAATGCATTATCATCATCCTGGTCTGTCACTGTCTCAAGATATTGATATTGGAGGGATCTTCTATCTTTTATTTACTTTGAAGATCCATTTCAGCGAATAGAATTTTTGGTAAAAACTCAGTGATAATTACCTGTCTAATTGATATCTGAAATTTGCCTTGTGCTTCAGGTTTATCTTGTTGCTATTGTTTCTTGATTATTGGGACGTTGTTTGAACTGAACGTGCCTGAGGTTTTACTAGTATTATATGATGTTGAACATATATTCTTTTTTAATGTAGCTATTAAAATTCTTTACCTAAATAACTTGTTTGATTATTTGTTGATTTGTTTTGTATGCGGCTTTTCCACACACTTGAAAGATCTGTTTTATGTTATCATTACGGGACTTGTACTTTTATGTCGTTTCTTAGCTTGTTATCTGACTCATAATTTCCTTCTGTTTGGGGGTTGTGGGGACTGACTCAGAGCTAATGTCTTTCTGTGCTATGTTTGTTGGCTGATCTGGATAAAGGATTTGTTGAGTTTTTTCAGACCTGCTTTCCTGCTGTTGATGTCAGTATTGTTGGAAAAGACATATACCACTTTTCACAAGGATAATCTCTTATTGAGTAAACAATATCGTGAAAAGGGCTTTAAAAAATATTCCGAATTGATATCTTGTCTTCTAGTGGCTGAACAAAATGATGAGCTTTTATTGAAAATTCATGAATCACGGCCAACTGGCTCTACTGCATTCCCTGAAGTGAATGCTGCATCCCACAATGGGATACGAATTAACAATAGAGGCCCTGCCAGCAGCAGTGGTCGAGGTCGTGGTGGAAGTCATGGCCGCAGAAGAGGTCGTGGATATTATAGAGGTAGAGGTGGTCATTTCAAAAACTCATATTCTCACCGGAAGTGGGATAATGAGGATGGTAGTAAAAAGCATGAGAAGGCTAAAAGTGAGACTATGTGCTACCGTTGTGGAGGAAAGGGCCACTGGTCTCGTATATGTCGTACACCAAAGCATCTTGTTGACCTTTATCAGCAGTCTCTGAAAAAGAAAGGAAAGAAAGTGGAGACTAACTTGGTATATGAAGATGGCGAAGGTGATTTTGATAATGGTGATACAACACACCTGGAGGTTGCAGATTTCTTCACCACCCCTGAAGGGAATAATTAAGTCAATAATAATTATGTCTATTAACAAATAAAGATTTAGTAGTTTACATTCATAATTTAGGTAGAATAATTTATGTTATTTACTTTGGCTTTGTTATTTTATGCATGAACTTGATAGTTTAATAGTTTGTTTTGTGCTTTAAGACTTTGTTACTTTAATCTTATTTTAGTTACTTTGAATATTTGGATATTTTAGGATATGTTATTTACTTTCTATTATTTTATTTGAAGAACATGAATGCTCTCCAAGCTCAATTAACAATAAATGGTGAAGAAATATGTCTAGCTGATAGTGCAACTACTCATACAATACTTAAAAATAAGAGATATTTTTCTCAATTGATGATGAATAATATAAGTGTGAATACTATATCCGGTAGTGCAAACATTATTGAAGGCTCCGGAAGAGCAACTATATTGATGCCTATGGGAACAAAATTCGAAATTGTTGATGCTTTGTACTCCCCTAAGTCTCAAAGAAATTTATTGAGTTTTAAAGATATCCGTCAAAACGGATACCATATTGAGACAATAAGTGAAGGAAATAATGAATTCCTTCAAATTACGAGTATAACCCAAGGCACTAAGCAGGTTTTGGAGAGATTATCTGCACTCTCCACTGGCTTGTACTACACAAAGATTAATGTTATTGAGACATATGCTATTGTAAACCAGAAGTTTACAGATAGCTTTATAGTTTGGCATGACCGGTTAGGCCATCCCGGTTCATCAATGATGCGAAAAATAATTGAAAATTCACATGGACATTCTTTGAAGAGCCAGCAGATTCTTCAAAATGATTATTCTTGTGCTGCTTGCTCCCAAGGTAAGTTGATCATTCGGCCATCACCAGCGAAAATAAATTATGAATCTATTTCTTTCCTTGAACGTATACAAGGAGACATATGTGGACCAATACATCCACCATGTGGACCATTTAGATATTTTATGGTTTTAATCGATGCATCGACTAGATGGTCACATGTGTCCTTACTATCAACCCGCAACCTGGCGTTTGCGAGGTTACTTGCTCAATTGATAAGATTACGAGCACAATTTCCAGATTTTCCTATTAAGAATATACGTCTGGATAATGCTGGTGAATTTACTTCAAAGGCTTTTAATGATTATTGTATGGCTATTGGAATAAATGTTGAACATCCTGTAGCACATGTTCATACACAAAATGGTCTTGCAGAATCACTAATTAAACGTCTTCAGTTGATTGCTAGACCATTACTTATGAAGTCGGATCTACCGATTTCTACTTGGGGACATGCTATTTTACATGCTGCAGCACTAATTCGCATCAGGCCAACCAGTAAACATAAATTCTCCCCATCACAATTGGTTTGTGGTCAGGAACCAGATATTTCCCATCTAAGAATTTTCGGATGTGCTGTGTATGTTCCAATTGCTCCACCACAACGCTCTAAGATGGGTCCTCAAAGGAGGCTGGGCATATATGTCGGGTTTGAATCCCCATCAATAATTAGATACCTAGAGCCATTAACAGGTGATCTATTTACTGCTCGTTTTGCAGATTGTCACTTTAACGAGTTGGTTTTCCCAGCATTAGGGGGAGAGAACAAGCAGCTGGAAAATGAAATTAGTTGGAATGAATCATCATTAAACCACCTTGATCCTCGCACTAAACAATGTGAATTGGAAGTCCAAAAGATAATTAATTTACAAAGCTTAGCAAATCAATTGCCAGACGCATTTACTGACCTAAATAGAGTAACTAAGTCACATATACCAGCTGTAAATGCTCCTATCAAGATTGATGTCCCTGAAGGACAATCTCATGAGTCTAAGGCACGCCTGAAGCGTGGTAGACCAGTAGGTTCCAAAGATAAGAATCCTCGGAAAAGAAAAGGAGCAATGATAAGTAATGGCCAGATTGAGGAAGCAATAAATGAAGGATCTCCAGAAGAGACCATAGACATGACAAATGATAGTGTTCTAGAAGAACCTCAGGTACCTGAAAATGAAGAGATCTCAACAGATTATGTCATGTCTAGAATAACTTGGAACCGAAATGAAATCGACGTCGATGATGTGTTTGCATATAATGTAGCACTTGATGTTATGAATGAAAAAGAGGATCATGAGCCTAAGTCCATTGAAGAATGTAGGAAAAGAGATGATTGGCCAAAATGGAAAGAAGCAATTGATGCAGAATTGAAATCACTTGCAAAGAGAGAAGTATTTGGGCCAGTAGTTCGTATACCCGAAGGTGTAAAACCAGTGGGATATAAATGGGTCTTTGTGCGGAAAAGAAATGAAAAGGGTGAAATTGTGAGACACAAAGCACGTTTAGTTGCACAAGGATTCTCACAAAGACCTGGTATTGATTTTGAGGAGACATATTCTCCTGTGGTGGATGCAACTACTTTCAGATTCTTAATTAGTCTGGCAGTAAGACATGGACTTGATTTACGACTAATGGATGTTGTAACAGCTTACTTATACGGCCCACTTGATAGTGATATATACATGAAACTCCCGGAAGGTCTCAAGTTGCCTGAAGCAACTGGTTCGCGTTCTCGAGAACAACATTGTATTAAGTTAAATAGATCCCTTTATGGATTGAAACAATCAGGGCGTATGTGGTACAATCGCCTTAGTGAATATTTGTTGAAAGAAGATTATAGAAATGACCCTATTAGCCCTTGTATTTTCATAAAGAAATTCGGGTCAGGTTTTGTGATTATTGCTGTCTATGTTGATGATTTGAATATCATTGGAACTCCAGAAGAGATTCCAATAACAGTGGAATACTTGAAAAAAGAGTTTGAAATGAAAGATCTTGGTAAGACAAAATTTTGTTTAGGGCTACAAATTGAGCACCTAAAAGAAGGAATCCTTGTGCATCAAACTACATACACAGAGAAGGTGCTCAGAAGATTTTATATGGATAAAGCACATCCGTTAACTAGCCCAATGGTTGTAAGATCACTAGATGTTGATAAAGATCCTTTTCGCCCTCGGGAAAATGATGAAGAGATTCTTGGTCCTGAAGTACCATATCTAAGTGCAATAGGAGCATTGATGTACCTTGCTAGTCACACAAGACCCGACATATCATTCTCTATCAATCTATTAGCAAGGTTTAGCTCATGTCCTACCCGAAGGCATTGGAATGGGGTTAAGCATATATTTCGCTATCTACAAGGTACGAAAGATAAAGGTTTGTTCTTTTCTAACACCTCCAAAGAAGAATTAGTTGGTTTTGCAGATGCAGGGTATTTATCAGATCCTCATGTTGCTCGATCACAAACTGGATATGTATTTACATATGGTGGTACCGCAATCTCTTGGCGTTCCATGAAACAAACCATTGCTGCTACTTCTTCTAATCATGCAGAAATTTTAGCAATTCATGAGGCTAGTCGAGAATGTGTATGGCTAAGGTCTCTAATTCAGCACATACAAGAAGATTGTGGTCGTTTATGTGGAAAACAAGCTCCGACTACATTATATGAAGACAATGCAGCCTGTATTGCACAACTCAAGGAAGGGTACATTAAAGGTGACAGGACGAAGCATATTTCGCCAAAGTTTTTCTTCACCCATGACCTTCAGAAGAATGGTGAGATTAGTGTCCAACAGATTCGTTCAAGTGAAAATTTAGCAGATCTATTTACCAAGGCGCTTCCTACTGCTACATTCAAGAAATTAGTTCATCAAATCGGGTTGCGTCATCTCAAGGATCTCAACGGATGATATCATGAGGGGGAGTCAATGCGCGCTGTACTCTTTTTCCCTTAGCTATGGTTTTTCCCACTGGGTTTTCCTGTTAAGGTTTTTAATGAGGCAGCATTGCACATGCGCATTATAAAATGATGTATATTTGCTTTATAATGGACATCCAAGGGGGAGTGTTATAAAATATTATTATTTTATGGATGTCCATTATACCCCTTAGGTATGATCTAGAATGTTCTGGATACTAGGGTTTATTCTACAGGAAACCCTAGTTTAAGCTTGTATATATATTTGGTACTGAATAAGAAAACAAATCAATTCTTCTCCCCACAAATACTTTCTACTAAAACCCTATTTTCATAACACATTATATTTTATGACTTTTTTTTGATAGCGCGATATTTATGAAACTGAACAATTGTTTTATGCGAATAAACACGAGTGCATATGTGATGGTATACACTTCCTACATAAATTGCCGACCCAAGATGCAAATTCAATTAATTAGAATATATGATGATAAAATTAAAGGAACATGACCTAAAAATTTAAAAGTACATCCACTGATCCACTTATCAAATAAACAGTATGCACAATGATAAAAACACTGCACCCACAAAATCAAATTAAAGAATTATACTCCACTCCGTAAAACACTAAAAACAGCAATACACCAACAACAAGAACGACACGTACACGATTTTATTCTAAAAAGAAACTGTGATATTAAAAAAAATCCAACAATATATTCAGTATAAAAAATTAAAAAGAAATTCTTCCTCCTTTCTCCTGTACAGTAACAGAGTAAAATAAAAATAAAAATAAAAATAAAAATTATAAATATTTATAAAAGAAGGGAACATAGAGAAGAAAAATAAAACTTTCTCTCTCTAGTTGGTTGGGAGAGGAGAGAGAAAGAGATGAGAATGTGGGCAAAATGTATAATCACTCTTTTATTTATTGGAGGATTAATGATAGCAGAAGTAGATGCTATCAAAAGTAGTAATAACCACCACAACAATAATATTAGTAGCAGAAGAAAAAGAAGAAAAAATACTATCATTAACAATGATAAGAAATGTGATTATTTCAAAGGAAGATGGATTGCAGATTTCTCAACTCCTCTTTACAATTTTTCTGCTTGTCCTTTTATTCAAAAGGAATTTAATTGCCTTCAAAATGGAAGAAGAGATCAACTTTATCTTCATTATGGTTGGAAGCCACTTTCCTGCAATTTAGCCAGGTAAATTTGTATTTTATTTAAATGCATTTTTTTTTTCTTTTAAGTTAGTTAGTTTGTTGCAATTATGTGGGGATTTTAAGTAGTTTTGTAGCGGAAGTAAATGTGAGTAAAAATGGTTAGTTTCCTTAGTTTAAGTGAAGAACACTTCATAGCAGTAGATGAAAGAGATTTATATGTTTTGAAAAGGTTAAATTATGTTCTGCTTTGTTTTTTATTTGCTGAAAGAAAGATTCATTTTGCCATGTTTTTGAATTTGTTTCTTGATTTAGCTAATCACCAAAAAAGTATCTCAAAAGAGATTTCTTTATTAGAAAATTAATTAGTAAGCCAATATTCCATTATTGGTCAATTGCAGTCTTAATAACAATATACTTCATTACTCCCTGAATTATTTTATTAATAATGTACATTTATCTTGTTTGTTATCCAATGATATCAAACATGATTTTGGGAGATATGATTTGAGCACTTGAGTAGTGCACAACAAATCATTATTCACCTCAATTTAGGAAAATTCATACAATGAAAAATGATGGACTTTTATTTTTTTCACGAACCGATTTTATGGATATTTTTGTACATTATTAAAAATAAATTACTTATTTGATTTTAGATGAGATAAAAATTAATTTAACAATAAATCAGCAAATGTTTTTTTACATTATTAATAGCCGGTTGTTGAAACAATTGTGCAATATGACAAAAGTGTTTTAACGTGTATTGTTAAGAATAGTGAAGTAAACACAGATTCCAATAAAATTTGGTGTTGGAAATATAAAGGAAAATCTATGTCGTGTTTTTGGAATTCATCATCATATGGTGGATAGATTGTAAAATTAGCATCAAAATTGAGGAATTTTTCTTTGATTATTTTAATTTACTTTAGGCTAATTGGGGTGCGGCGATTGAACACGGGCAATAAGAGACTTTTGTCGGTTGTACATCTTTCAATTGGAACTTTACAGCTTACATCCTTTCTTCAATAAATTAAAGTAGAAATATACGGAGTATATAGAATGGTGAGGTTGGCATAAAAGTGACACTAGAATATTTTACTATGTTGTTCGTGAGTATTAAACGAGATATTATAATCTGATAACTATACCTACATCGTATTTATCTACGGTGTATTTATCATACATAATAGACTAATAGCAATGAGACCCTTTTATTTTGGGCTTATTTTCTTCTCTGTTCAATTCAATTCAATTAAGTCACTTATTTATAGTTCACTTATTTTTATTTTTGATTTTAATATATATTTTTATTTTAAATTTTATTTATCTTATTTATTTAATTTTTATTTATAATTTTTAAAAATAAAAATATTTTCTTAAAAAATTAAATATTAAAATAAAATTTTATATAAAAAGTTTTAAATCAAGATTAAAATAATTAAAAAAATTAAAATAAATAAAACATTATATATAAAATACAAATTATCAAAATAAAAATAAAAAGTTAAGTTAAGTTTATTACCTTTTAATCTAGTCTAATTCAAGTCAGTTTAGTGTCTTTCAATTCAGTTCAATACTTCATAAGCTCAAAGAACAATGCCTAATTTAGAACAAACAACTTTTATTTGTGATGTGATGCAACTTTGACATGTGATAATCGTTATTTTCTTCTGGGGAAAAAATTAGTGTAATGGTTACATAGTAGAGCAATGATAGTTATTTATTTGAATTATGATGGTTACTTATTTAATCAATGATAGTTACTCACGTCCTTCTTTTATTTCAATAACTTATTTGAATTTAATGGTTAGTCAATTGAATTGTATGGATTACTTAACCATATTACATACAGCGAAAACTAGATACTATCAACTATTATATATTAAAACGCAAGGTGTAGAATCGCAATATACCACGTGGATCCACCTCAGCTTGGAATGATCAATTTTCAATGGTAAAAAATGTGCTTATTGAGAATTAAACTAATGACATTTGAGATGTGAGATATATGATTTACCAATTAAGCTATATGTCATTATTGTCTACTTTTCCACAATAAGCTATCATATCATAGATATCCTAAAACAGGAATAACTCAGTAAAATAAAGTAAAATTAATAATTCTTTTTCAACATACGACAAATAACATATGTGAAAAATAGATAATAATGAACTATTATTAATGTGATTATAATGAATACGATGTATAATTTTTGTGATAATTCATGTTCATTCTATCTCTTTACCAATATCACAATTAATCTTTTATTTTGATCCTTTAAGTTTCTTTTTAAATCATTTGTTTAGGTGTAAAATATATATTCGATTTTTTTTATCAACAAAACATATTAAACTTACATTATATTCACAATTATTTAAAATATTTTTATCGCAATAATAAAATTATTCATGTTTATTTACTATAAATATCTCAATAATAATACTCATATCTGTTCACTAACATTTTAGTATTTTTACAAAGTTATATTTAATCAATAATTAAAATATTATAAAATCTGATCAAAAAGGCAAAACAAACTAAAGAGGTCTTAAAATAAAATTTTATCAAATGATTCGAGGCAACACTTAGGGACCAAAGCTAGTTATTGAATCGTATTGATTACCTAACCATATTGCATTTATAACCAAATTACGTACTTAACTTATTGAATCGTAACTTATTACATAATATTAGTTGAATCGTAGCTAGATAAGGTATATTGCATCAAGCATTTATTTATTGACGTTACCATTAGTTATAGGTGTGTCCAGCCACATGTACTTTGTTCTTATCTCTAGCATTGACCTTTACTCTTTAGGCAAGAAAAATTACCTGAGAGGCACATAAGTTCATTAAAACCTATTTCCCACCCTTCTTTTCCGTAATTCCTCTCTCTTACATTACTATATCTTTCCTCTTACCTCTTACTCTTACAAAATTTTATTGCAAAACACTTTCCCTTAATTACATCTTACGAAATATGGGAAAGGAGAGGGAAACAAGGTTTATTAAATTCATGAGCATCTCATATGATTTTTCTTGCCTATAACTAAAGGTCCAGGCCGGAAATAAGAACAAGGCATTAGTCAACCCTTGTCTTCTGTGCAGCAGGTTGCACCGTCAAATAATAGTGCAACCATGCATGTGAAAATTGTCTTTTTATTATGGGTTTTACTGCAATGGTTACTCAGTAGAATAATAATGGTTACATACTTGAATAATGATGGTTACTTATTTGAACAACGATGTTTACTCACGTTATAAACTTATTTAAACAACTTTTTACTAATGTGAATTGCAATGGTTTTTAATTATTTGAATTGTATGAATTACTTATTTGAAATTTGAGTAATTAGTGATGATTACTTTTTACAAATATAAAGCTTATTATAAATTAAGTTTTTGAAATCGAGTTTTACTTATAGGTTACTTTTTAAAAATTTTGTGGTTAATAGTTAAAAGTGTAATTGGTTACTAAATAATAAAGTGATGGTGAATCATTAGTAATACTCATGTTAATTACTAATAGTATTATACATGGTTACTTATTTGAATATTGATAGTTACTTGACTAAGCAATGATGATTACTTAACTACTTATTAAGTTGAGGTTACTTGTTATTAAAATCGTGGTTACATAATTGAACGATGATAGTTACGTTTTAGACGAGTTATGGTTATTTATGGATAGTTATGATTTACTTGTTAGTAATACTATGGTTACTTGTAATGAGCAATGGTGGTTACTTTTTAGAAGCGTTATGGTTACCAATTAGTAATTGTATTGAGGTTACTTGTCAGTAACATTGTGGTTACTTATCAGAATAAAGATGATTACATATTCTAATTGCACACACAGTGGTTACTTACTTTAATCATATTGGTTATTTTTTGGAATATGAACATAAAACTTACGAATTTAAGAATAATGTTACTTATAAGAAATCTAATAGCATAACAATCTTAATTCTACAATAAATTAAGAACTTGTATTAAAAAGTTGAATTAAATAATAGAGATTTAATTAAGACACTAACATATTTTGAAATCACATTAAACATCAAACATTCAATATAGTTGAAGTGAAGAATTAAGTTGCAGTTGCTAGATTCATTCACAAACCCAAGTTGACTAATTGAATTCGCATACAAAAGAAGAAGAAAAGAGGAAGATGAAAGGGAGAAGGAAGAATAATGCAAATTAGAGGGAGAAACGGCGGCGGCGGCGACTCCGACGGTGGCTAGGTTTCTCTAAAATCCTAGAATTTGGGGGTGCCGCACCATTTGGTAACCGTGCGGCCTGTTGCATATAAGACTAAACCAAAAAACTTACATGTTAAGTTAGTTTTAGACAAAAACAGAAGTAATGTAGTTTATTGGCAAAGACTGGTGAAACTAAGGTAGCTTTAAACAAAAAATACTAAGGTAGTGTTTGACCTAGTTTCTAAAACGGTTTATGGACTTGAGAGTTGAAGGTGGACCAGACAAAGGGTAAAATGAAAATCATTTCTAATTGTCTAGAAGTCCGCAATTGTTTCTAAGAGGGAAGAAACAAAAGCTTCAATTAAATATGAGTGGTTGACTTTACTAGTTAATATAACAATAGAAAAGGGATAAATCTTAAAAAAAAAAAAATAATAATAATAAAAATAAAATAAAAATAAAATTGAAAGAATGAATAGTGCTTTCTTGGGCCAAACAATATAACCATGATTTCTATTCTAGAGAAACACTTCTTAAGAAAACTACTTTTAGGAAACCCAAATTGTTTTTCAGAAACTTAACCAAGCATACCCGAAGCCTTTTTAAGTTAAATATTGTAGGGATGAGTGTTAGAAAATTAACCAAAGAGGAAAAATCAAACAAACATTATGAAATGTATACCTAGATATTACTACATGTGCTTTTGTAGTAGTGACAACTAAATATTTTATTACTCACAAAAAATACCCTTGCTTTGAATTAAGAAAAACAGAGGATTTAATTACAAAGGAGCATAAATTAGATGAATAGATTAGTTTTGGGATACAATTATTCAATCATCAATCAACTACTATATATATTAAAACGTAAGATAATGTTGCCATTGGCTCATGTCATTTTCCACATATATATAAGCATATAAATAGTGTATTAAGAGACAAACTTCCGATGTCATTTGTAACTTCCTCTATCCAATCTTATATCTTTATGTGGTTTGTACTACCTTCGGTCCGAAGGGTGTGCAACAAGAAATTTTTTATATCTCACAAAAAATATATATTTGTTGTACATTTCCTGGACCGGAGGTAATAACTTATCTTCCTTTCTCATCTTAATTTTCTATTCAATAATTTTGTAATTCAATTCTAATACTCTCAATTATATTATCTCTAGACACTTCAATTTGTAATTAAAACATAAGGAATCAGTCTTTTAATGTGCAAACCCTTTATCATTGTCTTGTATGACTTTTGCCTCTCCTTTTACTATAATTATCATTAATCTGATGCAACGTCCAAAAATGCAAAATTACATGAATACATCTAAGAAACAACAGTAAAAAAAAAAAAAAAAAAGGATTACGTCATTATTAACTTACAACATTGAAGTGGGCACACCACTACTTAATAATCTAAAACATTAAAGCGGGCACACCACTTAATAAAAGTTTTGTTCTGGTGTGGTGGTAGACCATAATAGAAAATGATTTGTAATGTGTTCTAGCATAATAGATTAATGGCTCATGTAAGAGCCAAGGACCATAAAATTAATCATTCGACTATGGATGACAATGTTCTCCGACACCCTTCCTAAACTTGACCCATAGCTCCTTTAAACCTTGTAATTTGTAGCATTTTTAATTTTTACGAGTGTCCTTCCAATTTACATCATTACATGTAGTCACATGTATTTGCATGAATCAATAAATTACAGAAAATTACGAGTATATTAGATTTTAAAATGCAAATAAAACTAAATTTAAGAACACGTTTAAGAACCAGTCCAGGGGATTGGGGCTTTAAAAATAGATGAGTATGGATTTAAGTGGACTTGACCCATTGTCATTTCTATCAATGTCGGCTCATGAAGTGTGCGTATCTTTCTTTGTGTTACCAAAATTAATTCCGCCTAAAAGATTATCATATAAAACTAATAATGTAGGAGTGATTGAACATCTATAATCTTGTACTCCCTCGTTTTATAATGTTCGTTACACTTAGTTTTGCACAATTTTGAATAGATTTATCTAAACCTTAATATCTTTCATTACACTTCATTAAAAATTATAAAAATTTGATATTTAAAAATTATGTAACTAGATGAATCTAACAAGATCTTATATGAAAATATTAATAGTATATATTATGACAAATTTTAAATAACCGTATTCCAAATGTAACAAACAATGGGCTATGTAGTTTGTTTTCTGTTTTACAACCTGATATGCAATACAATGAATTGAATATAGAATTTAATTAGAATATTTTTTTTGCAAATTAATTCTTCTTCTACTTAGCACATGCAAGTGGTCTTGTACATGTCGGTTTGTCATTAAGTGAGCCGACGAGCTGTCCTGTGCCCTCTGGCAACAAACAAAAATAAGTATAGATGATATATGCACATAAGATGGGAGTTGTGTGGGAAATGTGCTTATTAGATACACAGGAGTATGGGACCAATCTATAAGGCTATAAGTTACTTTTCTATGGAGTAGAGTTAGTCAATGGGCTAGTTGAATAGAAGATCCGTTCCAATTCCGTCTAGTTTAATGGGATGAGTCTATTTTTTATGGAGATGAGGTAAGGATATCTATAAAACTTATACCCACCAGGGGGATGGTGATGGATTTCAAATTGTACCCGTCTCATACTCCCATCACCTCTCACCGCATCCCATCCTCACCTGCCTCGTCATAACCGTATCCCACCCCGTACAATTTCTAGGATTTTTGAAAAACACTGGGAACTAAACTTCATACTAGAGTATTATATATCTAGCAATCGCATGAAATGTCAAAAGCTTATGTAATTAACTACAACTTTTGCAGATTCAATGCTCGAGATTTCTTAGTAAGATATAGAGGGAAGAGGATAATGTTCGTGGGAGATTCATTAAGCCTAAATCAATGGCAATCTCTTTCATGCCTATTAGTTTCTGGCGTCCCTACTGCCAGATATAATCTCTCACGTCATGGCATGATTTCTACTCTCACTTTCACGGTAAAACATTAATTCTCACTTTGAAAAATGACATTTGATTTAAACAATTTTTATTTACTTATTTGTTTTTTCATCGTATACTCCTGAACTTTCACAAAACTCATAGGTACGTAGGTGATTCTAAGCATTTGCATATGATGTTTCACATTAATATAATGGATTAACACTGCAGGATTATGGACTAAAAGTGATGCTAGATCGAAGTTTGTATTTAGTAGATGTTGTGAGGGAAAAGATAGGCAGAATTTTGAAGTTGGATTCCATTGATGGAGGCAGACTATGGAGAGGCATGGACATGCTCATTTTTAACACTTGGCACTGGTGGGGTCGTCGTGGACCCACACAACCGTATGTCTCTTAGCCTGATTTTTCTTTTTCTATAAGTGCAAATGTGCAATTTTTTTTTTTTTAATGTGCTACATTCCGTCTTAAATCCTAGAGTATGAAATTTTATTTTTCAATCTTCTCACCAAATTTATTCTTATTTTATCTTAATTTTTGTTAAAATTTTGTTGAATACAGTAGCTCGCTTGCTTTATTCTCTTACATTAAAAAGCAGTGCATATATATGTTTTTTTTTTCTTTTTTTTTGGTGTTAGAGAGTCATAAAGACAAATGATGAGAATCGATATTAGGATTTCCCGAAATTGGGAGAAAAACTCTAACCAATTGAGCTATCCGTTACTCTCATGAACATTATATCTTAATATAGGCAAAGATTATTAATGTATAAGACTTTCTCGAATCACGCTAATGTAAGCGAGTATATGCAGCAATCTTAATCATCACAATTCTCAAATCACTTAATGGACTCGACTTTGTAAACTAGTGTGGCTTACTACTATAGTATATTTGTTGTTTCTACTGGGACACTGGGTGAATTGCTGTGTGGAACTTATATGCGGAATTTGAATTATTTTGAGCAAACTAAAGAGTACGAGTGATATTTCTACGTGAAAAACTTCCTTGGCCCAAAGGAAGAAAACTACACTTCTATTATAGGTCTGTAATAACTTTTACAATCTAA
Source organism: Suaeda aralocaspica (assembly GCA_016808085.1). Lineage (NCBI taxonomy): Eukaryota > Viridiplantae > Streptophyta > Magnoliopsida > Caryophyllales > Amaranthaceae > Suaeda > Suaeda aralocaspica. The sequence goes on from PYUH01000180.1 coordinate 1,853,842, forward strand.
ATTCTCTAATTTCACTCGTCAGTTCCTGTGGGAACTTGATTCTCAATTTTCACTCTTTTTCTCTCATTTCTCTTTCTCTTTTTCTCCACTCTTCTCTTGTTCTCACACTTCTCTTTTTTTCATAGATTACAACTCAATAAAGACTCTATTACATTGAAAGTACTCGTAAACTGGACTACTGGAACATCAACTAAAACTTAGACTCATATAAATTCTCAAGTGTGTTCTCTGATGTTCTGCACTTCTTCTTCTGAATTTCTTGGAGTATTTATAGAGTAATTCTGCCTTGTAAACTTCAGCCTTAGACCACGTTCTTTGATCGCCCACAACTCCATGACTCCTTTCATCATCCCACGTAATTAGACCAGGAAAATAGGATTTTGACTTAAATATTTTACCGTTTATTCTTCCACCATAATCCCATGATCTTATTCCTATATATAAGGACTCCTAACAATATTTTATTTGACTTATTAAAAACCTTAGATTGCCGTTTTATTCTTCAGCAAAATCAGTCAAATATTTATCTTCCTTATGTTAAGAAAAATATTATTATAACCTAAATTATATCATAAATTAAGCTAGACTTATTTGTGGGATAGATTCGTTATGATTTCTAGATATGATGTTCCAACCAGATTTGAGACTCTAATGTATTTACAAAGATCCTAAAAAATTATTCTCATAATCTTCTTGGAAATTCTCTTCTCTTCATCAAGATACTTCGTTGAAATGCCTTGACGTTGTTCGCCCAGATCTATTCTCGTACCTTATTCCTACGTAATTATGTTACTCAAGAACTTCACTTCTATCTTCTATGCTCCTTTGCAAGATTCTGCCTAGGAACTTCTCCTTGAACTTGTCACGTTCTTTGCTGCAAGTTCCTTACACTTCGAACCTGTGAAATCTCATAGGAACTCAAACTATATAGTAGTTAAGTTTGTTTGTGTTAGTCATAATCAAAACTTTATTTTTAATTCATGCGTCAACAATATTAATATGAATATATGGTAATAGCCAAACATTCCAAGTTTAATGAGACTGCTGTATAATTTGGTTTTTGTATTTTACGAAATGAAAGGGATGTTTACTTGCAGATGGGACTACATCCGAATCGGAAATGTGACAGTGAAAGACATGAATCGGATGGTTGCATTTGGGAAAGCACTTGAAACTTGGGGTCGTTGGGTTGACACCAACGTTAACCCTTCAAAAACCAAGGTGTTTTTCCAAGGAATTTCGCCCTCTCATTACAAGTAAGCTTTTATTTTCGGTTTATATTTCATGTATGTTGAAGTTTTCCTTTGTCAAATAACATAAACCATTAAAATTTAAAAATAGCACTTTGTATGTACTACAGCTAGTCATATTTAGTTTTATTCTATGAAGTAATCATGTAAATCTCACCATAACTTTGTGGAAATAGTGGGAGCGACTGGAATGAGCCGGGAGCAGTAAACTGCTTAAGGCAAACACAGCCAGTGATAGGCTACAGCTACCCTGGACCGATGCCACAAGCCGTGACAGTGGTGAAGCAAGCCTTGAGCAAAATCAGGACTCCTGTAACATTGCTTGATGTTACACTTCTTTCTTTGTTAAGAAAAGATGCACATCCTTCGATTTACGGCCTCTTTTCTATGGATTGCAGTCATTGGTGCTTGCCTGGTGTTCCCGATGTCTGGAATCAAATTCTTTACAATTACATTCTTTAACCAAACCCCATTATTTTACCCAACACAGTGTTTATCAATTTATCATTGATTTCAATTTAGGTGAGGCTGTATCAATTTTTATTCGTTACGTTTTTCAATAAACTTTTTTTTTCTTTTTTCCCACCACGAGATGTATTCTCATCTTACAATTATTTGTATTTTAAATTCGTTGAATATACATCAATTTAGCTATCGAGAGATTTAGATAAAACTATCTTCTTGTCCAGTTTGTAGGTATAATAAACTTTAGACGTTATATACTTAAGGGCTTGTTTGATTCAGTTGAAAATAGCTTTGAGCTAAGCTGACTAAACAGATTGGAGCTGAGCTGAACTGAAAGTTTTTATTATAAATATTGATTATTGATTTTTAACAATTGATTATTGATTTTTAATTATGATTATGATTTTTTACTATGATTTTTATGATTTGAGTGTGAAAATTGATATTTAACTACGGATTGTTAATGATTTTAAGTTTTAACTATGGAGTATTGACATTAAAATAATTTTGATATTAATCTACTAATAATTATTAAACATAGAAAACGTTATTGGTAATTTATATTTTATAAAATAAAAATTTGTTTCATTTGCGGAATGGTAGTTTTATAATATTTATTCTTTGAATATTATAAATTAATAATATATATATATATATATATGAAACAAAGAAAATGATGATTAATGTTTATAAATATATTATGAACACAATAGTAATATTATAAACAAAATAAAGTCAACTACATAATAACACTAAGAATTGCAAGCCGCTGGGTTTAGAACTAATCAAGACATATTATGAATATGATGTGGATTTTGGTCGTGTGATGCAACAATTGGAGAGTGGAGTAGTTGGATCTTATGTGTTGCATGATGGATTCCTATTTAAAGGGAACTAGCTGTGTGTGCCTAAATGTTCAATTAGAGAATTGCTAGTAAGAGAGGCGCATGGTGGAGGTCTTGCAGGGCATTTTGGAATCGATAAATCAATAAGCATGCTGCAAGAACATTTTTATTGGCGTAACATGATTGGAGATGTGGAAGCTTTGATATCTCAATGTGCTATATGTCAGAAGGCCAATGCAACATTTCATCAGGGTCTATATACACCATTACCAGTTCTTGATGGTCCTTGGGAAGATGTATCAATGAATTTCATTGTTTGTCTGCCTAGAACTGCACGAAATAAGGACTCTATTATGGTGGTGGTGGACAGATTTTCAAAGATGGCACATTTCACTCCTTGCCATAAGACTGATGATGCTGTTAATGTTGTAGAGCTATATTTTAGAGATGTAATACGATTGGATGGGATACCTAAAACCATTGTCAGTGACAGAGATTCAAAATTCTTGCGTTATTTCTGCAAATCACTGTAGAAACTGGTTGGAACCAAATTGCTTTTTAGTACTTCCTATCATCTACAAACTGATGGGCAGATTGAGGTAACAAACATGAATCTTGGAGTACTACTGCGTGGATTGGTAAGCAAAACTCAGAAAGATTGGGACGTAAAATTGGTGCATGCTGAGTTCGCTTATAACAGATCACCTACTTATGCAACTAAACATTCACCCTTTGAAGTTGTTTATGGAGTCGATCCCAAGCTGCCAATTGATTTCATTTGTATTCCTAAAGATGAGTTAGTTCATAAGACTGCTTTGTATAAAATCCAATGTATGTAGAAATTACATGCTCAGGTCAGAGCAAGAATTGAAAAGATGAATGACCAGTCCAAAACTCGCGCAAATAAGCACAGGAGCCAACGTCAAAATCAGGAGGTGATTTGGTTTGGTTACACCAAAGGAAGGAACGATTTCCTAATCAGAGGAAGAATAAGTTGATGCCTAGGTGTGATGGTCCATTCAAAATTTTGAAAAACGTTGGTGATAATGCTTATCAGCTTGAGTTACCAGGAGATTATGAAGTACATGCTACTTTCAATATAGGAGATTTATCTCCATACATTCCTGATGAGCAACTTCGAAGTTTGAGGTCAAAATCTTTTGAAGAAGGAGAAGATGATACAAATATCATGAAAATGTAATCAATTTAAATATCAATGACAAGATTAACAAGAATGCAATTAACTTTGAAGGTCTAGATGTTAATGGCAAAGATGCAACCATAGGTGAATTAATTGCATATGGGGATACAAGCCATAGGGGTGCATCAAGGGTTCAGATTTGCGTGTGTACGATCACACACACCTACGGTGGCACGCAAATCAAGGAAAGAATGGTGGATTTTGGGGAACAAGATGGTTTTTGCCTATGGGTTTTTTCCCACTGCATTTGCTAGGGTTTTTCTCATTTTAGGCATTGGGTCTTTTACTTCTTGGTGAGTCTTGATCATCATTTACAACCTTAAAAGACATGGGAAATAACTTCTTGAAGGTTTCTTGATTAAAATATTGGATCTTGAAAGGTTTCTTGAAGATTTGAAGTAAAGTCTTGAAAATGCTCAAAAATGGAAGCACATTCTTGGGCGGAAATTTTTGGCAATTTTATTTGGTTTTCGGTTTTTTAATTTTTTATGTATTTCTGGTTGTAATTTGTTAATTATCTTGTTTGTTAGGTTTTTAATAAGTTTGTTAGGATATTTTCTTGTTTAGGTAAGTTTGTTATAGTTTGTTAGCAAGATAAGATCAAGATGCAGTGATGATGTGGCAATCTTATCTTGTGAGTAATGTTGGAGTCTTTAAGGTGGGCGTTGTTAGAATATTTGTGCGTGTGTTTTTAGCTCTTTTACTTAGGATTTTGTTGATGATTATTCCTATAAATAGTTTCAACATTAGCTTGTAAAAATCAGATTAAGTTTAAGAAAAAAAGTTTGTTTGTTTACTCAAAAACAAAAGTTTGAAAATTTTGTTGAGTTGGTGGTTAATTCCTTTATACTCTCGTGAGATTAATTAGTGGCTTTGAGGGTGCTTAGGCTTTAATAAAAGACTAGTTAATCAACCTAAATTCAAGAATTTTGGTGGCTTAGCCTTTAGAAATACGTGGGTTTAGTCTTACCTTTGTGAGTTTTTGAAATCATACGAAAATTCACATCATCAACGGTCAATGGTACCCCGAGATCAGTTTTTAGGGGAGGTCAAGGAGAAAAGGAATGTGGAAGAAGAAGAAGATCGCCTAAATTGATAGAAGTAACACTTGGATGGATGGAATAATTGCCTAGAAAACAACTGGCGCTCTGCCTGAAGATAGGAAGCAGGCAAGGTACATTAAAGCTAGGGATAAGTGGTTCACAATATGGAATAGGGTGCTCTACAAGAAGTAATTCTCTCGCCCTCTGCTGAAATGCGTTACCCTGGAAAAAGGAAAAGAGGTATTAGAAGATTTACACCAGGGGCAGGGCTCCTCCCACATTGGAGCTGGCGCTTTAGCAGAAAAGGCGCTACGAACAGGATATTTTTGGCCCACTGTCAGAAAGGATGCCTGGGAAATGGTTCAGAAATGCCACAAGTGTCAGATATTTGCTAATTTACATCAAAAACAGGCAAGCTACCTCAAACCTATCTTGAGTCCTCTACCCTTCAACAAATGGGGCATGGACATCCTCTGCCCCTTTCCTCAAGCAACAGGACAGCGAAAGTTTTTTTAAGTGGTGGCTGATTATTTCAACAAATGGGTAGGAGTTGAACCAAACATAACAACGAACGATGTAAAGGGGTTCATCTGGAAGAATATCATCACTAGCTATGGTATGCCTCAGTCCATAGTATTTGACAATGGAAAACAATTTGAGAATGATCGTCTCAAGGATTGGTTGGGCGATTAAGGAATACACGCCCACTTCGCAGCACTGGGGCATCCTCAGGCAAATGGTCAAGTAGAATCTTTCAACAAGATTCTTTGTGCTTGAATCGAGAAGTTAAAGGATGCAAAAGGTTTGTGGGTTGAAGAACTTCCTAATGTCCTATGGTCTATAAAGACAACAGTAAAAAACTCAACTGTGAGACGCTAATTACCTTGGTATATGGGGCAGATACAGTGTTGGCTATAGAGTGGCAAGAGCCAACTCTTAGAGTGATGTTATACGATGAGGATGCCAATTGGGAAATGCTTCAGCTACATTTGGACTATCTGCCACAGATCAGAGGAAATGCCCTACTTCGCCAACAACTATACATAATCCGGATGACCCGTGAATTTAATAAGAAAGTCAAACCTCGTCGCCTTAAGAAAGGAGATCTAGTATTGAGGAAGATGGAAACAACTGGGCGGTCTAATGAACAAGGAAAGTTAACTCCAAATTGGGAAGGGCCTTACAAAATAGCAGAGGAAATTCATGATGGAACCTTCAAGCTAGAAAGACTAAATGGACGTCACCTCCCTCGAACTTGGAATGCTGACACACTTAGAAAATATCAAGTATGAATGCATCAATGAAACAATGTGTTAGTGAATCTTAATAAGAAATGAACGTTTTTTGATATGCTTAAATTTGTAGTAAGACCTCAACGGCATTTAACGCTGAGGCACTCATATAATAAGACCTCAACAGCGTTTAACGCCGAGGCACTCATATAATAAGACCTCAATGACGTTTAACACCGAGGCACCCATATAATAAGACCTCAATGACATTTAACGCCGAGGCACTCATATAATAAGACCTTAACTGCGTTTAACGCCGAGGCATCATGTAATAAGACCTCAACGGTGTTTAATGCTGAGGCACTCATGTAATAAGACCTCAACAGCGTTTAACGCCGAGGCACTCATATAATAAGACCTCAACGACATTTAAAGCCGAGGCACTCATATAATAAGACCTCAATGGCGTTTAACGCTGAGGCACTCATGTAACAAGACCTTAACAACGTTTAACGCCGAGGCACTCATATAATAAGACCTCAACGACGTTTAACACCAAGGCATTCCTATTATAAGACCTAAACGGCATTTAACGCCGAGGTATTCCTATAATAATACCTCAACAGCATTTAACGCTAAGGCACTCATAAAATAAGACCTCAATGACATTTAAAAGTCAAGGCACTCATAAGATAAAGGCCTCAAACGACGTTTAAATGTCAAGGTACTCATGATATAAGACCACGATGGCGATTAACACTGAGGCATTCATTCAAATCCCAACAACTTTTTATTTGTATAAATACTCCAACATTTGATCATAAAGCATTGAAACAAAGTTAGGAATAGGTGTTCTAATAGTCCAAAATTGAGGATGTTGAGCTGCATTAAACATGTCTCTTAAACTTGTTAAGGTTTAGGGCCAATCAAGGTAGTTGATTTTTTAAACTGTCTCTAAATGATAGAGTAAAAATCAACACTACATTTGTTAAACCTTAACAAGTTTAGAGTTTTCTCTTACCCATATAAAGACGCTAAAGTTGAGGCAATTACCATAGGTGATTTTTCCTTTAACTCTTTCAAAGGAAAAATCAGCTAAATAAAGAAAAAATTTAGCGCCCCTATATGACTAAGGTAGTTGCTTGAGAGTAAAATCAGCAATAATTGTGAAAGAACAAGTAAGAAATAAGGTAAACAAAAGAGTACTGTAAAAGCCACGATAAGTTAAAAGCCATATTATTAAAATTCAAGTAAATTTTTTACAAAGAAACTTTACAAACGTGTTAAGCTATGATGAAGGAAGATTTGGGGCATCAGTTATTGGACTATCTGAAATACACACAACCTCGCTAGAATAAGGAGGGGTGCTTTGTTCGCTAGTCACTTTTGCCTTGCTCTCAGCTTGCTCAGCAGGGCGATCAGGCTCTTCTTCTTCCTCTTCCTTGATGGAAGTTGACTCAAAAGGAGAAGGAGGGTTGCCACAATTGTGAGCAGCCAAAAAGGCTCTGCTAACATAATCCAAGCGGCGCTCAAAGTTATGAAATTTAAAGTGACATCAAAATAATTCAATTTTCTTTCTTTAATTTATTTATTTAACTTAATTTTTCAATAAAAATACTAAAATACTTAAATAAGTTATGAAATTAAATTCTTAAAATACGTGAAAATATGGGGTATTACACTAAAACCATCCATAAAGACTCATGATAGACTCTATCAAATCAAAAAAATGCTCATCATGCAACATTGAAAAGTAGCAGGGGCATTACATAAACTAAAAGGCATTCTACGATATGCAAAAGTACCATAAGGACATGTAAAAGTAATTCTCCCTATCATCTGGGTGAATGGGGATTTTGAAAAATCCTGAGTATCCATCCAAATAACAGAAATACTTATGCCTAGCTAACCTTTTTAATATATGACCAATGAAAGGGAGGGGGAAATGGTCTTTTTTATGGCAGTATTCAGTTTCCTATGATCAATTCACATACGCCAATATGTGACAACTCTAGTGGGAATCAATTCATTTTTATCATTACGCACAACAGTGGTCCCACCTTTCTTAGGCACTATTTAGAATGGGCTAACCCATCAAGAATCAAGAACAAAATAATAATGCCAGCATCAAGTAATTTAATAACCTCTTTCTTAACTACCTCATGCATATTAGGATTCAAACAACGCTTACCTTCACTACTACAAAAAAGGCTTATAGTGTCGCCTCAAAGGGACCTTTAGTGTCGCCTATTCGGTGATGCTAAAGCTGGGGATACTATAGGTGTTAGCAATAGTGTTGCCTCAAACCCGACACAAAAGGGGTACTTTTAGTGTCGCCTGTTAAATTTAAGCGACACTATAACATATTATGGGGGTATCTTATATGTAGTTTTAGCGTCGCCTCTTAAATTGAGGCGACACTATAGCCTGATATGAGTGCATCTTATATGTAGTTTTAGCGTAGCCTGTGAAATTCAGGCGACACTGTAACATAATATGAGTCCATCTTATATGTAGTTTTAGTGTCGACTGTGAAATTGAGGCGACACTATAACATCATTTGTCTACATTTTATATCAAGTTTTAGCTTGTATGTAAAATTTATGACCTTCCCCTAAACGAATGCGATGCATGCAAAAATCAGGGCAAAAACCAGTCAAATCATCAACAGTATAACCAATAGCCTTTTTATGACATTTAAGCTTAGCTAACAGTTTTTCAAGTTGACTACCAGTAAGAGAAGCACTAACAAGGAGTGGATATAACTCTTTTTCATCCTTTGGTGCTTGCACTAAAGGGTTGCATGATTTCCTTTAGTACTGACATACCTTGTGTTATAACGGTGATCCGCCACTACTTCTAGAAATTGCCAAGCTCGAAATCTCCTACATAGGAAAAATCGAAACTAATTAAAAACCATGTTGGCTAACTTCTACAACATTTTAAAACAACTTTTTACATTAGAACTTTGTCTTAAACCTTCCATATATGGTCTCTATTCAATTCCATACTTTATTTTATAATTTCCTTTTTATAACACTTTATTTTCGATAATTTTTTTAAAATGGCAGCTTTGAAAAGTTGCCTACAACCTCCTTAAAACATTTCTAAATATCATATGATGTTTTGGTGTGTTAAAAACAATTATAATTATAACTTATTGTTTTATGTGTTAATAATTTTATCATGCAAGAACACATGTTAATAAAAATTCACAACATTATATACATATTCAAAACTCATTAAAACCCTTTTCAAACTTTATAATTCATGCATAAAACACTTTTGGAACCTTATAATATCATCACACTTATATTCTATGCATTAAATAATTTTTCATACTCAAAAAAAACATGTTCATAATATTTTTACTTCTAATATTCATACTTTGAAAAATTTGACGGCAACAATACATTACTTTAAAGCCTTTAAAAATCATTCTAAACATCATAAAATCATCATAAACCAATACTATAATAATTTATGATCATAATATGAAATTTTAGAGTATTAAAATCATGAAAACAAACAATTTACATAAATTTTCATAAACCCTAATTCATAATATTTTATGAACAACTCATAAATATAAATTTTAAATCTTCAAAACATAAACATAACTTTAAAGCATGATTAAAACTAAAAAAAAAAACATTCCTAAAACATAATTATGTAACATAATTAAACAAGATTGAATTGAAAAGAGTAGAGAAGAATAGTTTTTTTTTTTCAATACCAAAAAAAAAAACGAGAGAGAAGTGGTGGCGGGCGAGCAGTGGTTGTCGGCGGTGGCAGGGGTGAGCAGGGGTGGCTAGCGAGGTGGGGGCTTTGGCGTGCAGTGGTGGTCCGGCAAGGGGACCAGCGATGAAGAGGGTTAGGGTTTTGGGGGTTGGCTTGAGGTTTTTTGTTTTTATATTTTTGCAATCCTAATGCACAGATTCTAGTATAAATTGTGAATATTCTTGTTTATTGGGGTATTTATGGGCCAAAATTAGGTTTTGGTAAAATTACAAAAATACCCTTAATGCTTAAAATTACTTTTGTTCCCTCGTTGTAAAACAATTAAGGAATCTTTAAAAATTCTAAATTTAGAAACTTCTTAATATATTTTATAAAATTCAAAGTGACATAAAAATAACTCATAAACTTTATAAAACATAAAAATAATTCAATTTTCTTTCTTTAATTTAATTATCTAACTTAATTTTTCAGTAAAAATACAAAAAATACTCAAATAAGTTATGAAATTAAATTCTTAAAATACATGAAAATATGGGGTATTAAACTTAAACCATCCATGAAGACCCATGATAGACTCAATCAAATCAGAGAAAATGCTCATCATGTAACATTAAAAAGTAGCAGGGGCATTACATAAACCAAATGGCATTCTACGATATGCAAAATTACCATAAGGACATGTAAAAGTAGTTTTCTCCCTATCATCCGGGTGAATGGGGATTTTGAAAAATCCTTAGTATCCATACAAATAACAGAAATACTTATGCCTAGCTAACCTTTTTAATATTTGATCAATGAAGGGGAGGGAGAAATGGTCTTTTTTGTATGGCGATATTCAGTTTCCTATAATCAATGCGCATACGCAAACATGTGACAGCTCTAGTGGGAATCAATTCATTTTTATCATTACGCACAACAGTGCTCCCACCTTTCTTAGGCAGTGTAATACCCCACATTTTCGCGTATTTTAAGAAAGTATTTTTGTGCTTTATTCTTATAATTTTAATATATTTATTGAAAAAAATAAATATGTTCAGTGGGCATATTAAATAAAAGAAATTAATAATAATAAAATAAATAATAAGTTTTGATTGAAAGTAATTATTTGTTTTCGTAAATAATATTTTTTTTTATTTTAAAAATGTTTTAAAAGGCTTCTAAAAATAGAATTTTCAAAGGTTTCCTAATTTATTTTGAGGCAAGGGCCTAAAGGTAATCTCTACTTGTTAGGATTAATATGGGCTTTTCCAAATCCTTATTTGGGGCCTATAAATACCCCTTAAAACCCAAAAATTCAAATTTTCTTGCTCATACTAGTCATTAGAATTTCAAAAATTTAGAGAGAAGAGAGAAAAAAAGGGCTTGTGATTTTCGAAAAAAAGAGAGAGAAAGACAGAAAAAATTGCAGTTTATGCAGTTCGGAAATTTTTTTTTGGGATGTCTTGGAATCTGTGCCAGTCGGACCCCACCGCTGCTGCCGCCGGCTGCCACCTCCTCCCCTTCGGTATATTTTTCGAACTTCTATATATATATAAAAACAAAATTCTCCTTCTTTCTTTTTGATTCAATCTTGTAAATTCATGTTCATACTTATGTTTAATCATGTTTTTATGAGTTTTGATCATGTTTTAATAAAGCATGATTTGTTTTAAGGCATGAATTAAAGTTGTTGTTCATGAAATTTTAGATTAGGGTTTATAAATTATGCAAGTAATGAATTTTCATGAGTTTTATGATTTAAACTTCAATATTATGATCATGAATTATTGTTGTGTGAATTTATGATGATTTTATGAAGTTTAGATTGATTTTTGAAGGCTTTGAAAATAAAATAAATTGCTGTCCAAAATTTATAATCATGAAATTCAATGGAATAAATGTTTTGATCATGTTAAAGTGTGATCACATATTATGCTAGTATGATCACATATGAATTCTATGATGTTACATATAATTTTGGGTATGTTTTATGAAGTTTAAAAGTGATTTTAAGCATGTTTAACATGCTGTCCAGAATTTATAAAGTGAACAATTAGGCTTTTAAAGTATGTAATTAGCATAAATTGATCGTATAAATTAAGTATTACATTGTATGATTGATTTATGTTATTTTTGAAACTTTTCAAGGAGTTTTAGTAATTTTATGTTGCTGCCCACTTTTCTAAAGTGGCATTAAAATTATACTAAGGTTTGATAACGCTTAAATAAGTCCCAAAAACTAAGTAGTCATACAATAGAAAAGAAAAGTGAAGTATGGAACTTAATAGAGACCATATAAGAAAGCTTTGGACAAAGTTTCCAATATAGAAGTTAGTTATAGTTGTTGTAGAATTTAGTCAACAAGGTTTAATTTAGTTTCGGTTTTTCCCTATATAGGAGAATTTGAACTAGTCCACTTGTAGAAGTTGTGGCGGAGCACTGTTACTCTACAAGTTACGTAAGTACTAAAGACAAACACAGAAGTCAGAATGCATGCTTGAACAATTCTTGATCACATGAAATCTTGTATGCTTGTTTTGAATCTTGAATTTATGTGCATGGCAAGATTTAGTAGCATGTTCTTAAAGTATGATGGCATTCCATGTTAAATAGAAAGTCAAGTTTTTATAATCTTGAATTGGAATGTTATGATGAGTTTAATTTGGCCAATAGTTTATTGATCAAGGAAGGAAGTTATTTTTAAGTTGGTTAGTTACTTAATAACAAGAAAGGTAATTGTGAATTTTTCATTCACATGATTAAAAGAAGTTATGAGCAATTATTTTAGATATGTTGCCACTCACAGTTTAATGTGTGGTCGAGAAGAAAGTAAGTAATTAGCCACTCATAGTTAATGTGTGGTAAAGGAAGTTCAGTTTAATTAAAGGACACACATAAGATTAATTTTGAATCACCTTAAGTTGGAGATAATTAATTTGGCTTACTTGATTTGATGCATGTCTTTATGTGATGTTGCATGAGAGTCATAACATTTCTAAACCTGTTAAATCACATAAAGTGTAAGAGAACTTGCATCAAAACTCTTGGAACGTATATACCTTGAGTATGAACAATGGGGGGGAGTCATATGGATCAATGATCTATGACTTCTAATTGGAGTACAAGACGTTGTACTCTTTTCTATTTTTAATGCGCTGGATATGCGTCACTTTATGTGACATAGTAATACCTTCTTGGAGTTGCTCCCAAGTTGGTGCCCAATAGGGAGATGAATTTTAAGGAGGAAACTCGTTCGATGCAGGATCCATAAGTTTAAATATAATGATTAATTTGATTGATTCCATGTACATGAAAAAGGTTGTCAAAGGAAAGTTGAGTGCATGTTTTATTTCTTTCGGTAGTTGCATAGTCTTTAGTAGTTATGTACTCAGCTTTGCTGACTCTTTGTTTTGTGTGCATGACTTTTTCTTGGACTTGGTCCTACAATGACCCACTTGTGGCGAGTAGTTGTCTAGTAAAAGAAAAGCTGCAGGTACAAGTGGACATAAGTCATTTCATGATGGGCTAGAGTGAGAGCACTTGCTGTGTTTTGTAGCTTTACTGTATTTTGTTGCTTGTGAAGACTAACATTTATTTGGATGTTTATTTATTTCTAAAGACTATTCGTTTTGGTTTGGTTTTTAAGGGCCATTAATATGGTTCCGAAGTGTAATAATTTAAAGTTGATTTTTAATTTGAGATTGTTTTGAAGTATAGTTTTAAATTGTTTTGGTTTTAAGACTTCCGCTGTAGTACTTTGATAAATGCCTTAGCCTTTATCACGGTGGCGGTAATACTTTGGTTTTTCCATTTTTAGAAGTTTTAATAAATATAATTCTTATTAATTTAATATGTTTTCCGTAAAAATAAGAAGTAAGAAGTTAGGAAATTCCAAGGTGTTACAAAGTGGTTACCAGAGCCTAGAATTTGAAATAAAATAAATTTTCTTTTAGGGGTACGCTAAGTTTTATTTTTGGAAAGAGGAATTTCTTAAATTGGGAACTTTTTGAAAATGCAATTTTTCTAAAAATAGTAATTTCCAAAAATGGAAAGGTTTGAAAAAAATAAATTATGTGTGCAGGTATGCAAGGAATTCGGTTATGTATTATGTGTTATTGCTTTAATACCATGTGGTAGCTTAGGTAGGAAGTTTGGGCATGTAGGATAGACTTTGTTTCTGTTCTTTCATGCATTTTAGTTCATGTTTAAGGTGTTGCTTATGTGAATAGTTGGGTGTATAGAAAATTGTATATTAGCCACAAGACCTCTTTTTGTAGAACTGTTAGTTTTTTTTGTTTTGTTTTGGGAAGGATGGACCATTTGTCTTAAGTTTTGTGCAGGATGTCACATAGTATGCCTAGTAAATATACTTTAATAGGAACATTGGAGTGGAAAGACTACAAAAGTCCTCCTCAATATGTTTGGAAGATACGGTTCTACTATTGGTACATGAGTACTGTGTTGAAGTTACTACAATGGGATCAGCTTGATTATGTAGCAGCCTTGATTGTTAGGTGTTTGCCCGAACATTAACCCTATTTGGAGATTAAGGCGAAATTTAGTGGTTTCCATTTTGTTGGAGGCCTTCCAAATTATTATAACTATAAGGATGTTGTTGGTCAGTGGGGTTGTGATAAGAGGTTCTTGGAGGGGTATATTGCTAGGAAAGAGCAGGAGTATTAAGAAATGAATGCAAGTAAGGAGACCCCACCCGCACCAAGCCTAGAAGGTAGCCAAGGAAGTGAAGACCTAATGGTGGAGGAGACTCCTACGGGTTCGAAGACTGATGAGTCAAGGGATAGTTCGTGTTATGAAATTAAGAACCCAGACCCAGTAATTCCATTATATGTTGACTTGGTAACCGAATCTGAAGTAGAGGAAGAAGAATCAGATCCTGAGGAGGAAATGGAAGTGGAAGAAGAAGAGACGGATGAAGAGATGGAGGTTGACACTAAGAATGACCCGAAGTTCATACCAAGGAAATATGTGATGTCAAGAGACAACAGTCAGAATGCATGCTTGAACAATTCTTGATTACATGAAATCTTGTATGCTTGTTTTGAATCATGAATTTATGCGCATGGCAAGTTTTCAGTAGCATGTTCTTAAATTATGATGCTATTCCATGTTAAATAGAAAGTTAAATATTTATAAGCTTGAATTGGAATGTTATGATCAGTTTAATTTGGCCAATAGTTTAATTGATCAAGGAAGGAAGTTATTTTTAAGTTGGTTAGTTACTTACTCAACAAGAAAGATAGTTGTGAATTTTTTATACACATGATTAGAAGAAGTTATGAGCAATTATTTGAGACATGTTGCCACTCACAGTTTAATGTGTGGTCAAGAAGAAAGTAAGTAATTAGCCACTCGCAGTTAATGTATCGTAAAGAAAGTTCAGTTTAATTAAAGGACACACATAAGATTAATTTTGAATCACCTTAAAATGCAGATAATTAATTTGACTTACTTGATTTGATGCATGTCTTTATGTGATGTTGCATGAGAGTCATAACATTGCTAAACCTGTTAAATCACGTAAAGTGTAAGAGGACTTACATCAAAACTCTTGGAACGTATATACCATGAGTATGAACGGTGGGGGGAGTCGTATGGAACAGTGATCTATGACTTCTAATCGGAGTACAAGACGTTGTACTCTTTTCTATTTTTAATGTGCTGGATATGCGTCACTTTATGTGACATAGTAATACCTTCTTGGAGTTGCTCCCAAGTTGGTGCCTAATAGGGCGATGATTTTAAGGAGGAACCTGTTCGATGCAGGATCCATAAGTTTAAATATAATAATTAATTTAATTGAGTCCATGTACAGGAAAACGGTTGTCAAAGGTAATTTGAGTGCATGTTTTATTTCTTTCGGTTGTTGCATAGTCTTTAGTAGTTATGTACTCAGCTTTGCTGCCTGTTTGTTTTGTGTGCATGACTTTGTCTTGTACTTGGCCCTACAATGATCCACTTATTGTGAGTAGTTGTCTAGTTAAAGAAAAGCCGCAGGTACAAGTGGGCATAAGTCATTTCATGATGGGCTGGAGTGAGAGCACTTGCTGTGTTTAGTAGCTTTACTGTATTTTGTTGCTTGTGAAGACTAACATTTATTTGGATGTTGATTTATTTCTAAAGACTATTCATTTTGGTTTGGTTTTTAAGGGCCATTAATATGGTTCCGATGTGTAATAAATTTGAAATTGATTTTTAATTTGTGATTGTTTTGAAGTATAGTTTTAAATTGTTTTGGTTTTAAGACTTTCACTGTAGTACTTTGATAAATACCTTAGCCGTTATCACAGGGGCGTTAATACTTTGGTTTTTCCATATTTTGAAGTTTTAATAAATATAATTCTTATTAATTTAATATGTTTTCCAGAAAAATAAGAAGTAAGAAGTTAGGAAATTCCAGGGTGCTATAGGCACTACTTGGACTGAACTAACCCATCTAGAATCAAGAACAGAATAATAATGCCAGCATCAAGTAATTTAATAACCTCTTTCTTAGCTGCCTCCTGCATATTAGGATTCAAACGACGCTGACCTTGTATGCAAAATTTATGACCTTCCTCTAAATGAATGTAATGCATGCAAAAATCAGGACTAATACTAGTCAAATCATCAAAGGTTGACTAATAGCCTTTTTATAAGCTCAGCTAATAGTTTTTCAAGTTTACTATCAGTAAAAGAAGCACTAACAAGGACTGGATATAACTCTTTTTCATCAATGAATGCATATTTCAAGTTAGAGGGAAGATATTTCATCTTTGGTTGTGTTACCTCTTTTACCGAACAAAAATTCAAAGGAAGCTTCCAAAATTCCCGGTTCACCTCTAAATTCAACTCCACTCCTGAAAGGTATTGAATCAACATAATTGTCTTCATATTGCCTTCACTTGAAACATCTAAGCACTAAATGACTTCCAAAAGATCCTTTTCAAGGGATCAAGGCAAATCATCACAAACAATTTTATGAATGACATTGAATCTATAGTAGGATTGTTCCAACACAGGACGTTTTAAAGAGCTGTCAAGGTTGAAGGTAACTTTTTCATCACCTACAGAAAGAGTTAGACTACCATTTTTCTTATCAATAATAGCACCTGCAGTGTTAAAAAAAAGATCTACCTAATATAATGGGGATGTGGGTATCCTCATCCATATCTAGCACAACAAAGTATATAGGGATAAAAAATTTCCCAACTCTTAGTGGGACATCATCTAAAATACATTTTGGGTATTTTACAATTCTATCCGCCATCAGCAAAGTAATGTTAGTAAATTTCAAAGAACCTATATCTAATTTCCTACAAATAGAGAATGGCATTACACTAACACTGACCCCTAAATCACTTAATGCTTTGTCAATAAATAGTGGACTAATGTTACAAGGAATACAAAAGGTTCCTAATGTTACAAGGAATACAAAAGGTTCCTAGATCCTCCAGTTTAAGTGGAGACTTTTTATGCAAAATTGCACTACATTCTTCATTTAAAGCTACAATATCTACCGAACTCAACTCACGTTTCCTGCTCAATATGTCTTTCAAAAACTTAGTGTATGTAGTTACCTGCTAATTAAATCAGTAAAAGGCACAATAACCTGCAAATTTTTAAAATACTAAGAATCTTATGGAAATGGTTGTCATTCTTACTCCTATTTTACCCTATGAGGAGAGGGTAGTGGCACCTTGGGAGATGTCAGTGTATCAACGGGCTTGTCAGCTACTGGAGCTTTCTTCTCCATGGGTTTATTCTCCTTAGAAGGCGTAGGCTCTGTAATTTCCTCAATCACCACATTGCTAGTCTTCCCATTCTGTACTCCCATCTTAGAATCAGCATCTTCGAGCTCTCGTAATAGAATTGACATGATCCCTTAGAGATGGTGGATTTAGTTGAGGAGGTAGTTGACCCTGCTGCCGCTGAGCGGTAGACTATACAATCTGAGCTAGCTGGGTCTCCAATTGTTTAATATGAGCCTATATTACCTCCATGTTCTTCTGCATCTATAGCATCATATTCTTCAACTCTGAAAACTCATTGCTTGGTTGGGGTGGTGGTGGTAGTGATGGTGATCTATTGAAGCCCGGTGGCTGTGGTGGTGCAAACCATTGCATTTGGTAATGTGGCTGCTGTGGCAAGAATGGTTGTGGATTCTGTACATTTGTTGCTCTTGTAGGAGAAATATGGATGATCCTCCCAACCTAGATTGTATGTGTTAGAGAATAGGTTGTTCTTATAGGCTTGGAAAGCGCACACCTGCAACATGGAACTATGACATGACTGGGCATTGTGACCAAATGAACCACAAAAAACGTAGAAAGTCTCAGTACATCCCGAAAGTTCAGCCATCGCAACTACAGGTGATGGTGTAGAAGATGTAGTGCTAATCTTGTTTAGCTTTTGACTTATAGCATTAATTTGTGAAACTCGACTCTCATACTTATCATCTACTACATGCTTTCCACCTCTCTTCGAATGCCATCTAGAATTGCCAAATTGTGAGTTGTGAATGGCAATTTCTTCAATCAACTCATAAGCAACATTAACCTCCTGGTTCACGAATCAACCACTAGCAGTTGTATCAAGCAATGTACGGATCTCATTCCCTAAACCATTATAGAACGATTGGACTAGGAACCACTTCTAAAGAACGTGATGTGGGCACAACCTCAATAGATCCTTGAACCTTTCCCATGCTTCATACAATGTCTCATCCGTCTCCTGGTTGAAATTTGTCACCTTGCTTCGAAGGGTTGCATTTCGCTCTGGAGGGTAGTACTTCCTTGAAATGTAAGAGCCAATTCATCCCAACTCTTGATGTTGTCCATATTAAGAATGCTCAACCAAGTCCGAGCTTTGTCCTTCAATGAAAATGGGAACACCATTCTAATGTAGTCTTGAGAAACCCCGTGTTGCTTGATCGTACCGCAATACTGGAGGAAATTATTCAAGTGCAAATTCGGATCCTCCATAAATGTACCTGCAAACCAGTTCCTTTTAACCATATTTACCCAAGCTGGCTTCAATTCAAAGGTAAGAACCTCCGTATAAGGAATTAAATAACCACCTCCTATTGTTGCATAACTCGGATAAGAATAATCCCTCAATGATAGTGTTGGTGGTGGCGGCGACGGCGGTGGTGGCAAGTTATACTCATTATTCTCAGAACCCGACATCTCTTCCTTATCAAGAATATCTAAATTAGCCAAAAGTCGTGACAAATCAAATAGGGTCCTTTCAGAAAGAAAAGGCCTCCGCAATCTCCACTTCCTTCTACGATGTCGCTTATGGAATGATCTCTCTAGATCAGGATCAAACTGACATACAAACCAAGTACCTACACAAGCACATAAACTACATATAACCGTAAGAACTGTCTCAAAGAACAACTTGTTCCTTGAGACAAAAAAGTAATAATAATAAACAAAATAACCCTATTAGTAGAAATAAAACAATTTCCTCCTCGGCAACGACGCCAAAATCTAAAAGGGACAGTCGTATACCTATCAAAAATAAACCTACTACTCTAAATAATGCAGATAGGGAAGTACGGATCCAATCCAAAGGGAAGCAATGAATTTCTACTAATTCTAAAAAGCTACTCTGCTATAAAGAGCTTTTGAATTGGTTGCAACTAAGGAACTAATTACTACTAAAACAACGATTAAACACGTAAATATAACAACAGACTAGGCCTAGGACATCGGTTCACCACAAATCAATCAATGAACAAAATAACAATTAATTAACAGATTAAAGACTTCCTGAATTAAGGCACACTAATTCTCTCATATCTAGACTCCTTCAAAACTCATCTAATGGCTCTCGCTCACTTAGAATCGTTTTGGCTATTATCCCTGTGATCTAATTGTGGTAAACTTACCTCTCGGCATCAACGTCGACAATATCAAACTAACAGACAAACCTGGCCAAAATTTAATTGAAAGCAATATAAACTAACAATCAAAGCATAGAAAATACTTCATGGATCCCCTAGCCCTAGAAATTAAACTACTCAAACATACATAAAACAATGAAAAACAAATCAATGACATAACTAAAACTAAAAACATAATTAACAATTAAACAAACTAATTGATATGAACTAAACAAGTTAATGAGAGAAACTACACATCACTATCAATGATGTATTTAGGAAATAAGAGATATATATACTAAAGCCCAAAATAAGAGAAACTCGTAGGGGTGTTAATGAGACGAGACAGCTCGTGAGTTACTCACGAGCTACTCGGTCAAAGCTCGGTCAACACTCGGCTCGAATAAGCTCGGCTCGAGTTCGAGCTCGACTCGGGGTTCTAACGATTCGAGTCGAGCAAGCCCCTACTCGACTCGAAAAGCTCGTGAGTAGCTTGATATATAATTATACATAAGTAATTTTTGTAATGTATCCCAAACAAATTTTAAAAATTATACCCTTAATGGCTTAAGTTCTTATGTGTTGATTTAGCTGTTTATTTCTTTCAATCTCAACCGTCAAGAGTGAAGCTAATAAATAAAAGTTAAACAATAAAAAAACAACCTAAAAACTCAAACCCTTCACTTTTTCTTATCCCTTATCCCTTTCCCTAACTACTCAATACTCTCTTATCCCTTTCCCTCTCACTCTCCTCTCTACAAAATCCAAATATGCCATTAAGAAAATAAAAACAAATTGGAAATCTGGCTTTGAATAAGCAAAGGCCAGTTTGACGGCAGAAGAAAAGCCCTAACACATAAAAGTACATTTTCGTTCTTCCTGTTTCCGCGGCGGGCAGACGTATGTGCAGTTGAAGCTGGCCAAGAATTGACAAGCAGATTCGTTTTCTATTTGGCTACAAACACGTGTCAAATATATAGCGGATTTGGGAGCTAAATCGATCTATCAAGGTGTCTATCAAGGTGTCAAACCAACAACGATGGTATGTATAATTAGATCTTATGTTCAGATTTAATCAAGTTTTAGTTTTTTTTTTGTTTTTTTTTTTTTTTTTTTGTTTTTTATTATGTATGNTTTTTTTTTTGTATTTTATTATGTATGTATAGCAAGTATAGCAAATTATATATGAATGATGGTGAATGGTGATAAAAATTACAGTAATAATGGTTATATGATTTACTTCATATGAAAGGATAGCAATTATGTAAGAACGTATGGTGAATGGTTATACTCCTAAAATTGAAAGATGGAGGATTGAAAGGGCTTGGCAGGTTTGAAGAGCTTAGTTGCAAGACTCTGGAGAATAAGTTTCGCTTTACGGACTATTGCTACTGCTTTTCCTTAAGTGAGTGAACCCCGGGGGAACTCACGCTTTAGTAACCTATAAGGAAAGAAGTACAAGGTGACTATATCTGATGTTTTTCAGTCTAGAGGTTACAGACCTTCTCAAGGGAGAGGTACTGCATTAGATCAGTATGTCAATTCTGGTGTTGGTTTTCCTTTTTCTGGCAGTTCTACTAATTTAATTGAATAAAAATAAAGAATTCAAAACATAACACAACGAAAAGAAAAGAAGCATGAATCAAGGAAATGGTTCTTAGTCTTCAATAAAACTTGAGAAGTTTAGGGTATTAAGAATTAAGGGTTTGTATAGGAAGTATGGGTGGGTTTTTTTATTGATTATTAATGGTAAGATTATCTTAGTGCAATCATATGACAATTTGTTCCTTGTTTTTGGATAATGAACAGAGAATGTATGTCCAATAATCGATTATTGTGGGCTTTGTTCTAATCTTATCATAATGCATTAATACTAGTTAAATATTGTTTTTAATATTAACTCTTCAAATATTACATTTTGAGTGATTAGTGTAGTAACCAGGCTTATGTATATATATATATATATATATTTTTGAAGGATTTATCAAAGTCCTCTAGTGGACCACAAGCTTCTTCCACCCCTATTGGTGTTTCTAGAATAGAGCAAAGTAATGTACCTTCGGAGAATGTGGCTAGGGTATCAAGTGAAGTTAATGGAGGTGGTTATGAAGAGGATGAACCATCCCTAATGGAGCAATCTAAAGATGATGAGATTGAAAATCCTTTTCAATCTAAGAAGAGACCCAAACGATCAAAAGTTTGGGAAGATTTTCTTGAGCCGGAGCTTATTAAAGGTAAATGGAAAGTTAGGTGTAAATATTGTAACTCACCTCTTTCTTTTCTTGAATCTAAAAGTACTACACATTTGAATCGCCATTTACAAACTTGTTCAAAAAAAGCAGCACACTTGAAACAACAAAAACTCATCAATTTCTTACCATCTGATAAAAGTACTGGTGAAAAAGATTCTGGATTAGTTCCTGCATTGCATAATGGAAAATTTGATATGATGAGAATGAGAGAAGGAATGGCCCATTGGATCACAATGCATGAGCATCCTTTCACAATCGTTGAAGAGGAAGGGTTTCATTTGATGTTGAAAAATGGGATACCACAATACACTAGCGTATCTCGTCATACTATAAGATCAGACTCTTTTAAAGTATATGAATTTGAGAAAAAAAAATTAAAAGCATATTTAAAAAGGTGGATAGAATTTGCTTGACAACTGACTTGTGGAATTCAAAGCCACAAAAAATTGAGTATATGGTTCTAACAGCTCATTTTGTGGATATGGATTGGAAACTTCAAAAGAGAGTTCTCAACTTTGTTCACTTACCTCCACCACGCAAAAGTGCCAATATAGCTGATTGTATTTTGACATGTTTACCAGAGTGGGAAATTGAAGATAAAGTAAGTTTGATTACGTATGTAGTTTCTTTTTCACTTCATATTTATTTATTTAATATAATTGAAGATGTTTGTAATTGATTGATTTTGTTACGCTAGATTTTTTCAATTTCGGTGAACAATGCTACTGCAAATGATTCTTGTATTCATATCTTGAAAGATAATTTTGCATCAAATGGGAGTATCCTTTGCAATGGAAAGTTGTTTCATATGCGTTGTTGTTCCCACATACTCAACATCATGGTTCAACATGGTCTTGAACAAGTTCACGACATCATTGAAAAAGTTCATTCAAGTGTTGATTTCTTAAGAGGGAGTGAAGCACGAAGAAAACGATTTGGTGAAGTTGTTAGTCAATACAACTTGAAAGGACGAAGATTGGTTTTAGAATGCAAGACACGTTGGAACACAACATATGACATGCTTGATTGTGCAATCAAGTTCAAAAAGGTATATCCTAGATATGCTTTACATGAACATAATTATGATTGTTGTCCTAATGAAGCTGACTGGGGAAACATTGAAAAATTACTTGAGATTTTGAAAGTGTTTAAAGAAATAACCAATATTATATCTGGTTCTGAATATCCTACTTGTAACTTATTTATTAGTGAGGTTCATAGAATTAAAGTGTTGCTGGATAGTAAAATAAATTCTCCTGATATGTTTGTGAAAAATATGGTTGAAAACATGAAACAAAGATTTCACAAATATTGGGGCGAGTGCAATTTGTTAGTGTCATTAAGATGTGTTAGATCCTAGATTGAAAATGAAGGTGATAGAGGTTACATTCCCCCATATGTTTCCTGTGCAAGAAGATCGAGAGAACATTATTAAGGTTAAAGATGCATTGTATCAACTTGATGATGAATTTGTGAGGATGAATTCTGCTTCTACAACTGAAGAAAGTGCAGAATGTGAAATGATTTTAAATGTTGGAGATGGTTCGTCAAGTGGGTTGAGCGAGCTTCTGCGAGTTGTACGGATTGGTGAAATGGAGGAGCCTCATAAAACTAAGTTTGATGTATATCTTGATGAAGGGCTTTATATGGCTCAACATTGCAAGTTTGATGCTATAAACTGTTGGAAAGAAAAAAGTATGAGATTTCCTACTTTATCAAAGGTGGCAGCTATTATATTATCTGTTCCTATTACTACAGTTGCTTTAGAGGAAACTTTTAGTGCCGGGAGTCGTGTAATAGATCCCTACAGAGCTTCACTTGCCCATGAAACAGTGTAAATGTTGCTATGCACAGGTGATTGGTGTAGATCTCTTCATGGAGTGAAAAGAATGAACAAGGTATGAAGTATTGCTTATTAATAGTGGATAATTACTGTATATTATTTTTATTTTTATATATAAGTAATAGCTTGAATTTGATATTGTAGAATAAAGATGAAATTCAACCAAATGAGATCATCATTCCTCTGCCTATCGATGAAATGAATACCATGACAATTTCATAGATGCAACATACCAACTAGAAGTTTTTCCTTGGAGGATTAATGAAGTAGTTCCATGTTTATGCTCAAATTTGTTCTAAATTTCTTAAAATTGTAAAATATATATTTAGTACATAACTACATAAATTTGGAAGTATTTAAGATAATTATGTAATCTTCTCTTTCTATTAGTTACATCTAAAAAAAATTATGATAAATTTATTTTCAGGTTACTCATTATTATGAGTTTGAGCTTCATTCGATTCGAGCTCGAGCTCGAGCTGAGCTCACCTTGCATCCTACCGAGTCGAGTTTGAGCTCCATTTTAAAAGCTCGCGAGCTTTTGAGCTCGAGTCGAGCTAGAGTTTTAAGTTTCGAGTTCGAGTCGAGCTCAACGATACTCGAGCTCGACTCGCATCATTAACACCCCTAGAAACCCGAGTGAGAAAGGCCTCGGAGCATCCCGCCCGGGTCATCCGGGTGAAACACCCGTAACCCTGGCGAACTGCCTTCAACCCAGGTGATTGGCAATGGGAGCCTCGTGACTTCGTTTTTGCTCGTTTTCTTCTAATTCCATCTTTAATGCTTCCTAATCTCTAGCAAGACTTCACACTCTCCACTAACACTCCAAATGCTCCAAATGACTCGGAATATGACAATAAATCATAAAATCTTGCAAAATATTGCAAAGAACACAACAACAGTCGAAATAGAAAAAGTTAGCAGAAACGGCTCAAAAAAGCCACTTTATAACTAAAAATCACTCAGGATCAGGGGTAAAACATGCATAAAATATTAACTCATCAAATATTTAGCCACTCAAAGTTTAAATTTGGCAAACAAAAGTTTAAATAAATAAAGGACCAAGAATTAATATGGAAATCGCATGACAAACAAGATAATTAATATAATTATTTTTTTTCAAATTTATTGGTGCACTTTTTATATTTTGTCAGTTAGTTTACATTTACCAAAATGATATTATTTCAATAATTTATACAATTGCACAGGATCACAATAGTTATTTGCAAACTATATCAATATGATCACTTATAAAGCTATAAGAGATTTTTCAAAATAACAAATAAAATGATTAAGTGATTTATTGAAACACAAAAACGCAACCAGGTAAATAAAATATCATTGATGATAACATCTCACAAATTTAATTAATTAATAATTTTGTACTCTCTATGTTCCTCAAAGATAATGCCATACATTTTTCATTAGACTTGTCAAACAGGTCGGGTCGGATTATGGATTTTGTTGGCAGATTAGGGTCCCAATGGATTTAGGTTTTGATAAAAGCAATAAACATTTTCATATTTCCAATTTTCAATACAATATAACTTGCTTGAAATTTTTCCATGATTCCATACTACGTGTTGTAATTTTGTCATAGTTAATATGTTTGTAATTATCATATTATATATTTGCACATAGTTACTTCATTATTACCAGATTATAATAACAAATTAACATAAATTATTTGCTTGTGAGAATGCTTATGACGTTGAGCCATGGCTAGCATTATCGCGTGTTATCAATCGTGAGGTGCCATCGACAAAACCAATGCTTTAATAAGAACGCTTTCTGAGCCAAACCAACGCTATCTACTCCATATGACTTCGCTTGAATGTCACCTTGATTTTCGAACCAAAAAAAATACTACAAAAGGAAGACAACACACAGAATGAGACGATACATGGCATAATATGTCAAAATTAACTACAGAAAAGGAAAATAAGAAAAATAAAAGGAAAAACTAACTACAGAAACCTACAGAAAATATATGCAAATGAAAAAAAAAAAAAACACGGTGCCTCTGGGGCCGCAACCCATAGACTGCACAACCCAAAACACTTAAAAAGGCCATAAATCGATTGATACTTGTCGGAATTGGGCAAATGACCTATCGTTTAGAAGCTCACGAGATGTACTATCACATCTAATAGATAGCTTGTAAAAATATGGATTATGCCGAGTGATAAAGGATAAATTATTGAACATGTGTTGTTGTTTTATTTCCTTGAATTGTGAAAAGGTGGTGCTTGCTTGTTAATGCTTTCGAGCCAAGTCACTGAGCTATGGCTTGCAATATTGGGAGTTGGGGTTGCGATATTGTGAGCTAAGTGAACCAAAAGAGCTTGCGGATTAACCAAGGCTTGCAATATCATGAGTCGATTTAATTGTGATGAAGTTTGATGCTCATAAAATAGCAAAATGAGTATCTTCTGATGTGAACCGCCGCTAAGTACCTTTTTAGCTCCGACCATGCATTGTCTCGATTTTTGAATCCGTGAGAAAAATGACGCTAAAATGTGGGGAACAAGGAAGACTCACAATTAGTGAAATATCGGGATAAGCAGAAGAAAAAGAAGGAAAAAGTAAACTAAGACTAACTAAAAACAGTACGAAAATATATACAAATGAACGCTACATTACATGCTAAGGCCATATTCTGCTCGTCTTATTTTTACTTATTTTTAATAAAAATAAGTTTAGTTCATCAAAAATGAGTTCTGATTAGCAAAAATAAATTCAGTTTAGTAAAATTAAGTTTCCATTCTTAATAGACCGTTAATAATTTCAGCAAAAATAAGTTCAGTTCAGCAAATATCTATAACTATACTAAAACAATTAAAGTCCCCTAAATGCGCATATGTACACGTGTCACGCTCATATAAAAAAATTCCCGCTTCTTTTGAAACCCCTTTATGTGCAAAATAACCTAATACTCCCTTCATTTTACAATTTTTTGTTGCGTTTCCTTTTTGCCCAGTTTTCAATGCACTTGTTTAAACCTTAATATCTTCCATTACACTTTCTCAAAAATCATGAAAATCCTATATTAAAAAACTATGTATGTAGACAAATCTAGCAAGATCTGCTTATATGAATATATTTTTTCTTATATATCAAGAAGAATTTCAAAATTCTCTCTCCTTTTACATTTTATTCCAAATGTAATAAATATTATGAAACGAAAGGAGTACAATCTTAGAATATTTTCATACATGAGTAATAATTTTATCATAATAATAGAATGCTATGCAAATACAATGAGTATGTGCCATGTTTCTGAAGTAAAAGCAACAAACGATTTCATATTTCCAATTTTCAATATAATATAGCTTGCCTGGAATTTTTCCATGACTTCATGCTACGTGCTCTAATTTTTCCATAATTAATGTGTTATTAATTATCATATTATATATTTATACATAGCTATTTCATTATAAACATATTATAATAACAGTACAAACTTAACATAAATTGTATGTACTTGCCATTTTTTATTAGTAATTTAAGTACTTGATGTGAATTTTTGTGTAAATCAAAAACTCACAAGGATAGGATACGAAAATTACAAATTCCTAAAGGCCTAGCCACCAAAATTCACAATTTTAGGTTGATTAATTAGTCTTTGATTAAAGCCCAAGGCACCCTCAACGCCACTAACTAATCAGCACAAGAGTCTAAAGGAAAAATCCACCAACCCCAATTTTCTAGTATTTTTGTTCTCTAAGTAAACAAAACAAAACTTAAGTGACTCAACAATGACTCACAAGATAAGATGCCACATCAGCACTGCATGTCATTCTCATCTTGCTAACAAACTCTAACAAACTAAATCTAATTGAGAAAATATCCTAACAAACTTTCTAATACCTTAATAAACAAGATAATAAACAAGATAATAAACAAATTAAAACCAGAATTACACAAAGATTCAATTTACCCAAATCCTCATAAAATCGCCCAGAAATATGCCACACAAGTAAGCTCAAGATTTGCGCAATTTTTGAGATTTTCTTCAAATCTTCAACAAACCTTTCAAGATTCAATCTTTTAATCAAGAAACCTTCAAGAATTTTCCATGTGCTTAAGGCTGTAAATGAAGATTAAGACCCTCCAAGAAATGAAAGATTCAATGCCTAAAATGAGAAAAACCCTATCAAGTGAAATGGGATAAAAAGTCATAGGCAAAACCAACTTATTCCCCTTGTCAACCCTCATGCCTTAATTTGCGTGCCACACCTAGATATGTGTGACCATGCACATGCAAATCCCAACCCTGGATGCACCCATTAGACTTGAGTCTTCATAAGCAATCAATTCCCCAATGGTTGCACCCTTGTTAGCAGCTTCAATCAAACCTTCGAAGTTGTGATCACTATTTGTATCAGTACTACCCCTATTTTTTATTAATTACCACACTTGGTTTTTTTATATCTTAAAAATAATATCCAAGTGTTGCAATTAATAACAAACGGAGATAGTAATGATTAATTTCATTCACTTTGTTAATATTTAGCACCATTGTACAATATCGTATCCCTATCACTCATAATGGTTTTCGGAGTTCCATGATGCTTCACAATGTCTCTGAAATAAAGGCCTGCAACATTCATAGCATCATCTGTTTTATGGCAAGGTGTAAAGTGAGGCATCTTCGAAAATCTATCTACCACAATCATGGTAGAATCCTTGCTTCTTGCAGTTCTAGGTAATCCCACAATAAAATCCATGGGGACATCTTCCCAAGGACCTTCAGGAACAGGCAATGGTGTGTAATGACCATGATGAAAAGAAGATTTGGACAATTGACAGATTGTACAGTGAGATGTGATAGCTTCAACATCAACAATCATCTTAGGCCAATAAAAGTGTTCTTGTAACATGTTTAGAGTTTTAGTAATGCCAAAATGCCCTGCTAACCCTCCACCATGCGCTTCTCTAACAAATAATTCTTTAATTGAACACTTAGGCACACACAATTGATTACCTTTGAATAAGAACCCATCATGCATCACATAAGATCCCATAACACCCTTGCTCATTTGTTGCAATATAGGACCGAAATTGTCATCATGCTCATAGTATGTTTTGATCATATCTAAGCCAAGTAGCTTGCAATTCAACACACTAATAAGAGCATACCTTCGTGAGAGAGCATTTTCAACAACATTATACTTGCCTTCTTTGTACATTAATGAAAAGTGAAAAGATTGTAGGAATTCCACCCACTTGGCATGTCTAAGATTCAACTTCTACTGGCCATTAATATGCTTCAATGATTTATGATCAGAATGTAGAATGAAGTGGTGAGGCCTTAGATAATGACTCCAATGATCAAGAGCTCTAACAATTGCATAAAACTCTTTATCATAAGTAGAATAGTTCAACATGGCTCCATTCAATTTCTCACTAAAGTAAGCAATAGGCCTCTTCCCTTGAACCAATACTGCTCCAATCCCCACATTACTTGCATCTGTTTCAACTTCAAAAGGTCTTGAAAAGCCAGGCAATGCAAGAATAAGTGCGTTGCATAGCATCACCTTAATCCTCTCAAAGGCTTTTTGCGCCTCTTTTGTCCACTCAAAAGGCTTGTCCTTTTTTATGAACTCATTCATAGGAGCTACAATAGATGAGAAGTTCTTCATAAATCTCCTATAGAATGAAGCTAATCCATGAAAAGCACGAACCTCATTGACATTAGTTGGAGTAAGCCAAGTTTTGATTGCTTCTACCTTCGTTTGTTCTACAGAAACTCCATCTTGTGAGACCACGTGCCCTAAAAACGTGACACTAGATACCATGAAATAGCATTTTTTAAGCTTCCCATAAATTTTTTGTTGCCTTAATGTTTCGAAAACACTCCTTAGATGTTGTAGATGATCTTCATTGCTTCTACTATAAACCAGAATGTCATCTAAGTAAAATACAACAAACTTTCCAAGATATGGCTTCAATACCTCATTCATGAGTCTGGTGAAGGTACTAGGTGAATTAGTAAGACCAAAAGGCATAACCAACCATTCATAGAGCCCCAACTTATTTTTGAAAGATGTTTTCCATTCATCACCCTCTTTCATGCAAATTTGATGATACCCACTTCTAAGATCAATCTTGGTAAACACATTAGAGCCATATAACTCATCAAGCAAATCATCTAACCTTGGAATTGGGAATCTATATTTGGTGGTGATATTATTGATTGCTCTTGAATCAATGCACATTCTCCAAGTACCATCCTTCTTAGGAACAATCAAAGTAGGAATTGCACAAGGACTCATGCTTTCCCTCGCGTATCCACGTTCCATTAGCTCTTCTATTTGCCTTTGAATCTCCTTGGATTCCTCTGGATTACATCTATAGGTTGGCTTATTTGGAATTTGAGCTCCAGGAATAAGATCAATTTGATGTTCAATGCCCCTTATAGGTGGTAATCCTGGTGGTAGATCAACAGGAAACACATCTTCATATTCATGCAACAAAGGCTTCAAAATTTATGGAATTGATGAGGAACCTTCTTGTACTTCATTAGCCATGAGAACAAAGACCTGATTTCAAGAATTTAATTCCCTTTCCACCTCTCTTGCACTCGTCAAAAACGCCCCTCTTTTATTCTCCATAGTCTCTTGTTTCCGAACCTTCTCAACTTTCAATGGATTTATTGCAATAGACTTTCCATTGGCGTGCTTTTTGATGACATAAACATTAGTTCTACCATCATATTGAACAGATCTATCATATTTCCAAGGTCTTCCAAGTAGTATATGGCACGCATCCATAGGGAAAACATCACACAACACACTATCCTCATATTGTGCAATTTAGAATGATACTAAAGCTTGTTTAGTTACCTTAACATCACTAGTATTGCTTAGCCAATGCAGTTTGTAAGGATGAGGATGATTATTAGTAGGATAGTTGAGCTTTTGAATCAACAAAGTAGACACCATATCCGTGCAACTACCACTATCAATGATCACATCACAAAGTTTACCCTGAACTACACATCTTGTCATGAAGATTTTGTCTCTTTGGCTCTCCTCCAATGGTGTGGGCTTGTCTTGTAAAACCCTTCTCAACACTAAAGCTTAGCCATGAGTCTCAGGATCAACTTCCTCCATATCATTACTATTTTTATCCTCTTGCTCAATGTTATCTTGCTCCCCTTCTTTAATAATTACATCTAGATAGGCTTATTCAATCTCCCTTGCCTCTCTAACTGTGATGACTCTTGAACTATGACAATTTCATTGCACATGAACATATCCTTAGCACTTGAAACACTTCCTTTTTTCATTAGTAAATGATGAGAATTTAGTAAGAGTAATAACCCTTGGTTTATCTCCAACTTTAACCCTAGGCTTAGTGATTTGCGCAAACACCACCTTTTTCTCCTTCTTGGATTCATAACTTTTGAAGAAAGCCTTGTGCTATTCAACTCTCAAGGCTACCTTGAAATTTTCATCAAAATTCCAATAGGGTTGCAATTCTACTTTCTCCCTGATAGATTCATCAAGCCCTGCAACAAATTTAGCCACCTTGTGATCCTCCTTCTCTTCAACATCACATATGATGACCATCTTCTCAAGCTCATTGATGTATTCTTCAACACTTTTTGAGTTTTGTTTCAAAGCATGCATCTTCAGGAAGTTATTTTGCTCGTATTCATGAGGAAAAAACCGTTTCCTCAACTCTTTCTTCAATTTGCGCCAAGAGGTGATCTTAGATCTCCCTTCTTTCCTTCTGTTCCTTTGCAAGCCTTCATAACAAAGACTAGCATAAGATGATAGCTTCAAATCTGCCACCTTGAAGGCCTTAGAGTCATCATACTCTTTGTAGGTAAACACCCTTTCGGTTCTCCCCAACCAATCAAGAAAAACTTCAGGATCCAAACATCCATTGAACTCAGGAACGTCCAACTTCAAGCTTCGGACATCATCCCTTGGTTTGTATCGTTTTTGGTGCCTTTTTCTATCATCTTCATCACTTGAACTTGAGTCAATGATCCTCCTAGGCTCACGTGTGCCTCTAGTAGAATCATCATCACTAGAACTTGAACTAGACTCATCAAGATTGTTCAATTTTTTTTTTCCGCTTTTAGACTTGTTTACCACGAATTGCATAAGCTCCTCTATCATGTTGCGCAATTCTTTGATCTCATTGTCCCTTTGAACATCTCTATCTTGCTCATTAGGATTTCCCTGCTTGTTGTTTATAGATTTCTCATCTGCCATAGCTAATTTTGCTTGAGTATTGATCGTTTTAATATCTCAACGAAAGCACCAAAGTCGATGTGAATTTTCTTATGAATCAAAAACTCACAAGGATAGGATACTAAAATTACGAATTCCTAAAGACCTAGCCACCAAAATTCACAATTTTAGGTTGATTAATTAGTCTTTTATTAAAGCCCAAAGCACCCTCAAAGCCACTAACTAATCTACAAAAGCGTCTAAAGGAAAAATCCACTAACTCAAATTTTCGGTATTTTTGTTTTCTATGTAAACAAAACAAAACTTTATTACAATATTCAAATCTTATATTTACAAACTAATGTTGAGACTATTTATAGGAATAATCATCAACGAGATCCTAACAAAAAGAAACTAAAAAACACACACAAACAAAGCTAAAATCGTCCCCTAAGTGACTCAACAAGGACTCACAAGATAAGATGCCACATCAACACTGCATGTCATTCTCATCTTGCTAACAAACTCTAAAAACTAAATTTAATTAAGAAAATATCCTAAAAAACTTTCTAATACCTTGATAAACAAGATAATCAAAAAATTACAACCAGAATTACAAAAAGATTCAATCTACCCAAATCCTCATAAAATCGCCCAAAAATACGCCACACAAGCAAGCTCAAGACTTGCGCAATTTTTGAGATTTTCTTCAAACCTTCAACAAGCATTTCAAGATTTTATCCTTTAATCAAGAAAACTTCAAGAAGTCATTTTCCATGTGTTTAAGGCTGTAAATGAAGATTAAGACCCTCCAAGAAATGAAAGACTCAATGCCTAAAATGAGAAAAACCCTATCAAGTGAAATGGGATAAAAACTCATAGTCAAAACCAACTTATACCCCTTGTCAAACCTCTTGCCTTGATTTACGTGCTACACCTAGATATGTGTGACCATGCACATGCAAATCCCTACCCTGGATGCACCCATTAGACTTGAGTCTCCATAAGCAATTAATTCCCCCATGGTTGCACCCTTGTTATCAGGTTCATCAAACCTTTGAAGTTGTGATCACTATTTGTATCAGTATTACCCCAGTTTCTCATTAATTACCACACTTGGTTTTTTTATATCTTAAAATAATATGCAAGTGCTGCAATTAATAAGAAACGGAGATAGTAATGATTAATTTCATTCACTTTGTTAATATTTAGCACCATTGTACAATATCTCAATTGTTCAAATATGCTACTATTTATACGAGATTATATATTTTTTTTAATTATACATTGACACATTTAATTAATTAGTAACTTTTTAATGATTATTTTATGTCATGTAGTTCAAATTTTGTATTACAGCACATGATCTCAAATTTTCATATATATTACTGTTATACAAGATTACAGTATTATATACTTTTACAAGACTAGTTGTGACACCGTGTGGTACCCCAAGATTTGCTTAGTTATGTATAGTTGATTACGGCAAAATTCATGTTTTTATGATTGTTAAGTTGTGGGCTTTGATAGTGAAGATGCTTGTATGTAGTTTTCTCTTGCGCTTTTATATGTTGTCAAGGATTTTGAAGGTACACGTAAGTGTAATGGACGATTTATGAAATTGTTGGCAGGACATTTCAGTAGTTATCTGGTATATTAAACATGTTTTAATATGATTACTTGTTTCTGTATGTTATATTTTAAAGTGTTTTGATGTGACTTATTTTTAATTTTTCTTGTTTTTGTTTAATTGAATATGGCAGAGGTTTCCTAAGAGAGTTGCAAGTGGTATAGGCAAGTATTTGGGTCGTATTTGTAAACTTATTGGCCCAAGCAAATACGTTTCGGATGTTAATGTGGTTGTTGATAAAGAAGGGTGTTTTATGATTGATGGATGGGATATGTTCGTTTTTTATCATGGATTATTAGATGAAGTTTTTGTGCTATGTTTTGAATATATTGGTAATTCAGAATTTAATGTGTTAATTTTTGATAAGTCATCAAGTGAATATGCACATGGTTATTTTGAGAGGCCTAATTGCAATAATCTTGTTAAGGTTGTTGGTAATGTTGTGTCAATGGCTAATAATAAAAATTCTGTATATTTAGGAGATTTGAGTGTTGTATAGTTGAAAGAAAAGCTTCATGCAGTTGGTCTACATGTACGTAGTTATAAAGTTGAGTTGATGAATTGTTTAAGAGATATAATGATGGTATGTTGCTGTTTGAAGAAAAGCTACAAAGTGTTGGGCGTCCACGAAAAACATGAAGTTTTAAGTTTAAGAATGATTATATGGTGCAACAGGGAATTTTGTTTGGATATCTCTTTAAGTTTTGTAAGATGTTAATGTTAATAAATTTTAAGTTTATGTAGTATTAGTAGATATATAATTATTAGCAAGTTTGATTTTGGGTCGTTAAATTCTAGCTGTAGGTGTTATTAAGTATTATATAGAAGTTGTGTTTAGTATATTTTAAATTGGGTTGTTTTGTTGTTGGATATATTGTTTTTTTGAGGTATTGGGCGTTGGTTTGGGTTTCTTTCATTGTTGTGGGCTGCATTTCCTTCAGTAAGAGTATATAGATATATGGTTGTATTATATTTGTAGATCTTTAACAGTTGGTTTTTATTTTATTGGTAGGTTAAGAGTTTTTTAAATTATTATTATTATTATTATTATTATTTTTTTTTTTTTATTAATTTAATTTTTTTTTTTGATACATGATGTGTTTTTAACTCATATTAAACGTTTTTCTCCCTTTTTTCTTAATGTGTATATATTTTTTATCCTAAGCCATTTTTTTTCTTGGGTAGTAGCCTTTTATAAAATAATTAATAACAATGCATGATTATACTATAAGAATGGATATGCAAAATATTATTTTTATATCTTAGTTGTTGTAAACATTTAATGCACTTATAGTTGTAAACATTTAAAGCAAGGGTTTGGAGTGAATTGTTATTTGTACATGCAATAGTCTTGAGGCAATTAACATTGTTCTTATTAGTGGTATGATTGCCATACTTTTTACTGAATTTCAAAGTTGTTCTTTTTTTTTTTTGGGTATTATTTTTGGTCTTGAATTTTTAATCAATATGATGTTTTTTTTGCTAAATTATTGTTTTGGTTATATATAATGGCAATGAAGAGCAATGGTTTGAGTAATGCATATGAATTATGTTCAGCTAGTGTTATTTGGCTAGATAATTTATGGCCAAAATGTGATGCAAAGACTAAAGAAGCACTATGTCAAGTTTGCCATGGATGGAGGAAGTTATTTGTTGAAAAGTTTCGTGGTATTGTTCCTCTTGAACAAATTGAAGCTTTTAATCGATTACAATTAGTATGTAATTATGTTGCTGATGATGAAGGTATTTGTATGAATTATTATATTTTTATGTTTTTTTGGGGTATTGAGTACTTTGGTATATTTGTTTTTGAATGTTCTTGTTTGTTATTTATTGTAGATATACCTGAGAAGTGGCCAACGAAAAGGAGGAGGCTTAGTTAGATGATAATGATATACTGCTGTTGATGTATTAATGTTTTTTTAGAATTTACTTTTTTTTTAATATGTCATTGGTTATTTGGTTTTAGCAATGACAATTGAATAATTTGTATGGCTCATGACTTGTATGTCTTTCTTAAACTTTCATAAATTTAAAGTGGAATGGGTCTATATAAGACCTCGGATTGTAAGAATTGTGCATATAGCACAATGCTTTATTAGACTTTATGTAAGGCTATATAAGGTCTTAAAATGTAGTAGATGTGCATATAGCATAGTGCGAAGGAGGAATATCATGTGCACGATGCATGTTTGTAAACTAAATATGTGTAGGAAACAACAGTACATTAAAGTGATGATATATGTATTACTTGTTATTTTGAGCATCAGTTTATTGAAAAAAATTTTGGCTTTCCTTTTTGAAATGCAGTAATCTGTAAATTATTATATAAAGAACCTAATGCATGAGTATTAATGGTTTTTATCAATAGTAACCATTTTTGTAAAATGTAAGAAAGATGTGCAAAGATAACAATAATAAAATAGTTATATCGATAAAGTCAATGAATGCCTGTTATAGGCTGATATAGTAGATATGTTGAGAGATTTTGTGTTCATATTTATGGGAATAATATTGATTATGTGATATTCTCTAGAGATACTACTTGCTTAATCCTAGAGATACTAATTTCTTAATTTTAGGAGTAAATTGATTTCAATCTCTTGATTGATTCTCTGTAACATCTTTGTTATATATTCTTCAATCAATGAAATACAGAAGGTGAGCACTCAAACACAAACTCTTCAAGATATGAAGACATATATTGCCTTCATTAAGCATATAGAGATTGTTTAATATCATGTAGAAGGCTGACATGAAATTGAAGTACATGGCAAAATACTTGAGTTTAAAGGTACTGCATTGTGATTACTAAATCTCCATTTTTTATTGCCCACTTGCATGTACCTTTTTACTTCTATTAGCGCCAAAGAATATTAAGACTCTAACTTTTGATGTTTACTTAATGTTGCCAAAAGGAGTAGAGTGAAATCTGCTCCTATTACTGAGTTTCTGTGACCTCAACTGCTCAAGCTTCGAGGTCACGAGCAGACCAGGGCAATGCATGGCTTTTATTCAATGCAAGTGTACGTAGGACCAACAAGAACGTTTGCCCATTTATGTTGTGTAGCAGTTATGATATTCTCCAAAAGTTCAGGATTATGCTAAAATTATGAGATAGTTGTTATACGACAAATGTTGGAGGAATAGATTTTTGTGAAACATGTTAGTTATGTACCTTTTCTGCCCAAAGAGAATCACTGGTAGCTCCAGTTAACTTTTCAATTTCAGTGGTGAATAAGGTAATGTCTGCCTCTCCTGTTTCATCTTTAGAATAGCTCTGTGATGTTCATATGCTAATTAGTAAAGTTATTAAAGTGTGAACATGTGGTTTAGCATAGGTACATATTTGTATATTAGATAGTATAGTAGAAATATTTGGTTTAATTTTATACCTTGGCACACATTTTGTTTATGTGGGAGTGCAACTTTGGCAAGTATATGGCGAATCTGGAGTTGGTGATGGCAAAATTGCACGTTTGCCTCACTTACTACATCCTAAATACAAGTATTATGATCTTGTTATTGCATAAAGGATCAATTATTAACATATATAATTTAATGAACAATCTAATAGTCTAGAAAAAATATGAAAATTGTTTTGTGTACATAAAATACCTTTTTTTCCTGTAAATCTAGTGCTGTTATCAGAGGAGGCTTTGCATCAGGAGCAAGAAGTTGATTCAGTTTAGATTGTAGGTCCAAAAGTTTGCTTTTATTTGCAGCTACCCTGAAATACGTTTCAAGCATTAGATTTTATCTTTAAATATAATTTGTTCATAGTTGGAAAATTTTACATGAAGACTGACCAATTACGGAGTGCATTAGCTTTAGGCCCTTGAGGATCAACGATGATAGATGTTGACGTTGATGAGCAAAGAGTGATGCCTGTCAAACACCAAAATCATATGTCTCTATAACAAATATGAAAAGTGTCTATAAGCTCATATTTCAATGGGGAAAAACCAAAACCAGCTAAATAAATTTTCTTTGAAGAATATAAATAAAATCCAAAATTTCACAAGCTTAATGAATTCCTGGCAGCACTTTTGGGTGGAGTTATTTTGAGGAATTTCAATATATATACCTTTGTAACCACGGACTTTTAGAGCCGTGAATCCGATGACATCAAATGAGTTTGACCAATCTTGTGCAAGTTGTGTATAAGAATGAGAAATTTCATACCAAAGAGATACAACAACTGGCCTGTCATAACTGCCAAGTAAGGAAAATATAGTTAGTATATTTGTAGCTTTCAGTTTGAGCTTTGAAATAATACATATGATTTCTATGTTTTTGAAAACTTTACCTATGATCAGTGATACGGAATTCAAAGACTTCGTTTTTACCGCCCTGAGCTCGAGCAATCTATTTTGGTCCAGTAACATACAAAATAATTCCTAGAGCATATGTATGCATTTGTGAAGGAATTATTATCTGATATATTGTACTTTGTCAATGTTCAAAAGGTTTTTTGAATCATACCATAGAGTGTATTGTCATTAATAGTGCGTGGAATTGATGATATGTTGTAGCATTGTGGTCCAAGAGTAGAAGAATCAAGTGGAACAGAATCAATGGTAGCTCTACCATTGATAATAAGAGCATGCTCTTGTGGTGGAGTAGCAATGTGTGAAGGTATTTGAGTGACGGTGGCATTTAAAATCTCAATTTCGCCATTTCGTTGAACAGCTTCATCAAAAGCTTCTATATCATTGTTGAATAATGTTACTTTTATTTTGAAGCCCTGAGATAAGTAATGATGTCAGAATTTTGTTTTATGCTCAACTATATTTCTAATTTGAGATATAGGTTATTTGTCACCTCCTAATCTTCAAGAAGTCTTTGGTATCTGGATTTATTTTCTGGTTTTTGTGGAGAGTCTTTATGAATTACCTTTACTTTCACAGTATAATATTTGCTTTTGGTTGTTAACTCTTTAAGAGGCTTATATTCAGGTTTCATACTTGCCCTGTAAATATATACAAGAGTTTTATGATAACTCAAGATTTCATGCTTGATTAGAAACCTGATATTTAAATAAAAGACTGTTTAGGTACTTTAACAAATATGAATAAAAGGAAAATGCTTATTGTTGTTTTTAGACATAGGATAGGAAGCACTAAGTATAATAGATTTTTCAAAACAGTTTGAAATTGTAAGGTTTGTTGGGAATTTGTTTGAGTTCAAGGTTTCAGTGCATGAGGTTTCCGTTTGGTTTATTTCTTTAGTCAAACTGTAAGCTGAAAGTCTGATATTTTCAGTAATTTTTTAATGTTTGTTTGATCAGAAGAAGAAGCATATGGATTTTGCAATGCATATATTATGTGAGTAGAAATCAGTTAGCACAATTATTATACATTTATATTTATATATATATTAGTAACGGTTATATGTACCTTAACCTCAAATAATTGATATCATATAAACTACATTAAATACCATAAGTCAAAGTGTTCTTTATTTACATTCTAAATTGTGTATGATGCAATTGAAAACCATTGAATGTGCACCGATAGTATTATAAGCATGAAAGCAAAAAATAGGGATAACAGTAGATGTTAGAATTTATCAGGCTTAAATCTCTAACAATAACAGTTCTATCAGTGACTTTTGAAGCAATAAAAATATGATATTTGAAAAGATTAAGTATGAAAGCAGCAAATATACCTATTTCTGAAGAGGGGAGTAATTTATCTAACCAAGTAACATACACAAGAAGATCTTTGGAATAACACTGAACCATAAATGTTAGATGAGCATTTAAAGTTTAGAAAGAAAAGCATTTAGGAGTGCAGTACTATATTATGCATAAGAGTGATGTTAGTAACTTTAGTTGATATAAAAAGGGTAATTAATCTAGTTTTGAAGAATGGTGTAGCATAGTCATACTTTATATCTTATTGTAAGGTAGTTGGTTAGCAATGAAAGCTTTTTTTAAAAACAAAATACTGTTAGAAGATATGCTGGTTATATTTTAAAATGAAGTACAATGCAAATCTTAGAATATCTTATTATACTGCTAAAATTCAGGAACAACTATAGTAGTTTGGAAGCCAACTGCTCTGCTTTTTACTGTTTGATTCAATTATAACTTGGTAATTTTTACCCTAGTTACATTTGAACTATATAGTTTTACAAAAATATTTTATATGGTTTGACTCATTTTTCTAAATATTATTGTAAAAGTTATGAATATATTCTCAGTTGTAAGATGAAATAAGGTTTAAGATAATAGAGAGCTCCTATATGAACTGCTTTAATGCATATTATGCAGAAGACTATAGCAGAAATGAAATAGGCTCTATTTTAGCCTTTAAAATTGCTGAAAAGTAATAACATTGCAGTTTAGCTATGAACCTGGCACATCAAAATACAATTCGCATTCATGATACATAACAGCCTGAGAATATTAATGCTAATCTGTTGTTTAACAAGATATAATAGCAGGAAAATAACATATCTTAGCTAACCCTTCAAAAGTGTATATTGTTGAACAACAGGTACTCCTCATATATGTGAAGCTAAAATGTGTCTATGAGTTTTATGGAAAATAGACTTGCTAAAGTGATGCAGAAACATTTGATACGATATTGGCTTCAGTATCTGTTGAATCCTAGGAATACGATAATGAGTTAGTGCAATATAGTAATTACATGTTTTGAGCTAATGAATAAAATTGTTAAGGATGTTATAAAGACTTTTATGAAAGTTAAGTATTTGAAAAATGAAACATACCTTTAAGATTCCAACTCTTATTAGTACTTCATATGATAGTACGTTTCTAACCAAATTTGTTACTTGATTTTATTGGGCTGGAAAGGCAAACACTGTAATCTTTGAGGCTTTCCTAGCTCTTGATAATGCAACATATAGTTGGCCGTGAGAGAAACAAGGACCCCCTTTAGATAAACACCTACTTCGTTTAGAATTTGACCTTGAGATTTATTGATAGTCATAGCAAAGCTGAGCTTGATTGGGAATTGTCTTCTTTGAAACTAGAAAGGATAATCTGATGATGCAGCTAGTCGTAGGCTTATGCGAGGCAGTAGAACTTCTTCACCCTTAAAGTAGCCAGTAGCTATTTCACAAATAATAAGGTTTGGTAAGAACTTTTTGCATGTGAGTCCTACGTGTCCCATTGCATAAACCATTACATGAATCTAAATTTCGTAGTAGCATAACAAGACAACCTCTTTTCAACACTAATTCATGTGGACTCATACCTCCGGGACACAATATATGAAAGAATTCAATAGGATAAACGGGGCAATTGTCATCGATAAGAGTCAAAGCTCCTATATGTTACACTATCACCTTCAAATTCTTCGATAAATGATGCATTGATCGCGTTAACATCATCATTTTTAGTTGTTAATATTGCTCTATCAAGAAAAGCAGATGTACCATTCTTGCTTTCATTTTTATTTTGCAGTAAGATATGCATTAGCTCCCTAGGTGCCTGATTGATGTCACTTGAAATGCACTGAATGTTTGGTGGTAACTCTAACATAGCTTGTTCAGCCCTCTGAAGTTTACCATCACCGGCCCAAAGAAAGAAGGAACTCTACAAATGTTGGATCCTCTCGTGCACGCATATTTTCTTGGAGGTGAAATCTAGTAAAATGTGGCCATAAATGAGAATACACTAAACTTGCATCTACAACTTCTTTTTGAGTTTTATGTGGAAGTACTGGTAGCACTTATTTGAATTCTCCACCAAAAACCACTATTTTGCCCCTAAACAGCAATTCTGGTTGACACAAGTCTCGTAACAACAGATCCAAAGCGTGTATACTTGCTTTGTTCGCCATTGGAGCTTCGTCCTATATAATAACATATGTTTCTTTCAATAATGCAGCTAGACTACCTTGCTTTGGCACATTGCATGTAAGAGAGATGTATTGATCTTTTGGCAATTTAAACCTTGAATGTGCGGTTATATCATGCGGTAATCCCGCTGCAGCAATACCAAAAGATGTTATATATAGGCAAGACAATTTTTCCCATGCCTCTTATTTTAGCATATAAAGCACAGTATAGGAACGTTTTTCCTGTTCCGCCTAGACCATCAATAAAGAATGCACCTGGTTCATTTAACTTGACTTTTGCCAATATAGCCTTGTATGCTTTTTTCTGTTCATCGTTCAACTGTTTGCGTGCATATATAAACTATTCTGGTATTAGAGCTTCTAAGACATCACGAATATCTCTTGTAATCCGTAAACTCTCATCTTGTACATCCTTTAGATGCTCAAGTCCAAATTCAGAAAGGCTCTTGCCCATATGTTCTAGAAGGTGTTCTATTTTTTCTGCTGTGACTGCTAAAATGCTCTTTTTTCTGACAAGTCAGTATTATACCGGAAGTCTTCTGATAAATATTTTTAATATTTTTCCCATGTTTGAATAGGATTTGTAGGCCTACAAAAAGTCAATAATCTAACGAATAAACTACGCAATGAATGAGGCATATGAGCTTCTAATGGTTCATCGAGGAATTGATCATGCGCCTGATTATGCATGCGCCTCATGAAAGCTCTAGCAGATGTGCCCATTAACAGTTTTTAAATCTTCATATGAAGTAGGACCCCTCGAACATTAGCCAATAAAATGCTGAGGAAGTATCTATCAGGGTCCAAGGGATTGAAAAAAGTTAAACGACCGACCATAAAACCTCTTTCCCTGTCCTTCCAGATTCTTTCTTTATCATCCTAGATAAAATGTTCAGGAAATTCAGAATATAAGTACTTTGGACCATCAGGCCTTGACTTATTCATCTCAAAAAATTGAGTTAAAGGAGTTTGAGCACGACGTAAATCAGATAGAACATACTGCAGATATTCTTCAGGGCGAAAATTTATGTTTTGAGAGTTGTCACAATGAACTGCTAAAGGCATAGTTGGTGGTGACATTTCATGTAAGTCAAAGCCAAATATCCGCCAAGCTGCTTCTAGAGGAGAAACCCATCTATTGGATTGGAAGTTATCAATCTCATTAACTAATTGTCCATTTTCAGAATTTCCAACAACAAAAGACATTCGATCATGACCCTTATAAACATATTTATAAAGGTATTTGACAGCTTGAATAGTGGAACATATTTCAACGTTGAAATGAAAATCGAAGAGAGCTAATAGATATGGATTATATGGAATGACCCATCTTTTCATCAGTATTTCGACGTCTATACATGAGATATCCATCATCATTGTTTGTTGTATATTCTGAAAATCTCTTAGGATATTTCGATTTACAATATGCCTTAACTTTGTTTTATTTCATACAAGGGCACTTAGGATTGGCTTCACCAAAAGGACCATGCATCATATGGTGGAGCACAGTAGCGCGTAGATGTGAATTAGTTGCACATGGAATTTCTGCAGATAAAAATTTATCAAATTATTCAGGGTACTGGATTGTGCAAGCATTTTTAAGAATAATGAGGAAATTAGCATATGGAAGACCCCTTTTTTGAAATTCAATTACATAAATGAA
Organism: Suaeda aralocaspica; assembly: GCA_016808085.1. NCBI lineage: Eukaryota > Viridiplantae > Streptophyta > Magnoliopsida > Caryophyllales > Amaranthaceae > Suaeda > Suaeda aralocaspica. The sequence continues at coordinate 1,896,893 of PYUH01000180.1, forward strand.
AGCTGCTACATCTCCAAACAATCTTTTCTCAATCATTTCCCTTTTTGCAGCAATCAATTTTAATCTGAAGATCCTAGCTATTAAAACTGGCCTATTTTGTGCTTGCTAACCTTCTTCTAATTCTGCCAATATTTAAGGCCAATTAGGATTACATGTCATAGTGGCAAAGACATCAGGCTTTCCAAATCGCTGGACAAGAGTAATCGCATTTAGATAGCGATGACACATATCTCTAGCTTGGTCCACTAATAAATGATGGAGGTAACACAATTCTATGGCCAGCATCTGTCCATCTTACTTCTCCCATGACAACCTCATCAATAAGACCTTTTTACAAATCAACACTGATTTTGGGCTGATTATGTCTATTAAAATACAACCGTGTGTTCTCTAATTTGACATACATATCTACTACGTATTGTAATAATACCCTTTGTTGCCAAAACACGATTTCCATTTCGAATTTGTAGCATATATGCATAATATTCACGACATGATATATCTTTGTGCTAATTTTTCTTAGGCATAGCAGAACCTGCAAATGATTGAACATAACTATAAAAATAAAACCAAGTTCACAGGTTTACTAATAATTAGATAAATCTTAACATCTTACGTACGTCTTGTTTCCTGGTTGATTAAATCATCTGCATCTACTGCTTGTTCCACTGGAGCTTGAACAAGTAGTGGAGGGCATTTTCTCTTTTTAGGATATCTTGGAATTCCGGGGTGCCATTCACTATCACCAAAAGGAAAGAAAAGAGGATATTCTAGCGGATCATAACAACCATAATAGTGTTGTATCCTATGAAACGAACTTGATTTTCTTGAGACAGTAATAAAAGGGCCATTACATTCACCTCCAATACGATTATCAGTCCATATTGCTGCTACTTCATCTGAAGTAGGTGCATTATAAACTCGTAAATCTGTTACAGCATTTGTGTTTATGAGAATGTGTGTATCATGAGTAACTGGGAAGTCTTTCAAGTTTTTGAAAATTGAGCATAGGGATTACTATGCATTATGTTCATCAATAATGAAATGACATCAGGTTGTAAATTATCAAAACAACTTATCCTCAATGAAAGTTCAGCATGGGAATCATAGAAATAGAGCTGCAGATATTTAGGACAGTCATCAGTTGGGATTACATCTAGTAGGAAATGGTATGTTTGTCCATGTAAGCGAAACAAATAAATTCCTTTATGTGTTTTACTGTCAATTCCTGCACCTAAAGAGTTAAAAGCAAAGAAGTTATTATATATTCGAGAATGTTTTCGAAAATGATCTGAAATCGCATTTTATGAAGTGTCTAAATAAAGCAGCTCATCAGGAAATGCATTCGACGCAACTTTAACGTCACCCGATGCACAACAAAAACCAGAAGACTCATACTGAAATTTTTTAGCCCCAAAAAATTCACAATATGTTGGTGTTGATAAAGTGTGTGGAGAAGTTGGAATAAGATTCAAAGATATTGCCTCAGAAACTGCACTCATTTATGAATTTACCAGTTTATACATTTAATTTACATTATCAAATATCGTTTAAATTTTAATTGATTTTGACTGACCTGGTTCCCGTGTACGTGCACGTTTGTTCCTTTGCATACCATTATGTGGAATAAAATCAGATGACATGTCAGAAGAAGATGCATTAGTAGTAAGTCCATCGTGTATTGAATTGAATATTCTCTTCTGTTTAGAATGTAGTAATTCAGGTGAAGGATTAGTCTTGGAGGTAGTCAGCAGTTCGGATGTGTAATAATTCAATTATACTAACTTTAAAGGTTAATTTGATTCACACTGACTTGGTTTTTGTGTACGAGCATGTTTATTCCTTTGTAAACCAGGATTCATTGTAAAATCAGATGACATGTCAGAAGAGCACACTCGTTAGCAAGTCCATCATACATTGAACTAAATATCCTGCTCTTTTGTGAGTGTGGTATTTCTGTTGGAGAGTCAGTTGAAGGAGAAAACCTCTGCATCCGATGAGTAACAACATCAAATGAGTGTTGCATTCTGAATTGGCATTATAAAAATACAAATGATTAAGGAACATCTTCACTTAATATCGCATGTAACAAAGAAAACTATTAACGAATAATGCACTTCACAAGATTATCTATTCAAACCCACAATTTATGTTGGCACAATAATAATAATAATAATAATAATAATAATAATAATAATAATAATAATAATAATAATAATAATAATAATAATAATAATAACAATAATAATAATAATAACATTTGATTGATTGTATAAAAGGTGTTACATGAGTAGCTAGTACAGCCATGCATGCCTACTTTTAAAACACCAACAGTACTATATAATTGATATAACAACAGCTAACCTTAAGCAATTACAATATAACAAAGCCTGAAAATCTCTAAGTAAGAGATGAGTTGACTTTTACATATTAAAACCTAACAATAGCCTTAAGCTATACGACGCTTCGTACATAGGCATCATCGGATGCTGACTAAAACTCAATTAAGGGGGTGTTTGGTATGAGAAGCATTAAGGTAATGGACAGGAAACAAAATAAGGGGGGAAAGGATAATGGATAGTGTTACCGTTACTAGTTGTCTGGTATTACTAATGTAACGTAAACGATTACCACAATTCCGTTTTCTATCGTTTGGTATAGAAAACTTGAAAAATAATAGCTTTTCTTTCATTTCTTTTGTTACGTCTGTTAATTACATCTAGTATACAATATTTTTTTTAACTTGAAAAAGTATCAAAAGCTTCAACACAAATTATGCAAATGTAATATGCTACTTCTTAAGAAGTTCAACAACATATTATAGCAAAATAAAGATAATAATGGTAGCAAACATTACAATTAATTGCAACACTAATAAAGTTTGCTCAATTCAAAAACTTCATCTACTAACGACTCAAAAACACCATCTACTAACAACTCAAAAAAATAAAAAAATTCATAAGGCAAAGGTAGTAGGAATGGAAGAGGTAGCATTACACAAGGCAATAGAAGTCAAGAAAAGAAGATGATCTTCTACTTCTTCTTGAGAAGGTCAATCACATACTGCTTTTTCATATTCGAAGGTGCTTGATAAAAAATTCGAAGCTTGTGTTCCTCCGCCATTAAGATCGTAGCAACCTCCAAAGCTTCGGATGGAGAAATGCCATCCAAATTCATTACCTCATCCAAAACTTTGTTTTCTTTTTCATCCAACCTTTGCTCCCTTTCTTCGGCATTTGACCATGCGGTAGCCATAGTTCCAAGATTCATGTTTATGTTTTCAAATATATTTTGGAAACTCGAGGAGATATTGTTGAGAGAATCAACCAAAACAACATCATCATTCTTGCATAAGGACTTAAGATCTCGCTTATTCTTTCTTTTGACATTGGCCTCCTTTGAATCCTTCACTTTCTTCATTGTACCCTTCACATTATCCATCTTTGAAGGAGTTGAATCATCATCCTCAATCTTCAAAGGGCGCTTTTGGGATCGACTTGTAGAATGACTTGCAGAAGAATGAGTTGCGGAATTAACATCATCATCCGATTCACTCTCGACATTGAATGGGGTCTTATCAAGCTCTTGATCCAAGTCTTCTATTGCACCAACAAAAGACTCGGTTGCATCTCCTGTCGCCTTGTCTTTGGCATAGATCTCCGCAAGTGTATCATAATGGGTGAAGGGGACACCATACAACCCTTTCGCCTTCTTATGAGTCTGCCAAAACACCACAAGAACACATGAATAAACAAAACAAAGCCAAAACATCAACCATCCAAAATCAGTTTTCTGCACAACTGCAGATTGCCAACACAGCAAAAACAACATCAACAAAACCAATGCAGCCAAGGAAACTGCACCACAGCTGCACCACACTAGCAGAAAACAGCCTGACAAGAACTGCAGTACTGAGGAAAAACAGCCTGCAGCAGCCTGATGAAACAACCTGCAAACCATATCAGCCAAACCAAAACAACAAACATAGAATAAAATGTTATGTTATTGCTTCATCTAGTATAAGATGAAGCAAACTGACCTTTTAATGCCAAGATTTAAGTAAGAAAGACACTGCAAACCAAATTTTGAAAAGCTGAGATTTTTTTGTGTAATATACATATTTTATACTTGTGAGATATACTGCATAATTCATAATAAATTAATCCACATCACCCAACTGCATAAATGNTTGGAGAGATGTGTAAACTAAAGACCTTTGTAACAAAATAAGCACAAAACCTTTGTATTCTTTGAACTAGTAGCATAAAAATAACAACTAATGACACCATACTACAATAACCACATAGTCTCATAAAACAGAACAAAAGGAAAACATAGCAGAAAATAGAAACAGAAACAGAAAACAGAAACAAAAAAAAGAAAACGGAAACATGGTAGAAAAGTAGAACATCCCCTTCTCATACCTTTACCCATTCGTCGAACACCACCTTCTCTACCTGAAGCATCTTCTTCTCAGCATCCCATCCAAATCCCGAGGTAGATAACATTTCTGCCATTGCGCTATATTTCTCAGACCAATGCTTGATTCTTGATTCGATATGAGGGACGGGTTTCAACCCGCATTTAGGAAGAACATGATTGATCATATCTTCCAACTTGTTCATGTACCCATTCTTAAAACCACTACCACCTTTCCACTTTGGATCAATACTCAATTCATGCAAGGATTTTATAAGAGCCGCATCCTCTTCAAACGTCCAAAATCTTTTATTTTTACCTCTTCCTCGATTGCTTGCCTCTCCCTTACCTTGACTAGCCCCCATCCTAAACACATACACAAGAAAAATCAGAACATGAAGCATAAAAAAAGATGGCAAAAACATAAGAGAAAGTACAAACAAAAGGCAAAAATAGAAGGCAGAAAAAGAAGGCAAAATAGAACAGAAGGCATAAAATATAAGGCANAGCATAAAATATAAGGCAAAACAGAAGGCATAAAACAAAACAGAAGAGACAAAACTAAGCATAAGGCGTACATTTTTCTTGGGCTATCGACCATGTCTACCTCTCGTCCTCCAACCATTAAACAAATCTTGAGCTAATGTGTTTCTAAAATTAGTCCATTCATCTGAAGTTGAAACACTCGTAATGAATTCGATTTCATCATCTGAATCGCTTTCGGAATCATCATCCGATTCACTCAACTCATCTTCATTTATATCATCCGTAGGCATAAATTTTCTTAACAAATTATGTAATAAGCAACAAGCCATCACAATACGTCCTTGAGTTCGAATATTGAAAAAGGAAGGACTTCTAAGAATACTCCATCTTCCTTTAAGTAGGCCGAAACATCTCTCAATCACGTTTCGCGCCCTAGCATGTTTCATGTTATAGAACTCCTCGGCACTCACGAGTTGTTGATTCGTCCATTCTTTTGACCTTTGACCTCTATATGAAGCAAGAAATCCCTCACAATTCGTGTATCCCGCATCAACCAAATAATAATTACCTTCAAAGTTTTTAAATAATATAATTATTACCTACCAAAAGTAACAAAGCAAATTTACTCATAAAACTGAACCTCACTTACCTCGAGGTACCCTAAAACCATTTGGTCTAGAAAGAGCATTGCGAAGTACACGCATATCATGGGCAGAACCTTCCCAACCCGGAAGAACATAAATAAATTGCATATTGGGTGCACAAACACCCAATACATTCATAGCAATTGTTCCTTTTCTTGTTCTATACCTTGCTCGTTCTTGTGAAGGCACATTTACATTAATGTAAGTCCCATCTAATGCCCCTAAACAATTCTACAAAAATAGGAAAATAACATTACTTGCAAACAATCACAAATGTAAAAATCTTAGTAAGGATTTGGGACTTTAGAGAAGACAAATACCTTGAAAGGTTTCCACCTTTCATCATCACAATCATTCGATATTGGTGTGGGGTTGTAAAGCAATACTTCGTGCAACTTGAGCAATGCCCTTAGGCAAAGGTGAAATTGTCGGCTCACGGTTTCTCCACTTCTAAAAAAGTATTGTCCAATAGACCTATTTTTCTTATGGTGAGCCAACGTGTATAAAAACATGGCTACTATTTCTTGAAGTGACATGTTTTTTGTTCCACTCAAACCCCCAATATCTCTAAGCATCTCACATATTATATTGAAGGTTCTCCTATTAACACGAAGCTCACTCTTGCATTTCACATCACTCTCTTTGTAGAGACCTCTTAAAACTAACATTCGTAACAATTTTTTGTGTTTTTTTCTCTCCCTTAACTGCAAACCTCTAATTGTAACAACGGAAATTGTATACCACATCCAATACATCATGAAAGCAATTATAACCATTGAAACAACAAGTTGTAGTTGTTTTAGCTTTCTTTTCCTCCCAACGGAACGCAATCGAGGCATTGCAAAAACTTTGAAAATACAATCCAAAAACTAGTATTATGCCTACACTATTATATCCAGCAAAGTAATAATAACCAATCAAACATAAGATAAAGTCATAAGTACCATCACTAACCATAGACCAATTGCCCATTTGAGGTTATAATCATTTCAATCATTACCTCAAAAAGTCATAAGTACCACATAAACACAATTCTTTCATTTATAATATATGAATGAGACTAGTTCATATCCACCAATTCTATATCCTTAAACTAGTTCATTACCTCTTTGTAAATGCCACAAGCATCAATCAATAATTCAAGCATCATAATTCTACTAGCTATGGTAATGCAAGCATAGCTACCCCCATAATCCCCCTCAATGAAAAACAACAAACAACTCAAAAATAACAAAGCAGTTATTCCTGCATCAGCTTGAATTAAGCAAACAAACAACTCAATTCACCAAATTCTTATCAAAACAAAAAACATGAACTCTACTTCCAGAACTTCCAGCATCAAATATAACAGCATATCGATTCCCTCCTACAACCCCATCAGTCTTCATCTTTCGCGGCGAAAACCCATCATCGTCACAAGCATCAATCATAATTCAAGCATCAGAAGAAAAATAACATAATTCTGAATTACCAACAGTCTTTTCCCACAGTAAACATAAAAAATCCCCAATTTCACCAAACCCTAAACAAATAACCAACAAAAAATCAAATGAAAATAGCTAAAAATCAAACGAAATATAGGGGAAAACAAACGAAAATAGCAAAAATCAAATGAAAATAGCTAAAAATCAAACGAAAAATAGCAAAACAAACGAATATAGCAAAAATCAAACGAAAAATAGCCAAAAACAAACGATTATAGCAAAAACACGAAGCAAACAAACGAAATCTAGGCTTCCTTCAACCAACCTTTAATGTTTGATCTTGTTTTCTGAAGATTTGAGGTGGAGAAATTGAAGAATTTGGGCGAAATTGAAGATGCGAGATCTAGGGTTTTTGAGGAAATTTGGGTTGAGAGTAGTGAGAGAGAATTTCACAAGAGAAAGGGAAAGTGTTTCCTCAAATGTAAGGGAGGTAACAAAGTAAGGGATTCTGTTTCCCTTTGGAAATGGATTCGGTTTCCTACGACTCATACCAAACAAGTTGTAACGGTAAAGCTTAAATGATTCCGTTACCCTTGCTGTTTTTTTTTTATACCAAACACCCCCTAAGTATCATTATTAACAATGTAAAAGGATAAACCACTTACTCCTTTACAGACTCTAGATAAGCAGACGAGTTGTATAGAAAGCCTCAAATCACTGAGCCCTAATGCATTAATACAAATGGTTACTCATTAGACCTTTTGTGCTTGAAAATAGTTTTCAATTAAGTTGGGACCTTTTCATGCTTAACAATAGCGGAGAATGAACGGTTGGATGGACCAGATGTTGCTTTTTTAGGTGCTTGTGGATGTTACTTCAATTGGAGAATTCTACTCTGTAGAGATCGTGGTGTTATTGCATCCTATTCCACTACACCAATATGAGCATCTAGCTCTTCATTTAGTCGTAGAACACGTTCCTTCACATTAATATATTTTACACGAGCATAATGTGTTTCCTCAGCATTTTTAGACAATAGATGATAGTTTATATCCTCAATATCAAACAGGTACTTTTTCATATGAAAATCAATGGCATTCTTTGCTAAGGTCTGTTTAGCAGTCTCAATATCTAAAGATTTGTCGCCTACAATAAGCCAAGAAGATGTCTTCCTATTTGCAATTGATCCCCTTCACCAAGAAATGAAAACCCCTTCTACCAATATGAAAGTATCAATAGGAATCATTGAAATCTGCAATGCATTCACGACCTTTTGCAATAAGTACAAGAAATCAATTTGAACTCTCTTGTAACTCCAATCTATTCCTTCAACTTGATGGTTGTCATAACAGCTACCAGGCGAGCAGTTTTGTCTATCTTGTCTAACATAGCTTGCTTAAACTGATACAATTGTTCCCTCCTTTCATTATGAGCACGTGCTTATAGATTAATATCCATTACCTTCACCTTATGTATGTCTACAAGGAAAACAACCATTTGATGTGCTGCAGACTCACAAGACTCCTCATATGTGTCTTTCTCATCGCCAACCACAGTACATCCAAAATTAGACAAGGGCAGAGTAGCTGCAACTTCATCTATTTCCTTAACGACATCATAATAACTATAACCAGGCAGCGCATACCCCGAAGCATTACAAACATCTTCCAATGTAGTCCCAAAAGCAACTGACAAAATAATAGGTGCTCCTACCATAATCTTCCGACAAAAACTAACCCAATCAATTTTGTAACACTTGTAAAGAAACTGATACCAGATGCCAAACACAATATTGTACTTGTAAATCTTATAATCTATGTAGGAAACATATATATATATATATATATATATATGTAATTTCAGACTTGTTCTAGTCTATATATAAATGGTATATATTACTATGGCAAATCTGATCAAAAGCAACTACAACACAACCTAATAACAAGATAATAAAAATAACCAAATTCTTACGAATAAAATGTGATCAAGATCCAGAATAATTAACATCTATTCAAATTCTATGCTTGAATATTGTTACCAATAAAAATCACAATAATAACATAAGACACATAGCCATAAACACCACACAAGAAAGGTATATAATAAGTAATACCCTTTACATAACCAACTAACCACAAATAAAAGCAACATCAGCATTTTATTAACACAATACTAAATGATGCACATTATGAAATACCTCGGCAAATTATTACAAAACTTCATAAGTTTTCATTTCATCTTCATATGAAAATTTACCAATATAGTCAGTTAAATGTACAAAAATACATGCAAATATAATGATTAGATTATAGAGAAACATGTCAATTTAGTGATATGGTATTGTGGATATATAAAAACATACCAATATAGTGATATGGTATTGTAGGTTTATTAGAAAAGATAACAATATAATGAATTAATAATTAGATAAATTTATAAAAAAAACATGCCAATATAATGATTAGATTATAGAAAAACATGTTAATATAGTGATATAGTGTTGTAGATTTATTAGAAAGATAATAATATAATGCTTATATATAACATTTAAAAATAGAAGTTACCTGACCTTAGGGGACTTAGTTTGATTGAGGAACTAACACTCTAAAATATGAGATTTGTTATTGCTATGTAGAAGTGAAAAAATAAATGGACATATATTGGGCTGAATATTTATAATGACTATGTAAGTATGCAGATTTTGCAATATGATGATAGTCCCTTTCCCTTGCAAAAGGGAGCCAATACCTTTTGTTTTACCAAGCTGAAAATCATGAAGCTAAAATGCACTACACTTAGAAATACAACATTTTTAAAATACCTAAGAAATAGATTTTACAATCTCATAATTTTCTGTGCAATATTGAACTGAACAAGCAACATTGGTGCCTTTTTTTAGCACCAATTTTCCTTAATTTCAGATACAAAGTTTAGTAACTTTGACTTAGGACCAAAGACAAAGACCTCACACATAAATTGTAAAGGAAACCAAAGTAAACTATGTAACATAACACACTGAATTCCCTCCCCCCAACCTATAAAACTGATGTATAAAAACCCAAATGCAATAGGCCCAATGGCCAATATGTATTAACTGTTGTCCACATGAGATATAACTACATTAACCGATGTAATAACCTATAATCCCAAATAAAACAGGCCCACAAGCAAAAAATAAGGCTACAAACCCAAAATACCAAAACAGCCATAACATAATCAGCTAAACAAACATAACCTACCAGTGGTGCACTACTGATTCAATTAATGAAGATCGTTACTAGACACAAAGGATTCAAGGGAATAAAATCAATAATAATTCATTACTATAATTCCCTAATCATGATAATATAAGTAGAGCATAAATCGTTTATAGAGATAATGATAAAACATGAATGTAAACAACAAACAATGATTGAAACTGAATCAACAAAATTATTAAGAAATTGTTAAAGAAAATGTAAACAACAACAAAGAAAGCACATTCAAACCTGAATTGTATGATTGAAGCACAAATTCCATTGAACTAACAAATTGACCCTTCAACCTGACCCGCGTTGTCAACATATTTTCATCAATTCCCATCAATTAAAGGAATTTATCAAATTAGGATTGCTAATTACAATTCCAACAAAAACCCCAACCTCATAAATACCCCTAATGAATGTGATTGTCGCGCTAATGAAATCAATCCCCACAAATCAACGACCTCTGCAGCGATAGTAACCACCTAAACGTTGCAAGGAGCAAAGCCTAGACCACCTTCTTCGAGGTTCAAGGGTCGCAAGGAGCACCCAACACTGGGAAGTCCACCATGCATGGGGCGTAAGAGGTGGTAACACCATCAGAAGATACTCAAATCTCTGAAAAAATGTATGATGAAACACTGTTTTGTGATAGCTAAAAGAAGAAAGGAAACTGCAGACAACAAATCGAAGAAAAGAAACAAAGACAGCCATGTGCTACTCATGTGAAGCAACAAAGAGAGTCACATGCTTCTCATGTGAAAGCATTAGTGAATTTCCTATTTTATGCTGAGTTGGACGAATGGCATTGCTGCACTATTCTTTGAATAGTTAATTCCCATCCTCCCTTTTTAATGGGTGAGGATGTATAAATGGACAATATAAAATCGTACTACTATATCATTAATTATTTTTCTCAAATTTATTGGTGCACTTTGATATTTTGTCAATTAGTTTACATTTACCAAAATGATATTATTTTCAATAATTTATTTATATTCCAATTGCACAGGATCACAATAATTATTCGCAAAATATGTCAGCATGATCATTTATAAAGCTATAAGAGATTTCAAAATAACAAATAAAATGACTAAGTGATTTATTGAAACACAAAAACGCAACCAGGTAAATAAAATATCATTGACTATGACATCTCACACATTTAATTAATTGGTAATTATGTACTCTTTATGTTCCTCGAAGATAATGCCATACTTTTTTCACTAGACTTGACAAACAGGTCGGGTCGGGTTACATATTTTGTTGGCGGATTAGGGTCGCAATGGGTTTGGGTTTTGATAAAAGCAGCAAATATTTTCATCTTTTTAATTTTCAATACAATATGACTTGCTTGAAATTTTTCCATGATTTCATACTAGGTGTTGTAATTTTGCCATAATATGTTGGTAATTACCATACCATATATTTGCACATAGCTACTTCATTATTACCACATAATAATAACAAATTAACATAATTTATATGTACTTGTCATGTTTTGTTGAGTAATTTAAGTAATGAATAATTTTATTCACTTGGTTAAAACATAGCACCATTTTATAATATCTCAATTGTTCAAATACGCTACTATTATACGAGATTATAGTTTTGTAATTGTACATTGACACATTTAATTATTTAGTGTAATGATTATTTTATGTCATGTAGTTCAAATTTTGTACATTGACACATTTAATGTCATGTAGTTTAATTATATGTCATGTAGGAAATCTAATTACAATTCCAACAGAAACCCCAACCTCATAAATAACCCTAATGAATGTGATTGTCGAGCTAATGAAATCAATCCCCACAAATAACGACCTATGCGGCGACAACAACCACCTAAACGTTGCAAGGAGCAAAGCCTAGACCACCTTCTTCGAGGTTCAAGGGTCGCAAGGAGCACCCAACACTGGGAAGTCCACCATGCATGGGGCGTAAGAGGTGGTAACACCATCAGAAGATACTCAAATCTCTGAAAAAAATATGTTGAAACAATGTTTTGTGATAGCTAAAAGAAGAAAGGAAACTGCAGACAACCGGCCGAAAAAAAGAAACAAAGACAGCCATGTGCTACTCATGTGAAGCAACAAAGAGAGTCACATGCTTCTCATGTGAAAGCATTAGTGGATTTCCTATTTTATGCTGAGTTGGACGAATGGCATTGCTGCACTATTCTTTGAATAGTTATATCCTATGCTCACTTTTTAATGGGTAAGGATGTATAAATGGACAATATAAAATCATACTACTATGTCATTAATTATTTTTCTCATATTTATTGGTGCACTTTGATATTTTGTCAATTAGTTTACATTTACCAAAATGATATTATTTTCAATAATTTATTTATATTGCAATTGCACAAGATTACAATAGTTATTTGCAAAATGTATCAGCATGATCACTTATAAAGCTATAAGAGATTTAAAAATAACAAATAAAATGACTAAGTGATTTATTGAAACAGAAAAACACAACCAGGTAAATAAAATATCATTGATTATGACATCTCACACATTTAATTAATTAGTAATTTTGTACTCTCTATGTTCCTCGGAGATATTGCCATACTTTTTTCATTAGACTTGACAAACAGGTCGGGTCGGGTTACAGATTTTGTTGGCGAATTAGGGTTGCATTGGGTTTGGGTTTTGATAAAAGCAGCAAATATTTTCATGATATCAATTTTCAATACAATATAACTTGCTTGAAATTTTTCCATGATTTCATACTAGGTGTTGTAATTTTGCCATAATTAATATGTTAGTAATTACCATATCATATATTTGCACATAGCTATTTCATTATTACCACATTATAATAATAAATTAACATAATTTATATGTACCTGTCATGGTTTTTTTTAGTAATTTAAGTAATGAATAATTTTATTCACTTGGTCAAAACTTAGCACCATTTTTCAATATCTTAATTGTTCAAATACACTACTATTATACGAGATTATTGTTTTGTGATTGTACATTGACACATTTATTTATTTAGTGTAATGATTATTTTATGTCATGTAGTTCAAATTTTGTATTACAACACATTATCTCAATGTTTCAAATATCTTACTATGATAGAAGATTATATACTTTTACAAGATAGTGGAAAAAATAAAATCATACTAATACTTCATTAATTGTTTATTTTTTCAAAATTATTAGTGCACTTTTTGTATTTTGTCAATTAGTTTACATTTACCAAAATGATATTATTTCAATAATTTACATATATTGCAATTGCACAAGATCACAATAGTTATTTGAAAAATACATCAATGGTTACTTATAAAGCTATAAGAGATTTCAAAATAATAAATAAAATGACTAAGTGATTTATTTAAACACAAAAACGCAACCAGGTAAATAAAATATCATTGATGATGCCTCACACATTTAATTAATTAGTAATTTTGTACTCCCTTTGTCCCTCAAAGATTATGCCATACATTTTTCATTAGACTTATCTAACGAACATGGGTCGAAATGGGCTTCGGTCATAGCAGGTTTGGGTTGAAAATGTAAATGTCCGTGATCCACAATGCTCGGGTTAGGTGACACTTTAACTTAAATCAATGACTAAAAAAAGTCTTTTTTAACAAAAAAAATCAATTGAATGTAATTTGTTGGTGAACTTCCAAAGTCAATCCCAGTTTCTCACTAGTGATTCCAAGTGAATTACATAAAGTTAAAGATATTCGATCTCATTGCATTTAGAACAAAGGTGGACAATTTGTATATCGTGAAATTTATAAAAGAAAAACTTTAATTATTGAAGGCTAAGAGAAGAAGATGACGAAACATATAGCCTGAAAGGAGAAGATCTCTATCCTATTGAATGTTGACAACTGTGGTGGTCAACTATCGTTCAAGCTTAATATTCTATTGGATAAAAGATTCAAGCTTATTAGTAGTGAGTATTTTAGGATATTAATATAAGGAGAAAGAGAACAAGCTGCTAAATGTTAAGTGTTTAGGGTTTAAGAACGTAAAAGGGGAAAGAGGAAGAAGTAGGTTTGATGGATTGAAACGGGTTGGATTGGGTTTAACCTGCTACAGATTTTTATTTAACAGGTTTGAATTTACAGTGTTAAAAGTTTTAAATGGGTTACAGGTCATTAAAATTGAGCAAATACCCGCAGTTTATGGATTGGGTTGTAAACAAATTTCGGGTCGAGTTTAATTTTTACAGCTCTAGTATACATGCTTAAAAATTAGTTAGTATTAAAATACTAGGTGATGTTTAGTTAACCAAAAAACACCATGGGAAGTTAGAATTCCCACAACAAGAAATTCGTGGTCGGTCGACCGTCATTTACGGACCGCTTACAGTCTGTATAACGATTTCCCGGCCGCTTTTGGTCGGTAAAAGTCAGTCGATGCATAAGTAGTCGGTAAAATATTTTTACCGACCGTTAGTTGGTTGGGAAGTTGTTACCAACCAATTATCGACTATTGTATGGTCAGGTTTTCAACGAACAATTGTCGGTCTATAATACCGACGACTATTCAAGTCGGTCGGCATTACTGACTGACAATCGGACGGTGAAAGTTATTTCGCGTTTTTTTTTTTTTTTTTTTTTTTTTTTTTTTTTTTTTTTTGGTGCACAAACATAAATCACTCCAATACTTGCATAGCAATTGTATCCTTTCTTGTTCTACACCTTCTCGTTCTTTGTGGGGAAGGCACATTTACGTAATTAAGGCCCGCAATGATGCCCCAAAACTAATTCTACAAATAATGGGAAAATAACATTACTTGCAAACAATCACAATGTTAAAAACGTCTTAGTAAAGGTGATTGGGACTTTGAGAAACAACTACCGTTAGAAGGTTCCAAGCCTTTCATCATCACAATCTTCATATTGGTGTGGGGTTGTAAAGCAATACAATCTGCAACTTGACAATGCCCTTAAGGCAAAGTGAAATTGTCGGCTCAACGGTTTCCCACTTCTAAAAAGTTTGTCCCATGAACCGATTTTTCTTATGGTGATGCCAACGTGTATAAAAACATGGCTACTATTTTCTGAAGTGACATGTTTTGTTTGTCCACTGCAAACCCCCATATCTCTACAACATCTCACGTATTATATGTGAAGTGTTCTCCTTTAACAGAGCTCACTCTTCAGTTCAATCACTCTCTTTTGTAGAGACCTCTTAAACTAACATATCAAACAATTTTGTGTGTTTTTTTTCTCCCCTAACTGCAACCTCATAATTGAACACACGGAAATTGTATCCACCAGCCAATACCAAGTCATAACGCAATTCATAAACCATTGAAACAACATTGTTGTAGTTGGTTTTAGTCTGTCTTTTTCTCCCAACGGAACGCCGCAAGGCATTGTACAAACCTGAAAATACAATCAAAAGACAGATGCCGTACCCAAAGAGACATTCATCCTACACTCTATTATATCCCAGGCAAAGGGAATAATAACCGATCAACATACGAGCATAATCTAAGTACCATCACTACACCATCGAGATGACCCAATACGGGGCCCATTGGAGGGAGTAAGTCATTTCAAGCCTTACCTTGCAAAAGCTCCCAGAAGTACACGACATAAACACAATACTCCTTTACATTTGGTCTAGTCGATATCGATAGATGCAGTAGCGCATCCACCAATGTTCATTAAGGCAACTAGGGTTTCTTACCTTTACTCGTGTAAATGCCACAAAGCAAATCAAGAGCAAGCTATCACCATCATAATCTCTATCGAGGTGGTAAGTGCAAGCATAGCGATCCACCCCCCTAATCCCCTCACTGAAAAACAACCAAGCAACAGTACAAAACATACAAGCAGTTATTCCCGTGCATCAGTCGGACTTAAAATTAAGACTAACATCAACGCAAAAAAACAACTCATTCGACAAATCACAAAACAGAAAAACTGACTCTACGTGGGTCTACAGACGCCCGCATCAAAGATAACAGCATATCGAGGCCCTCTCTCGAATCAGACCAAGTAGGTCCAAGCTTCTTTCGCGGGCGAAAAACCGCAGGCAACAACTCAGCAAGGCTACAAGCATAGAGTGCGCCAAGCATAGAAGAAAAAAGACACTAGATGCTCTATAGTACCACCTAGTCGTGTTCCCACAATAGGTGACAACAAAAATCCCCAATTTCACCAAGCACACTAACCAAGACCATCTTAAAAAATACCAAACCAAGCATCAATAAACAAAAGGCTGAAAGAAGCACAAGATCAAATAGGAAAAAAACGAAAATAGCAAACGAAGATAGGGGAAACCAAACGAAAATAGCAAAACAAGAAAAGCAAAACAACGAAAAAAGCAAAACAAACGAATAGCAAAAATCAACGAAAAAGACCAAAACAAACGATATAGCAAAACACGAAGCAAACAACGAAAGGCTCCCAACCAACCTAATGTGATCGTTCTGAAGATTAGGGGGGAGAAATGAAGAAGTTGGGCGAAATTGAAGATGCGAGATCTAGGGTTTTTGAGGAAATTTGGTGTTGAGAGTAGTGAAGAGAATTTCACAAAGAAAGGGAAGTGTTTCCCAAATGTAAGGGAGTACAAAGTAAGGGATTCTGTTTCCCTTGGAAATGGATTCGTTTCCTACACTCATACCAACAAGTTGTAACGGTAAAGCTTAAATGATTCCGTTACCCTTGCTGTTTTTTTTTATACCAAACACCCCCTAAGTATCATTATTAAATGTAAAAGGATAAACCACTTACTCCTTTACAGACTCTAGTATAAGCAGACGATGTTGTATAGAAAGCCTCAAATCACTGAGCCCTAATGCATTAATACAAATGGTTACTCATTAGACCTTTTTGTGCTTGAAAATAGTTTTCAATTAAGTTGGGACCTTTTCATGCTTAACAATAGCGGAGAATGAACGGTTGGATGGACCAGATGTTGCTTTTTTAGGTGCTTGTGGATGTTACTTTTCAATTGGAGATTCTACTCTGTAGAGATCGTGGTGTTATTGCATCCTATTCCCACTACACCAATATGAGCATCTAGCTCTTCATTTAGTCGTAGAACACGTTCCTTCACATTAATATATTTTACACGAGCATAATGTGTTTCCTCAGCATTTTGACAATAGATGATAGTTATAATCCTCATATCAAACAGTGTACTTTTTCATATGAAATCAATGGCATTCTTTGCTAGGTCGTTGCAGTCTCAATATCTAAAGATTTGTCGCCTACAATAAGCCAAGAAGATGGTCTTCCTTTGCAATTGATCCCCTTCCACCAAGAAATGAAAACCCCTCTCTACCAATATAAGTATCAATAGGAATCATTGAAATCTGCAATGCATTCACACCTTTTGCATAATTACAAGAAATCAATTTGACTCTCTCTGTAACTCCAATTTTCCTATCTTCAACTTGATGGTTGTCATAACAGCTACCAGGCGAGCAGTTTTGTCTATCTTGTCTAACATAGCTTGCTTAAACTGATACAATTGTTCCTCCTTTCATTATGAGCACTGCTTATAGATTAATATCCATTACCTTCACCTTATGTATGTCTACAGAAAACAACCATTTGATGTGCTGCAGACTCACAAGACTCCTCATATGTGTCTTTCTCATCGCCAACCCAGTAATCCAAATTAGACAGGCAGAGTAGCTGCAACTTCATCTATTTCCTTAACGACATCATAATAACTATAACCGGCAGCGCATACCCCAAGCATTACAAACATCTTCCAATGTAGTCCCAAAAGCAACTGACAAAAATAGGTGCTCCTACCATAATCTTCCGACAAAAACTAACCCTCAATTTTTGTAACACTTGTAAAGAAACTGTACCAGATGCCAAACACATATTGTACTTGTAAATCTTATATCTATGTAGGAAACATATAATATATATATTATATATAGTAATTCTAGACTTGTTCTAGTCTAATATAATGGTATATATTACTATGGCAATCTGATCAAAAGCAACTACAACACACCTAATAACAAGATAATAAAAATAACCAAATTCTTACGAATAAAATGTGATCAAGATCCAGAATAATTAACATCTATTCAAATTCTATGCTTGAATATGTTACCAATAAAAATCACAATAATAACATGACACATAGCCATAAACACCACACAAGAAAGGTATATAATAAGTAATACCCTTTACATAACCAACTAACCCCAAATAAAACACATCAGCATTTTAACAACAACTAATGATGCACATTATGAAATACCTCGGCAAATTATTACAAAACTTCATAGTTTTCATTTCATCTTCATATGAAAATTTACCAATATAGTCAGTTAAATGTACAAAAATACATGCAAATATTGATTAGATTATAGAGAAACATGTCAATTTATGATTGGTATTGTGGATATTAAAAACATACCAATATAGTGATATGGTATTGTAGGTTTTATAGAAAGATAACAATATAATGAATTAATAATTAGATAAATTTATAAAAAACATGCCAATATAATGATTAGATTATAGAAAACAATGTATATAGTGATATAGTGTTTAGATTATTAGAAAGATAATAATATAATGCTTATATATAACATTAAAAATAAAGTTACCTGACCTTAGGGACTTAGTTTGATTGAGGAACTAACACTCTAAATATGAGATTTGTTATTGCTATGTAAGAAGTGAAAAAAAATGGACATATATTGGGCTGAATATTTATAAGACATGTAAGTATGCAGATTTTGCAATTATGATAGTCCCTTTCCCTTCCTGCAAAGGGAGCCAATACCTTTTGTTTTACCAAGCTGAAATCATGAAGCTAAAATGCACTACACTTAGAAATACAACATTTTTAAAATACCTAAAAATAGATTTTACAATCTCATAATTTTCTGTGCAATTTGAACTGAACAAGCAACATTGGTGCCTTTTTTTAGCACCAATTTTCCTTAATTCAGATACAAAGTTTAGTAACTTTGACTTAGGACCAAAGACAAAGACCTCACACATAAATTGTAAAGGAAACCAAAGTAAACTATGTAACTAACACACTGAATTCCTCCTCCCCCAACCTATAAACTGATGTTAAAAACCCAAATGCAATAGGCCAATGGCCTATGTATTAACTGTTGTCCACGAGATATAACTACATTAACCGATGTAATAACCTATATCCCAAATAAACAGGCCCACAAGCAAAAAATAGGCTACAACCCAAAAATACCAAACAGCCATAACATAATCAGCTAAACAAACATAACCTACCATGGTGCACTACTGATTCATTAATGAAGATCGTTACTAGACACAAAGGATTCAAGGAAAAAATCAATATAATTCATTACTATAATTCCCTAATCAGTGATAATATCAGATAAGCATAAATCGTTTATAGAGATAATGATAAAACAAATGTAACAACAACATATTGAAACTGAATCAACAAAATTTTAAGAAATTGTAAAGAAATGTAAACACAACAAGAAAAGCACATTCAAACCTGAATTGTATGATTGAAGCACAATTCCATTGAACTAACAATTGACCCTTCAACCTGACCCGCGTTGTCAACATATTTTCATCAATTCCCATCAATTAAGGAATTTATCAAATTAGGATTGCTAATTACAATTCCACAAAAACCCCACACCTCATAATACCCCTAATGAATGTGATTGTCGCGCTAATGAAATCAATCCCCACAAATCAACGACCTCTGCAGCGATAGAACCACCTAAAAGTTGCAAGGAGCAAACCTACCACCTTCTTCGAGGTTCAAGGGTCGCAAGGAGCACCCAACCACTGGGAAGTCCACCATGCATGGGGCGTAAGGAGGTGGTAACACCAAAAGATACTCAAATCTCTGAAAAAATGTATGATGAAACACTGTTTTGTGATAGCTAAAAGAAGAAAGGAAACTGCAGACAACAAATCGAAGAAAGAAAAAGACAGCCATGTGCTACTCATGTGAAGCAACAAAGAGAGTCACATGCTTCTCATGTGAAGCATTAGTGAATTTCCTATTTTATGCTGATTTGGACGAATGGCATTGCTGCACTATTCTTTGAATAGTTAATTCCCATCCTCCCTTTTTAATGGGTGAGGATGTATAAATGGACAATATAAAATCGTACTACTATATCATTAATTTTTTTCTCAAATTTATGGTGCACTTTGATATTTTGTCATTATTTTACATTTACCAAAATGATATTATTTTCAATAATTTATTTATATCCAATTGCACAGGATCACAATAATTATTCGCAAAATTGTCAGCAGATCATTTATAAAGCTATAAGAGATTTCAAAATAACAATAAAATGACTAAGTGATTTATGAAACACAAAAACGCAACCAGGTAAATAAAATATCATTGACTATGACATCTCACACATTTAATTAATTGGTAATTATGTACTCTTTATGTTCCTCGAAGATAATGCCATACTTTTTTCACTAGACTTGACAAACAGGTCGGGTCGGGTTACATATTTGTTGGCGGATTAGGGTCGCAATGGGTTTGGGTTTGTGATAAACAGCAAATATTTTCATCTTTTTAATTTTCAATACAAATACTTGCTTGAAATTTTTCCATGATTTCATACTAGGTGTGTGTAATTTTTGCCATAATATGTTGTAATTACCATACCATATATTGCACATAGCTACTTCATTATACCACATAATAATAACAAATTAACATAATTATAGTACTTGTCATGTTTGTTGAGTAATTTAAGTAATGAATAATTTTATTCACTTGGTTAAAACATAGCACCATTTTATAATATCTCAATTGTTCAAATACGCTACTATTATACGAGATTATAGTTTTGTAATGTACATTGACACATTTAATTATTAGTGTAATGATTATTTTATGTCATGTAGTTCAAATTTTGTACATTGACCACTTTAATGTCATGTTTTTAATTATATGTCATGTAGAAATCTAATTACAATTCCAACAGAAACCCCAACCTCATAAATAACCCTAATGAATGTGATTGTCGAGCTAATGAAATCAATCCCCACAAATACGACCTATGCGGCGACAACAACCACCTAAACGTTGCAAGGAGCAAAGCCTAGACCACCTTCTTCAGGTTCAGAGGTCGAAGGAGCACCCAACACTGGGAAGTCCACCGCATGGGGCGTAGAGAGTGTGTAACACCATCAGAAGATACTCAAATCTCTGAAAAAATATGTTGAAAACAATGTTTTGTGATAGCTAAAAGAAGAAGGAACTGCAGACAACCGGCCAAAAAAAAAGAAACAAAGACAGCCTGTGCTACTCAGTGAAGCAACAAAGAGAGTCACATGCTTCTCATGTGAAAGCATTAGTGGATTTCCTATTTTTGCTGAGTGGACGAATGGCATTGCTGCACTATTCTTTGAATAGTTATATCCTATGCTCACTTTTAATGGTAAGGATGTATAATGGACAATTAAATCATACTACTATGTCATTAATTATTTTTCTCATATTTATGGGTCACTTTGATATTTTGTCAATTAGTTTACATTTACCAAAATGATATTATTTTCAATAATTTATTTATATTGCAATTGCACAAGATTACAATAGTTATTTGCAAAATGTATCAGCATGTCATCACTTATAAAGCTTAAGAGATTTAAAAATAACAAATAAAATGACTAAGTGATTTATTGAAACAGAAAAACACAACCAGGTAAATAAAATATCATTGATTATGACATCTCACACATTAATAATTTAATTTTTGTACTCTCTATGTTCCTCGAGATATTGCCATACTTTTTTCATTAGACTTGACAAAAGGTCGGTTAGGACGAGTTTTTCGATAGTTGAGGGGATTAGGTTGCATTGGTTTGGTTTTGATAAACAGCAGCAAATATTTTCATGATATACATTTTCAATACAATATAACTGCTTGAAATTTTCCATGATTTCTACTAGGTGTTTGTAATTTTGCCATAATTAATATGTTAGTAATTACCATATCATATATTTGCACATAGCTATTTCATTATTACCACATTATATAATAAATTAACATAATTTATATGTACCTGTCATGGTTTTTTTTAGTATTTAAGTAATGAATAATTTTTCACTTGGTCAAAACTTAGCACACCATTTTTCAATATCTTAATTGTTCAAATACACTACTATTATACGAGATTATTGTTTTGTGATTGTACATTGACACATTTATTTATTTAGTGTAATGATTATTTATGTCATGAGTTCAATTTTGTATTACAACACATTTCTCAATGTTCAAATATCTTACTATGATAGAAGATTTATTACTTTTACAAGATAGTGGAAAAAATAAAATCATACTAATACTTTCATTAATTGTTTTATTTTTCAAAAATTATTAGTGCACTTTTTGTATTTTGTCAATTAGTTTACATTTACCAAAATGATATTATTTCAATATTTACATATATTGCATTGCACAGATCACAATAGTTATTTGAAAAATACATCAATGGTTACTTATAAAGCTATAAGAGATTTCAAATAATAAATAAAATGACTAAGTGATTTATTTAAACACAAAAACGCAACCAGGTAAATAAAATACATTGATGATGCCTCCACATTTAATTAATTGATTTTTTGTACTCCCTTTGTCCCTCAAAGAATGCCAACATTTTATTAGACTTATCTAACGAACATGGTCGAAATGGCTTCGGTCAAGCAGGTTTGGGTTGAAGGTAAATGTCCGTGATCCACAATGCTCGGGTTAGTTGACACTTTAACTTAATCAATGACAAAAAAAGTCTTTTTTAACAAAAAAATCAATTGAATGTATTTTGTTGGTGAACTTCCAAAGTCAATCCCAGTTTCTCACTAGTGATTCCAATGAATTACATAAAGTTAAAGATATTCGTCTCATTGCTTTAGAACAAAGGTGGACAATTGTATATCGTGAAATTTAATAAAGAAAACTTTAATTATTGAGGCTAAGAGAAGAAGATGACGAAACAATAGCCAAAGGAGAAGATCTCTATCCTATTGAATGTTGACAACTGTGGTGGTCAACTATCGTTCAAGCTTAATATTCTATTGGATAAAATTCAAGCTTATTAGTAGTGAGTATTTTAGGATATTAATATAAGGAGAAAGAGAACAACTGCTAATGTTAAGTGTTTAGGGTTTAAGAACGTAAAAGGGGAAAGAGGAAGAAGTAGGTTTGATGGATTGAAACGGGTTGGATTGGGTTTAACCTGCTACAGATTTTTATTTAACAGGTTTGAATTTACAGTGTTAAAAGTTTAAAAATGGGTTACAGTCATTAAATTGAGCAAATACCCGCAGTTTATGGATTGGGTTTAAACAAATTTCGGGTCGTTTAATTTTTACGCTCTAGTATACATGCTTAAAAATAGTTAGTATTAAAATACTAGGTGATGTTAGTTAACCAAAAAACACCATGGGAAGTTAGAATTCCCACAACAGAAATTCGTGGTCGTCTCGACCGTCATTTACGGACCGCTCAGTCTGTATAACAGTTCCCGGCCGCTTTTGGTCGGTAAAGTCAGTCGATGCATAATAGTCGGTAAAATTTTTTACCGACCGTTGTTGTTGGGAAGTTGTTACCAACCAATATCGACTATTGTATGGTCGTTTTTCAACGAACAATTGTCGGTCTATAATACCGACGACTATTCAAGTCGGTCCATTACTACTGACAATCGGACGGTGAAAGTTTTTCGCGTTTTTTTTTTTTTTTTTTTTTTTTTTTTTTTTTTTTTGATTTGGCAGCTC
>PYUH01000180.1:1920862-1997465 GCA_016808085.1 Suaeda aralocaspica
CCTTTTGATTTGGAGGCGCTGAATGTATCGACCGTTTGTCGTTGGTAAAAGGTAATTCACACTTTTTTTTTTGTTTTGAGGCATGAATTACGGACCGTTTGTCGGTCGGTATTTACGCTTTTTTTTTGTTTTGAGGCATGAAAGTGCCGACCGTTGCCGTCGGTAAAAGGTTTTTAGGGCTTTTTGTTTTTTTCCTTCCTTTTTGCCTTTCACTAAATACTAAAAAAGCTAAAACAAAGAAATTAAATTATATATTGTTGAGTTCCTATTTTTTTTTTGAATGATGACAAACTACATTGAACTACATATTGTATGCAAGTTTCTTTTTGCATGTGCAGGTACTAAAGAAACACATTCAATGGATGATAAGATAGCTCATGAAGCTAACTCTTGAAGTTTGCATGAAGACCAAGTTCATAGAGTCATATCTTAAGTCTTAGATGCAATGTAGTGGTATGAGGGTTTTAGATTCATTATAGTTTGAGATGAACTAACTGTGGATGACAAGGAACCATGGTTACTTATCATACAGAATTATAAGTAAGCTTGGCTGACTGGAACAATCTAGGACCAGTGCTGAACCAGTCTTCTCGAGTTTACTTCATACATCCATATTTTGGAATGTTTTCTTTCCGCGCAAAATTGATTTCAAAATTTATACGGATGCTTGGTTTGTTATGCAAGTAAGATACTTTTTAAGTTTGGCAAGTATGTTATATTATATTGCTCGATTTTATTTGATCTCAAATAAAATCAGTGAGAATATTTTCCGTGGAATTACTTCCATTCCAAAGAAATATTCTCTGCAATATTCCATAACATACAGCCAAAGGCTTATTTAAGGAAACCTGCTCGCATACAAACCGAACCTTTTTGCAGGAACAAAAACTGAAAAACATAGATTGCAAAATTTCTCTCTCGAAGTCTTAACCTAGCACCCTACTACCACATTAGGTCTTAATATACTCTCTTTTGTAAGTGTTTAGGCTAATATTATTGAGAGACAAAGTGTTGTCATTTGAGCATCTGTGAGTTCAGTTTGCTGTGGAAGTTGATCAGGGATCATCTTCATTTGAACCTTCATAAGAAGGTTGAGTCGAACTTCCATAGGTGAAATTGGGGAATCATATTGTGCATAAGTGCATAAGTGATTGTGTGTAATTCTCTTTGTTATTCTGAGTTGATTATAAAAGAGTGAGTGAGTGGAGGACGTAGACTTATTAGAAGTCGAATCTTGTTAAATCTTGGTGTTGTTTTATTTTATTGCATTTTGTTTTCGCTGCTTGAGAACTGTTTCTTAACTGTTCTCACAATCAATCGAAAAATCTACAACAATCTCACTACACTTAATTCACCTCCCCCCTTAAGTGTCACCTTGCACTTTCAATTGGTATCAGAGCCTAAGTTGTTGAAAGGTAATACTTAGACAAGGAAAAAACTGATGAATGCTCAGAGTGATGAACGTGAATGGTGGATCAAGGCACCCAAATTCACGAAATTATCCTTGGTGGAAGATCTGCATGCAGAACTTTATCAGGTACTGACTATGAGTAGTAGAATGATAATTAAGAATGGTCCGAAGAAGGTGGCTAAAAACACTGATGGCACAGAGAAGCGGAGAGTGAATACAGCACCACAGATCTGAGGCATTCGAGTGGAATGCCAAGCTATGTCACTCTTCAACAAGACATTGTCGATAATGAGGTAAGCCGTATTTTAGCTGATTCTACTGCTAAGGAAATATGGAAAACTCTAGAGTTAGCCTTGAAGGCACTAGTGAAGTTAGGAGATCTAAGGTTGATATGCTTATGTTTAATTATGTAATTTCTGATATGAATCGAATAAAAATAAAAAATATGTATACTCGTTTTATGTCAATTATTTAACTAAAATCCCTGGCAAAAGTTTCACTAGTGAAGATTTGGTTAGGAAAATTTTGAGAAGCTTGACAAGTAAATGGCTGCCTAAGTAACTGCATTTAAGAAGCCAAGAATCTATCCACTTTGTTTGTGAAACACTTATTGTTCATTAATGACTCACGAGATGTTAGTAAGAAACAAGGAGGAAAGTACAACCAAAAGTTGGGGTTGGCCTTAAGGGAGAAAGAAAATAAAGAACATCTGGATGAGATACGTCTCATGGCAAGAGGTTTGAAAGAAGTCTTAGATCTCAATATCAGCACGAAAGTTGCATCAGGTAACAAGGTGTTGATATTGAATCTTTACATTTGGAATATGAAACTAAAATTGGTGATCTTCAAGCTAATATTCCAACTAAAAAAAGGCAAGAATACCTAGACCACTTCTGAACCAAATTCGAATTGGTTTCAAATCATAAGGATGAGATTCATGGGCAATTGGATCTTGCCATTGCTGCTGAGTATTGAAGCTCAGCTTAAGAAACATGAAATCAAGGAACATGTTTTGAGTGACTGCCTAAGACTGATGAACAGGTTGCTCGATGCCCAAAGTACTCTAAACACCTGACCTCACAATCTAGTAATCCTATGAGTTTGGATAGGGTATTCTAGAAGTAGTTCCCAACAGCCTCAAAAGTTGGGAAAGAGATGAACTTGGATTTCTGAATTCAAGAAAGGTAAGTATGCATTTGTAAAGGACATGCATGTATGCACCTATTCTAGTAAGAATGGACATTGTAGTTGAGACTTGTTGGACAAAGCAAAAACATGATAGAGAAATCAGCCTCACGTTAAAAAAGTTCATAATCAAAAGAGTCACACCCTAATTGGTCTAAAAATAAAACATGATAAAACAAGGAAGATAATATAAAAACAATCTAGGTTAGAAAGGACAGTACAAACCGGTTCCTAATGACAAGGAACCCAAGAAATATGGGTTCCTAAAACTAAACCTTGATTTGTTTGTGCAGGTCAGAGTTAAAGGAAAGCCATATTGGTATTTGGACATGGTTGCTCAAAACATGTCAGGAGATAAAATCAATTTCTTTCACTCGTAGCCTATGAAGGAGGAAGTGTCACCTTTGGAGACAATAACAAAGGTTTGATCAAAGGTATAGGTAAGGTTGGTAAGACACTTTCTCAAGGGATAGATAATGTATACTTTGTTGAACGTTTGAAACTAACCTCTTGAGCATATCTAAGCTATGTGATAAAGGAAACCATGTTAAATTTGAAACAAATCTTTGTCACATATTCAACACTGAAACAAATGAACTAGTCTTAAGGGGTTCCGACACAATAAGTTTTACATAACTTCTTGAGTCAGATTCCTAGACCAGTGCCACTTGTCCAATGTGTAGAGGATGACCATTGACCTGCACAAGAGATTGGACATGTAAGTTTTCTTTGTTAAATAAACACACTCTCAGGACTTAGTTACAGGTTTACCTAACATTAGTTCGCTGCAGATCATATTTTCCATGAGTGTGCTAAATTTAAGCATGTCAAGTCCTCTTTCAACCAAAAAAGGTTGTAAGCACCACTAGACCATTCGAAATTGTGCACAGGGATCTGTGTGAGCCCATCGTGTACAAGGTTGAAATGGTCATAGTTTGTGTTTGTTTTAGTTGATGATTACTCTCGTTATACTTGACAGTTTTTCAACATTTAAAAATGAAACTTTTGAAGAATTTGATACCTGGTAAAACAGTCCAACAGCATTAATCATCAATTGGTCTCTATCCGATCTTAACATGTTCTAAATTTGACAGTGTCAGCTTTTATCCCTACTGTAATATCATGTGTATCTCACAATTTCTCAGCTCCTAGAACTCCACAACAAAATGGAGTGGTTGAAAGGAAAAATCTCACTCTAAAAGAAATGGCAAGAACAATGCTTGTAGAAAGTGGTTTACCTCGAAATTTCTTAGCTGAAGCTGTGAGTACTGCTGCTATATTTTAAATAGGGTAATGTTGAGATCCTTACAAAAAAAACACCTTATCAGCTCCTTAGGGGAAGATACCAACATGCCACATGCATACGCGTTTTTGGGTGCAAGTGCTTTGTACACAACAAGGGTAACAAGTTTGGACAAATTTGATCCTAGGAGCGATAGGTTGTTTTCATTGGATACTCTTTACACAACAAGGCATACAATGCTTTCTCACAAAGAAACTTGTGGTTGAAGAAATTATCCATGCCCTATTTGAGGAAACTCCATGTTCAGCTAGCATGTAGGTTAATGATGCTAATGATTCGAAATTGGCATGCTGAACTTTACAGGAGCTAAAGAAGAAGAAGATGCTGAACCAGACTCACACAACAACTCCCTAGAGAGGAAACGTCTGGTCCACCACAGCAAGTAGATAAGAGTAAGAGAAGGAGATAGGACTCAGAGTTTCATCCACATGAAGATGATGCAGCTGGGCCACTATGGGATCTGGTTCACTTGTTCAATGCAACAACGAGACAGGGGAACCAGTACAGGAACCAGTTCAACATTAGGAGGCACTAATGTAAACTTGGAGATGAACACAATCTTGTAAGCATAAGTCCTCTCATCCTCGATCTTATCATTACTGACATTAACAAGGGGTGCAAACAAGGAATTCTACTTTACAAAACTTTTGTGCTTTCTATTCCTTTCTTTCAAATGTTGAACCAACTGATTATAAGGCTTATTTGATGGATCCGATTGGGTTCTAGCCAAGCAAGATGAACTCATAAGTTTGAGAGAAATCAAGTTTGGCATCTTGAACCCAGGAAGGAAAACATGTCTGTTATTGGAACTAAGTGGGTGCTCAGGAACATTTGGACGTTCAGGTATTATAGTCAGAAACAAGGCTACGCTAGTGGTTCAAGGCTTTAATGAACATGAAGGAAATGATTATGATGAAACCTTTGCCCCGTAGCCAGGCTTGAAGCAATCAGGATTTTAATTGCTTTTGCTCTCATATGAACTTCAAACTCTTCAAATGGTTTAAAAAGCTTTTCTTAGTTGTTATTGAAAAGAGTGATATGTTGAACAACCCCTGGATTTGAGATATGACTTGCCAAACCATGTTTTTAAACTTGACAAAGCTCTTATGTTCTCACAAGCTCCTAGAGCATGGTATGAGAGACTTCCAATTTTTTTTAATAGAAATGGATATAAGAGGTTCGGTTGACAAGGCACTATTTTTAAAGGAAAGGGGAACTGATCTGTTAGTGGTGCAGATATATGCTGATGATATTTTGTTTGGAGCTACTAATCCTGATTTATGTAATGAGTTTGCAGATTTGTGAAAAGTGAATTTGAGATGAGTATGATGGGAGAGCTTAGGTTCTTCCTAAGGCTTCAATCAAGCAAACCAAGGATGGAACCATGATTCTTCAATAGAAGTACCTCGAGCTGCTGAAAAGATATGTTTGCAAGACAAGAAATCCTATGAAACACCTATTCCAACTTCTACATAACTAGCCTAGATAGAAGGGAAAGGATGTTGAGGGTAAGGCTGTACAGAGGTATGATTGGCTCATTGTGTTAGTTAACAGCCAGTAGGCCAGATAGTGTTTTTCATAGGGTTGTGTGCAAATTTCAAAGCAACCCTAAAGATTCTCACCTAAAGGCGTTAAGAGAATTTTGAGATATCTCATGGTACTGATGATTTGTGCTTGTGGTTCCGAAAGGTAGCAATATGAACCTAATAGGATACATAGATGCTGACTTTGCTGGTTTTTTGTGGACAGAAGAGAACTTCTGGAATGGCTCACTTCTTAGGATCTTGTCTTATTTCATGTGGATCTAGAACAAAATTCTGCGGCCTTAATTATCTACAACGGAGTCTGAGTACATTGTTGCTGCTTTATGTTGTGCTCAGCTCTTGTGGATAAAGTCACAACTAAAGATTTTGGGTATGTTTCAAAAGTGTTCCCATTTTATGTGATAACACTAGTACAATCAATATTTCGAAAAATCTTGTCCAGCATTCTAAAACCAAGCATATTGAACAGCAGCATCATTTTCTAAGGGACAATGTCAAAAAAGGTAATGTGGATTGGTGTTTGCAAGTCAGAAGATCAGCTAGCTGACTTTTTTACAAAACCTTTGAGCAAGAATTTTCATCAAGCTTCGTACCTTGTTGGGTATGTTATATTAGACAATGAGCTCTTAGGTCTTGACTTGTCCCTTTGGTTAATCAGATGATGTCAATTTGTATATATTTTTTTCTTGTTTCTTTTTGCTTTTATGGAACTCAATAAAGTTCTTATGCGATGCAGATCTGGTCAATTTAGTACTCAAGTACCTTAGCAAATCTTGTAAAAGTAGTTAGCACAGACCAGTTGCAGAACATTAGGGAACCAGATTCATAGGCGTTTATTTTATCAGTCAGTTTTAATTTCAAAAATTTCAAATTATTAGAAATAAATGAAGTGATAGTTATATTTGTGGCAACTGCTTTGGTTGAACAGATAATATCTTTCAAATCTTTGAAGATAATCACTTGATTCCTCATCTCTTATAATATTCTGCTCTTGATCTTACTTTCCTTTCTCATTTCATTTTCTTGATCTCATATTTTTTTATATTCTCTCTTCCATTATAATTCTCTCACAAAACCTAAATTGCCTAATTCTTCTTCTTTATCTCACTAAAATCGTTCAATTTATTTTGTGCTCAAAGAAGAGGAAAAATTTAGTCTCATCATGTCGAAAAGAGAAGCACAAGATTAGAAGAAGTTAGTGAATCTCCTGAAATTAAACGAAGAAATCGAGGAAGATGGATGACAAAATAATCGACCGTGGTAGAAGATGTGTTGGAAGAGGAAATTTTATGAAGAATAGCACCCTTATCCGGAAGATTCCAAGCTAGAAACATCAAAACTCTCATCACAAAATCAACCACCACAAAAGAGGTTACTCCAAATTAACCGCCAAAACGACTAAATCTTCAACTCCAAAATCCACAAAATCACTATTGCCGAAAAGTCACCCACACCACAAATAAAAGAACCACACCAGTACCAGTGGAGACTTCTAAACTTAAAGAGCCTGAATTACCGAAGATTCTAAATCGGAGAAAGAATCTGGACCCACATCTTAATTAGAACCGGTTGAAAAAGAAGTTGAGGAAGAAGAGGGTGAATCAAGGAGGAGAAGTTGAACCAAAGGAGGATATAGTTACTACCATGCAAAAGGAGTTGATAGGGGAAAGAAAGTGAGTACAAAGAAACCGCCATCAAAATCAGTTAGAAGTTGAGAAGGAGGTTACTAAACCAAAAGCTACAAGATCCAAAACTCCCACACCTAAAACCACTCCCAAACCAATGGATAAATCGAAGAAGAAGAGAGGGTGCGAGTGGTGAGAGGGAAGTTGATAGGCTACTAAGAAGGAGGCACTAAGGCTGTGGCAACAAGGGTGCTCGGTGAAACTGTTGCGAGGAAGGGTGCTGAGGCTTCCAAGCAAGGCGGTTATGCGTGAAACACACACAAGATCAGTCCAAAGCAGGGCAGAGAGAAAGCAATCTGCTATTGTTGTTTCTACAGGGAGCTAAGCCCAAGAAAAGTAAGTCTACTACTCCTCATCTATATAATCTAAAGATAAACGAATTCTTGGTTGGTTTCTCGTTTTCTAAGTTTGTGTGAACAGAAGTTTCTGGTTGAGATTAAAGATACTTTGA
Organism: Suaeda aralocaspica; assembly: GCA_016808085.1. Taxonomy (NCBI): domain Eukaryota; kingdom Viridiplantae; phylum Streptophyta; class Magnoliopsida; order Caryophyllales; family Amaranthaceae; genus Suaeda; species Suaeda aralocaspica. The sequence continues at coordinate 1,928,442 of PYUH01000180.1, forward strand.
GTTTCAGAAGTGGTCTGTGTTGTTTGCTAAAGATTTAGATGTTTTTATGCCATTGGTTGAAGAATTTTATGAACACCTGCATACCAAGGACGATGGGTCCTACTCTCTTTGTTAAGGATACTCCCTTAATCTGTCTGAAAAGAAATTGGCTGAAGTTCTCAAAGTTCCAAGTAAGGGACTTGATGTGTACTTAAGGGAGAATTGGCCTTCTGTCAAGGCAGTCACAGTAGAACAGATCCAGACCAAATTGTTCACTGGTCCACCTGATCCTAAGCAGGGGAACACAATTAGCCACGTAAAGGAACCAATCATGAGATATTCCATACCATAGCCCAAAGATTAAGTGTCCTAGAGCATAAGGACAAATGAGTGTACGATGAGGTGATATGTGCTGATTACTGCCTTCGTTGAATACTTCCAGTCAACGTCCCTAATATGGTATTAGGCATATGATCTGCTGTATGAGAAAGCAAACCATGCTCTTCCCTATGGAGGATGGCTGACCATGGTGTTTGGACATTGAAGGTTCCTATGGTGGGAGACTGCGGTACCTTGTCTCATCTTTCAATCAGATAATAGGTCAAATTGGTATGAACTATGCAGGTGGTGTTTTAAAGATGAAAGATGAGGGAAGAAGTGATGCTGGGCTTGCTGGGACTAGTACTATCAGTTTGGAACCTATGCCTTGGTGAAGCAGCTAAGTGACCAGAATCAGCTAATGCAGAATATGGTAAACAGTGTCACTACGCTTTGTGCTGCACTTCAGGAATCCTACGTAGAATTGAGGTTCATCTTGATAAAGCTGGTATAAAAGGAGCAGAGGATTCTGAAGAAACTGCTGTGTGATGCTGTTGATGAGGATGATGGAACTGGTCTCTGACAGTAATGAAGAAGAGGAAGATGAGGAACATGATGAAGTGCTTCAGAGGGAGAGAAGATGATGGGACAATGAATAACTTTGGAGGCAGACTAAATTTCCTTTATTTCTTCTTGTCTTCTCTATTGCTGCTAACCCCCTCTTTTTATATGAACTCTATTCTGGTTTCCCCTATCCCAAATTACAAAGACTATTCTATTATGTATTTGGTCCACTACTGGTCTGTAATACTATTTAGGACAGTAGCTTTGGTCCTTTTGCAGGAACGATGGTAGAATCAACATCTCTAGAATGCTGTTTGACCTACCTAAATTAGCTGAACTTGATATAATTAGCAGTTTGCCTACTGATATACATGTTTTATGTTATGTTTTTCCCTCATTTTCGGTTGATTCTTATGCAAATAGTTAAGTTTGTGTGTTTGTTTTGATTTAATATCGTCTTTCGATGTGAAGTTATGTTTGGAACGGTTTTAGCATCTTAAGTTGACTTTTAGAACCTTTTTCTTTTTGGTTTTTTATACTCTTTCGGTTATTACGCGTGGTTTTCGGTTTATTTTATATTTTACAGGAGCGTATTGGGAGTTATGAAGTCATTAGAAGCTAAAACGGGTCAAAATATACTTGTCTCGGGATGTTGCCAAGTCATGAAAAGTCACGAACGAGATTCGAAGACGAGCGAAGAAACAAAGGATCGTCAAAATATAGGCGTGCAAATAACATGCGGGCGCAGCCTTCAAAGGCACCCCTGTTCATGCGGGCGCAACATCAAACAGCAGCTTCAGAAGTCCAAAATAGGCTAGCTGCGAGCGCATGGAACAAAAGCCAGAATGGCTTATGCGGGCGCGTGCAAGCGTTGTGCTCCGATTTTATTTCTGTGCGATTTTTGCTCATGGGTTTTTAATTCAATAAACCTAAATACTATATATACTAATTGTAAAGGGGCACGACTCTCACTAGTTTTTATCATACTTTTAGACCTTGGAGAATCCAATTTTATTATTCCTCTAGAATGTTAGAATTAATTACTTTTTTAACAATTCAAGCTTTCAATTAATGCAATTCAATCATTAATTTGGTACTGATTAACTGAATCATTAATGCAATGAAGGAGGATAGTACTTACATTAACTGAATCAAATAGCAATGAAGAGGATAGTACTTCCTTTGAATGAAAGTGAAACATCGTACCTCCAGCACCACTCCCAGCCCCTCCACAGCCATCTAGCAACGACATTTCAGAACTGAAGAATATGATGATGCATGTGCAGAAGCCATGGAAGCTATGCAGGCCCACAATCGACAATTGGAAACCGGAGTAGCTCAAATTGCTCAATCATCACTCAAAGCAACAAGGCCAACTTCCCTCAACCTGCTCCATCAAATGCTCATCAAGCAATCCACCTCGTGATCATTGCAATTCCCATTGCAACAAGGAGTGGTATCTTACTGAGAGTCCTAGAATGCCTGATGATGATGCTAACAAGGCTGCAGAGGGACAAAGAACTAGTTCGTGTTGTATTGAAGACCTTGAGGAAGTACTGCAGAGAAGGAGAAGAAGTCTCAAAGGAGAAGGAAGCACCCAGGAAGCAAGCTCCAGCAGAAGATTCAGTTACTGATACATTCCTCCCTCAAAGGTGTCGTTACCCTTTCCAAAAGGTAACCAGGAGTAAAGATAATCACTTTCGTAAATTCCTTGAAATAGTTAAAAATTCGCACACACTGTGCCTTTCTTGATTAATTACTCAAGTGCCTACTTACACTAAATTTTTTGAAAGATATTTTGAGCAAAACGTGAGTTGAATAACAGAGACAATTGCACTCACCGGGAGTGCGTGCGATCCTTCAAATAATCTCCTCCTAAGTTGAAGGATCCTGGCAGTTTTTCAATTCCATGCAATATAGGTCCTCTATTTATTGATAAGGCTCTATTGATTTAGGGGTTGTAAGTGTGATTCCCTTATCATTTGTAGAAGCTTGACATGGGAGAACTTAAATTTATAATGTTACTTTGCAGATGGCGGATAGAACTGAAAATACCCTAAGGGTGTTTTTGAGGATGTACCTGTTAGAGTAGAAAAATTTTTCATTCCCGTTGATTTTGTTGTCCTTGATTTGATGAGGATGCTCATTCCCATCATTCTAGGCAGAACCTTTCTTACATACTGCGGTGCCGTTATTGATGTTAAATGGAAGCTTACTCTTTCTGCATGGGATACAAAGTGACATTTAATCTTAATAATGCGTGAAAAATCCTTGATAGAGCAGTCAGTGTTATAGGATCGATATTTTGGTGAAATTATTTTGGATGACATGCCTCGATCCCTTACAAATGATCCCCTAGAAGCCATTTTGTGTTTGGATGCCAATGCAGGTGAAGGAGATTCGGAAATTGATGCTATAGCCCTTGAATTGAACAATGAGACGATGACTTTAAGGAAGCCAAGGTATCAATCATTGCCTCAACAATCATATGCTGCATCAAAAGAGGTAACACAACCTAATATGAAACCCCTTCCCCCTAATTGAATTATGCTTTTCTAGATGATGCCGAGATGTATCCAGTTATAGTTAGCTCTAAACTTACTATAGTCAACTTGAAAAGTTGCTTGCTGTGCTTAAAACTCACAAAAAGGCTATTGGTTATACACTTGATGATCTAACTGAATAAGTCCTGACTTTTGCATGCATAGAATTCATCTAGAAGAAGGTCATAAGCCTTGTATACAGGGACAAGGGACTTAACCCTAACATGCAGGAAGTGGTGAAGAACGAGGTTCCAAACTTCTTGATGCAGGTCATTTATGCTGTGCCAGATTCTCAATGGGTAGTCCTGTAGGTAGTCCCAAGAAGGGAGGAACAACTGTTGTGCGAAATGATAAAAATGAACGTTATCCCTACTAGGTTGTTACAGGTTGGCGAATGTGCATTGATTATCGGAAATTAAATGTTGCCAGCAAAAAGGATCATTTCCCTCTCCCCTTAGATCAAATGTTAGAAGGCTAGCAAACTAATAATATTTCTAGATGGTTACTCTGGTTTCTTCAAATACCTATCCATCCGATGATCAATCAAAATAACTACATGTACATGCCCCTATGGACTTTGCTTACCGTAGAATGCCTTTTGGTCTTGTAATGCACATGCTACCTTTCAAAGATGTATGATGGCTATATTTTCTGAGTTCAAGAGTCTACATAGAAGTTCTTCATGGATGATGTTAGTGCTATGGTACTAATTTTGATTCATGTTTGGCAACCCAACTAAAGTGCTTAAAAGATGTTAACAGGTGAATATGGTCCTCAATTGGGAGAATTGTCACTTTATGGTGACGGAAGGACTTGTCCTAGGCATCTAGTCTCTGAATAGGTATTGAATGTAGATAAAGCTAAAATCCAAGTTATGAACAATTACCTCCACCAGTAGTGTAAAAGGTGTTAGAAGCTTTCTAGGTCATGCAGGGTTTTACCGTAGATTCATCAAATATTTTTCTAAAATTGCTAAACTCTAACCCAACTGCTATTAAAAGATGTCGAGTTTAAATTCACCGAGTAATGCCTTAATCTTTTAATTTGATCAAACAAGCACTAATCTCAGCACCAATCATTCATCACCTGATTGGGAATTACCTTTTGAAATTATGCGTGATGCTAGTGACTACTGCTGTAGGTGCCGTGTTAGGTCAGAGAAAAGACAAGATTTGCATCGATCTACTATGCTAGTAAGACTTTAAGAACCAGCTAAAATTAACTATGCCACAATGAAAAGGAACTGCTTGCTATATGTATGCTCTTGATAAATTTCGCTCTTATCTTATGGTTCGAAAGTTATTATTTACACTGACCATGCAGCTTTAAAGTACTTGAAAGAAAGAAGCAAAACCGAGGTTTATTAGAGGTGGATTTTGCTCCTTCAGGAGTTTGATCTAGAAATCTGTGACAAGAAAGGTATAGAGAATGTGGTTGCAGACCACCTATCTAAAATTCGATATGAAATGAGGAGATTCAACCTCCTATTGATGACTCTTTTCTTGATGACCATCTTCTAGCTGTGATTTCTAACACTCCGGTTTTGCTGATTATTCTAATTATGTGTGTTGGAGGAGTGCTACCTCCCGATCTTACTTATCCACAAGAAAATTTTTTACATGATGTTAGGCGTTATTCTTGGGATGAACCTAACTTGTTCGTGAGTGTGTAGATGCTTATATCGCAGGTGTGTACCAGATTGGGATGTCTATGGAGTTTCTGCACCATTGCCACTCATCACCCTGGAGGACATGTTGGGCCCGCCAAAACGATGTTTTTAAGTATGTAATCCGGTTTCTATTGGCCTACGATACTTAAGGATGCTAGAGATTCTTGTCATGTCTTGTGATTCGTGCCAACGGATAGGTTATACTCAAAAAGGCATGAAATACCCACAGGTATTTGAGAAGTTGAAATCTTCGATTTTGGGGTATTGATTATAAGGGTCCTTCCCTTCTTCTTCTAACGGTAATCGTTTTATATGGTCGCTGTGGATTAATGTTTCCAAGTGGGTGGAGCAATTGCTTCTCCCCATAGTGATGCTAACACCGTTTTAAGAATGTTTAAGCAGGTTATTTTCCTAGGTTCGAAGTCCCTACAGCTAATCACAGTGATGGGGGAACGCGCACTTTCATGAGAAAGGTTGGATAAGTTGCTAGAGAAATACGTGTTTACCACGCACGGGATTGGCATATCACCCACAAACCAGTGGTCAAGTCAAGGTTTGAAACCGAGAAATCTGTCCATTCTAGAGAAACGGTTGCGAAATGGGAAAGGATTGGAGTTAGCAAGCTTCATGATGCTTATGGGCGTATAGAACAGCGTTTAAAACTCCAATTGGCACTTCCCCTTATAAAGCGTGCCATCTTCCAGTAGAACTTGAATACAAGCTTATTGGCAATCAAGAAGTTAAACATGGATGCTAAGCTTGCGGGTGAAACGTTGCTACAGTTGAATGAATTAGGTGAATTTCGGCTAGGAGATATGAGAGTGCCAAAATCTACAACGAAAAAGGAAAAATGGCACGATAACGAATCATGAAAAGGGAGTTTCAAGTCAGTTGATAAGGTTCTATTGTTTAACTCAAGAATTCGATATTCCTCTGGAAAGCTGAAATCTAGATGGAGTGGCCTTTACAGTGATATGTTAGCAATTTGGCTATGTTGAAGTTCAAAGTGCAAAGAGTGAAATATTCAAGTTAATTGCAAAGGTTGAAGCCATACTATGAAGGGAGTCATTGGTTTTGTTGAAGTCATCCAACTCGATGACCCTAAGACGCCTGATCACTAAGGCCATGGTCAAGCTAGTGACCTTAAAAGAGCGTCCTCGAGAGGCAACCAGCTTTCTATCCCTTCTTTTTCTTTTTTCATATCTGGCTTTGTTTTTTGTGTGCTTTCGTAGTTTATGTTTAGCTTAGTTTAACTTTTGTTTTGATATTGTTTAGCCTAGCTAAGGGTCTACAGTGTTCATGCTTAATGGGGGCAATTAAGGACAGTTTAAGAGTTAAAACGTGCTTAAGTGTATAGTAATAATTTATATAAGCTTATTTAATTGGAGAAAAAGAAAAATAAACAGCAAAAACGTAACCTACAGAGGAAGGCTGCGGCGCGCAACGAACAAATGCCATACTCTTCTATGCGCCCGCATTATAGATCAGAGAGTTTTAAAAACTCTACAGAGACGACCTACACGGCGCGCCGTCATTCTCATTTTTGTTCGCTGCGGGAGCAGGTTGCTCCTGCGAACACCCTTCGTCTTTTTTCTTTTTTTCTTTCGCGTGGGGCTTAAGTAATCTAACACCGTGTTTTATTTTTTCGCCCCCCCTCCATTATTATTTTTCTTATTCGTATATTATTATTATTATTCTTTATTATTATTATTATTATTATTATTATGATTATTAGTATATGATTATTTATGATTTGATTCTGATTATGATATGTTATTATTATCTATTCTGTTAACTTTTTATTGTTTACTTATTATTAGTTATTATTATTCTTATTATTTTTATTCTCTTATTCTTTTTTTTTTCTTCTTAGCTTTTTTTTTCTCTCTTTTAACTTCTCTCTTAAAACTTCTTCTTTCTTCTCTCTCAGCTCTCCCTTCTCTTACTCCTCTCACCCTTCCCCCCCACCACTTCCCTTTCTCCACCAACTCCCTCCGTGCTCTCCCCTCCACATCACTTCAAATTTTAACACAACACTCCTCTCACTACTCTAAACAACATCTTGGGTTAAAATTCAAAAAAAAAAAATCACGAATTGGCAAACCAGGGTTCGAAATTCGAATTCAATTTGGGTTTGATTTTGGTTGTTGCTTCTTCTTCCATTTTTTTACTCTAATTATCATCTACTAGGTATAACTTCCTTTTTATAAATCCAATTTTTATGAAGTTTTATGAATTTTTCTCATGATTTTTCAATTTTTGGGTATTTTAATTACGAATTTAATTGCACATCTAAACTTGATTGTTGTTGTTCATGAGTGCTTATAAGCTATTTTTATGCTTCATTATCAATGTTTAGAGTTGTTAATCTAAGTCATTGGAAGTTTTTGTGCTATATTGTTGAGCTAGATTTCCATGAAAATTTTTGATGATTGCTCATGAAGTTGTTGTTAACTTAGGAGTGTTAACTAGTTAAGTTCATGTTAAAGTCTTTAGAATGCTTAAATCATGCTTGGATTACTTCATTGCTACTTAAATGCTAGCTTGCTCATGAATTTCACTAGCAACTTTCATATTGAACTTTTGCTTATAATTGGTTAGTAGTTGCTATCTATCTTAACTATTCAGTTCTACTTGCTCTTAAAGTCTCATTGAAGTTTCTTTGGATGATTTGAGGCTAAATTGTTCAATGGTTGAATTCTATTATGGTGGATTTGTTTTGGTGTTGCACTTGTTGCTCTTTGGTGATATTACTTGTGGACATGTTGGTTTGGAGGCATAGTATCAGTAATGCTTAAGTTTGAATGTTTTGGTTGCGCTCCTTGGCTTTAGTATTAGAATCTTTGTAGTTCTCTTGGGTTAGTTGCATTTACAAAACGGGTCATGCCAAATTTCCACAAAACCTTGTTTGTAACTTTAATTGTATATGAGTACATGCCTTGATTGTTTTCTCTTGATCATGCTTTCACATTCCACTATTCTTATGCTTTCATGATTGGCGATTTTGTTTCGAGACTTGCTTTAATGGAATGCTAATTTTCCTGTCTTCCTGCATATGTTTTGTAGGATCATGAGGAATCAATTGGCAAATTACTTGGCGGACGGCCCCAAGAATCTCAGAAAATCGGGCGTCCTCTTCAGCTTCTCCAAGGGAAAGCAGGCATCATCCTCCAAAACCCCACCCCTCATAACCGTGAATACAAGGCAGAAACGTTTGATAAAGCTTTCCAAAAGAACATCATTCCACAACGGTTCTTCCACAAAGAAACAATTGACAAGCTTGGTATCACCGATTAAGTGATGATATGGCTTACCGGATTGATGGGGAATTAGATCAACGCCACCATGCCCAGTCCTGATGGAAATACCCAGCAGGTCCCAAACACATGTCGGGAGCTCACCTTGGAGTTCCTATCCAGTTACCACTTCCACATTTCCCAGGAGACTCCTAATGCTGAAAGACCGAACCAATCAGCTTCAATCATCTTCGGGAAGGCACTATGAGATGGATGTTGAGGAACTAATGAGAGGTTTCTAATGAACCCTGAAAATGCAGTATGGTCTACAGCTGAGCATGAGTGGGAGACGTTTTGTAGGGAGCCTGGGGGAAGAGATACTGATGGCAGCTCCACCTTCACTTCTACCACTGCCAAACATCGGAGGTCCAGCATCCTGCCCTTCGGATTTTCCTGAGTTCGTGGTTTACTGCTTATTTCTAGAGGAGAGTTGGGTCATTACCCTGATGAGATCAGACTACTGTGGATGGTAATAGAGGGATATGCCAGACAGCCTCTCCCTATAACTTCGGGTTTCTTTCTAACCACGCCGTTTGCTGAAATTGCAGAGGGGATTACTAACACCGCACTATCTATAAGGTGGCATGATCACATGATTGGCCCCACACTCGTCATACCGAGCACATCACCAGCTAAACCGATCGAGGAAAACCCCTACCTTGACACGACTGCCTTGGAGACTGCTAACTTCCTTAGACATTATAGAGAGGGCACAGAGAGAGGTTTGTTTGGTGTATTCGGGAATTTCATGGTGCTACCTGCCTAATGCCTATGTTAGCCTCACCTACCAGGAGAATCCACCAGCCAGAACCCTTGGAGGATTCATTGACAACATCCCACTACAGAGAGGGCAGATTCGAGAAGAGGGTCGTGCAGATGGTCAACCTGATCCAGCAAGAGGCGGCCAGGCCCAGCGTCCCCCAGCTCCAGCCCGACCTGAGCCACCACGACATAGCTATGTCGGTTCCTCCTCTCCACCACATCGACATGACTACCTGATGAAACCGAATTTGATGACATGCATCTCTATAACCAGCACAGCGGTTCGACAGGATAGATCATTCACTTTGAGGACTCCATTCTGATGTTGACTTGCTACAGAGAGTCCTGGAGGGTGCACACGACGCAATGTTGGCAGCTAGGCGGTTCAGGGATTCCCGAACCATCCCTGACTGGCCACCTACATAGATCCTAGCACTGAGCCCCCTCTTACCCCTATCAGTCGTTCTATGACCTGTACTATCTAGGGTCCTGGGGACCCGTTAGTAGTGCTCGCGCTTCACACTCCTTCCTCTGTTTTGCATGGCAATTTGTCCCGGACATGGACAAAAATTTGGTTTGGGGTTAGGATTTATGTTATTTTGTGCATTTTTGCTTAGTTTTTTTTTTCATTTTTTTTTTTGCTTTGTTTTCTTTATTTTTTTTCTTTTTTTCTTTCTTCCCTCTTATTTTTTACCTTTTTCTTTGGAGATTGGTTTGTTTCTTTTCCTTTCAAGATTTATTTCGAGCAGGGATTTATTATTGATTATGTACTTAGTTGGACTTCCTGTTAGGAATTGATACCGGTTTGGTTAGATCATTCCAACCTCTCTTTTGTTTTAGTTTGTGTGCTTAGTTATTTAATTGCTTTCTTATTTTTGTTTATTGCTTTCTTAGGACGTTGTTCATGGTTTGTACCATTCGTTAGGAGGGGATTTTACATTGACTAAAAGATTGTACTGTTTTCTAGTTTTATTTTTAGAAATTGACTTAATGGATTATTCGTGTCCCAGTTGAGTTTTAATTGTTGAATTGACTACATTTCTGGACCCCTGTCCTTATTTTGAAAACTTTATGACTCTTGACTGCGGATGGATCCCATGTGTGATTTGTTGGCAATGACTGTTGAATTTGATGCTTGATTTCCTTTTATTGGTCAACTCTTCTCAACCTTGCTGGGTCTTGGACTTGACTGTTAACGGGAGGATTCGAGCCACTTTTGAATATAAATTCCATTCATAGTTTCCTTTCATGTGTGCTTAGTTCCTTGTCAATTATGATCTTGGTTTACTTGGATTCTAGAACTTTATTATGGATTTTGTGTATTTTGCACATGATAAAAGGCTTCCATTCTTCTTTTGAGCTCAGAATTTCATTTCCACATTTAACTTCCCTTGATCCCATGTTTTTTGAGCTTTTATCCCTTTCATCTTGTATTTTAGCCACATTACAAGTTTTTAGCCCGGCTACATAATGCACTATATGCACGAACTTGGTTTAGGGGAGTTTGCGTAGTTGTATGTTGTTAAATAGACTTTTGAAGGTGTTATGGATTGATGGTGAATAGTGAAATGTTATTGATGAACGTTAAATTCGGAATTTCACATACAAGGCTCTGGATACCAAGTCTAGGCTTGTAGTTAATAAAAAGTCATATTTTATTCATGGCCTAGTTAGTATGTGTGAGGATATGTTTATTGTTTATGGAATTTTACAAAGCAAAACAATCAGTAAGAGCGTGAAACTATGTTTTATTATGCATAAAAAATAAAGTGAAAAAAAAAAATTTATGAAAGCATAAATAAAGTTGAAAAAAAAAAGATGAAAGAAAAACGAAGATTTAAGTTTGTGAAGTAGTGGTTGTGTTGAATTATGAGATATGATGTTGATGTGAACATTTTGGTAATGGATGTTGGAGAATGTTGAAGATTTTCCTTGTTTTTATGCGTATACCCCGCATTCCACCAATTACCCTTCCCACTTTGGACCATACCCCTCACCCTGCCAACGTTACACAGCTTATAAGTCCTTTTTCTCATCGTCGGCACATGCTATGGTCATTTGTGAAGTGAACCTTTGTCAGGTTGTGAGAGTATTATTGCATTCCGAGTCGACATTTAGGATGAGTGGATACCCTTTAACACTTGCATGCAGGTGGAGATGGGGGGTTCCGGGGTTCTTAAAATTGCATTTAACAAATTTGCATTGCAATTCCATATTGGTTGGGAGGTGAAGGTAGAGCTCATTGTTATAAGCTCATCATTAATTGTGTGGAGTGACAACCCGTGAGCTACTCTAGTCCGTCGATTCATTAAACTTGCTTGGTTGGTTTTCTTTGACCTGTATTTTGGAAGGACAGTAATTGGATGCTTATTGGATGGCTTTGATCCACGTGTCTTCGATGTTCTCTTGAGTTTATGAAGTCTCCTTTGTTTTTAGGGATGTAGTCAATTCGGGTGTTTTGCTCGTCAGGTTTGGTTTGGGGGAATTTTGATATACGTGTTTTATGTTGTGTTTTTCCCTCATTTTTCATGTGATTCTTATGCTAAATAGTTAAGTTTGTGGCTTTGTTTTCGATTAAATAATCGTCTTTCGAGGTTAATTTTTTTTGGCCGGTTTAGCACCTTAGTGACTTTTAGGAACCTTTTTCGGTTATTTTATACTCTTTTCGGTTATTACGCTGGTTTTTTGGTTTGTTTTATATGTTACACCGGAGCGTAATTGGGAGTTATGAAGTCATAGAAGCTAACTGGTCAAATATACTTATCTCAGATACTGCCTAGTCACGAAAAGTCACAATCGAGATTCGAAGAATCAAGCGAAGAAACAAGAAGGAACGTCAAAATATAGGCGTGCAATTTCATGCGGGCGCCCACTTCAAAGGCACCCTGTTCTACGGGCGCAACATAATACATAGCTTCAGAATTCCCAAAATAGGCTAGCAGGTGCAGGAACAAAAGCCAGAATGGCTTATGCGGGCGCAGGTCCAAACGTTTGGCTCCGTTTTTATTTCCGGCGGTTTTTTGCTCGTGGGTTTTTAATTCATTAAAACCTATATACTATATATACTTATTGTAAAGGGGGCACAACTCTCACCACTAGTTTTTATCATACTTTTAGACCTAGGAATCAAAAATTAATTATTCTCTCTAGTAATTTTAGAATTATTACTTTGTTCAACATTCAAGCTTTCGATTAATGTAATTCAATCATTATTTGGTAATCTCTTTCCTTATGCTTTCAATTACTTAATTTTCATGAATCTCTTAGTTTTTAGTTTTTTAGTTTAGTTAATTAATCTTGCTATTTTTTGATTCTTAATTTTAGTTTTGTTGTAGTAGTTAATTTAGTTTTAATTTTAGTTTTAATTAATTCCTTTGGTCATGGATCATGTTGTTTGATTTTAATTTTGTTTTGTTTCCGCTTAATTAGAGTGAGTAGTCGTTTTCTCTAGGGTTAGGGATCTATGATCGTGGTTTGAATTTAATTTAAGTTCTCTAATTAGTTCTTCTTGGCTTTTAATTGAATTCCTATTATTGAATTCTATCGATTGCAATTAAATTGGGCCAGATTTAGTTGTAAGTTAGGTTATTGTCGAAATCGAGGCCGAGAGGTAAGATTATACCACCACAATTAGACCACTGAATAATAGGCAAAAAATGAATTTATGTGAGCGAGAGCCGGTAAAGGAGTTTTGAGGGAGTCTAAGTTCGAGAGAATTAGTGAGCCCTAGTTTCAATGAATGCTAATGAATTGATTATGTGAGCGTTTAATTGAGTTTGTTGATTGTCATAGTGAAACCAATTGGCCTAGGTTCTATTAAAGAAGTTTAATCCATAATTTCCCGTCATTTCCCTAGTTTATTCTTAGTCTCTTAGTTTTGTAGCTATTACCGAAATTTCCACCACGGCCCCTTACAACACTTATGGCTTTTTAGAATTAGTAGAGTTTAATAGCCTCGCTGGGAGTCGATCCCCCTACTCTCCCTAGCTATATTAGAGTTGTTCGGTATTTTTGAGAGGTGTGCGATACCTGTTCTCCTACTTGATTGTGTTTTTGTTGTTGTTTATTGTTCTGGTTCCTTGACTATTTGATGATGCCAAAAGAGGGAAGCAAGTGAAGTTATGATCTCTCCACCTTTTTTCATCAGGGGGAAGCAAGTCAAATAAATGTTAATATCTTGTGTGTTGTAGCAACTAGTGCAAGGTTAAAGTCCTTGCTAGTGGTGACAGACCTAATGGTCTGGAAGAAATGTATTCAAGCATTTTACTTCCTAGCATCTCATCGCCAACGGCTTTAAAACAAGTTCCTGATGAACTTACTGATGTTTTAATTGCAAATGCAGTTTAATTCTAAGAGATCTTAGTCTAGTTATAGCATTTTTCCCTGGTATTTGAAGAAACTCTTTTCCTAAAAATGTGTGCAGTTATTTTGAATTGGCCGGTGTAACTTGTAAATGAGGCTTAATTCGTAGGAACAATACGAGATCAGTTCATTACATTCTAAAGAATTCAAAATTTTTTGAAAAGAGTTCCAAAATTAAATGAATTATTTGCGGGGGGGGGGGGGGGGGGGGGGTGGGGGGGGGGGGGGGGGGGGGGGGGGGGGTGGGGGGAGGTTGGTTTTTTGTTGTTTTTTGTTTTTTTTTTTTTTTTTTTTGTTTTTTTTTGTTTTTGTTTTTTTTTTTGTACTTTTTTTTTCTTTTTTTTTTTTTTTGTGTTTTGTTTTTTGTTTTTTTTTTTTTTGTTTTGGGTTTTTTGGGTTTTTCTTTTTTTTTTTTTTTTTTTTTCGTTTTTTGTTTTTTTTTGTCGTTCTTGGGGGGGTTTGTGGGTTTGGTGGTTTTTGTTGTTTTTGTGTGGTGCTTGTTTGTGTTGGTGTTGGGGTGATGTTGTTTTGGTTGCCCCTTCAGGGGGGGGGGGGTCAGGCATCAGAAAAGGGGAAATTTGTTGAGGGCCTAGCGTGTGTGTTGAATGATGCAGCAGCAAATTGTAGTCACGTGCTGTTTGCATGTGCAGAGTAACTAACGAAACAAGTCAATGGATGATGATAAGATTGAAGCTCAGAAGCTAACGCTGAAGTTGCTGAAGAAGCATTCATAGAGTCATACTCTTAAGTCTTAGATGCAAGTAAGTGGTATGAGAGGTCTTATAGTCATTATAAGGTTGATTGAGATGAACTAAGTGGATGACAAGGAACCATCGGTTTACATCATCAGAATTAAGTAAGCTTGGCTGATCTGAAAAAGTCTGGGAACAGTGCTGGAACACTCGGGAGGTACTTCTCGAGTATCATACATCATATCTTTAGGGAAGGGTTTTCTTCCGGCGCAAAATTGGATTTTCAAAAATTATACGGATGGCGTGGTTTGGTATGCACAGAAGATATTTTTTAAGTATGGCAAGATGGTATTGATTGTACTGATTTTATTGGGATCTACATGAAATCATGAGATATATTTTCCGGGAATTACTCCATAATCCTTTAAGAAAATATTCTCTTTTGCAATATCATACATAACTAGCCAAAGGCTTATTTAAGGAAACCTTCGCATACAAACCGAACTCGCTTTTGCATGCAACAAAAACTGAAAACATAGATGGCAAAAGTTCTTTTTTTTTTTTTTTTTTTTTTTTTTTTTTTTTTTTTTTTTTTTTGATTTGGAGGCTGAATGTATCGACCGTTTGTCGGTTGGTAAAAGGTAATTCACACTTTTTTTTTTGTTTTGAGGCATGAAATTACTGACCGTTTGTCGGTCGGTATTTAGCGCTTTTTTTTTGTTTTGAGGCATGAAAGTGCCGACCGTTTGCCGGTCGGTAAAAGGTTTTTAGGGCTTTTTGTTTTTTCCTTCCTTTTGCCTTTCACTAAATACTAAAAAAGCTAAAACAAAGAAATTAAATTATATATTTGTTGAGTTCCTATTTTGTTTTTTGAATGATGACAAACTACATTGAACTATCATATTGTATGCAAGTTTCTGTTTGCATGTGCAGGTACTAAAGAAACACATTCAATGGATGATAAGATGAAGCTCATGAAGCTAACTCTTGAAGTTTGCATGAAGACCAAGTTCATAGAGTCATACTCTTAAGTCTTAGATGCAATGTAAGTGGTATGAGGGTTTATAGATTCATTATAAAGGTTGAGATGAACTAACTGTGGATGACAAGGAACCATGGTTACTTATCATACAGAATTATAAGTAAGCTTGGCTGACTGGAACAATCTAGGAACAGTGCTGAACCAGTCTTCTCGAGTTTACTTCATACATCCATATTTTAGGAATGTTTTCTTTCCGCGCAAAATTGATTTCAAAAATTATACGGATGCTTGGTTTGTTATGCAAGTAAGATACTTTTTAAGTTTGGCAAGTATGTTATATTATATTGTACTGATTTTATTTGATCTCAAATAAAATCAGTGAGAATATTTTCCGTGGAATTACTTCCATATTCCTAAAGAAAATATTCTCTTGCAATATTCCATAACATACTAGCCAAAGGCTTATTTAAGGAAACCTGCTCGCATACAAACCGAACTCTTTTGCATGAACAAAAACTGAAAAACATAGATTGCAAAATTTCTCTCTCGAAGTCTTAACCTAGCATAAACCCTACTACCACATTAAGGTCTTAATATACTCTCTTTTGTAAGTGTTTAGGCTAATTATTATTGAGAGACAAAGTGTTGTCATTTGAGCATTCTGTGAGTTCAGTTTGCTGTGGAAGTTGATCAGGGATCATCTTCATTTGAACCTTCATAATTGAAGGTTGAGTCGAACTTCCATAGGTGGAAATTGGGGAATCATATTGTGCATAAGTGCATAAGTGATTGTGTGTAATTCTCTTTGTTATTCTGAGTTGATTAATAAAAAGAGTGAGTGAGTGGAGGACGTAGACTTATTAGAAGTCGAATCTTGTTAAATCTTGGTGTTGTTTATTTTATTGCATTTTTGTTTTCGCTGCTTGAGAACTGTTTCTTAACTGTTCTCACAATCAATCGAAAAATCTACAACAATCTCACTACACTTAATTCACCTCCCCTCTTAAGTGTCACTTGCACTTTCAATTGGTATCAGAGCCTAAGTTGTTGAAAGGGTAATACTTAGACAAGGAAAAAACTGATGAATGCTCAAGAGATGATGAACGTGAATGGTGGATCAAGGCTACCCAAATTCAACAGAACAAATTATCCTTGGTGGAAGATCTGCATGCAGAACTTTATCATTGGTACTGACTATGAGTAGTAGATGATAATTAAGAATGGTCCGAAGAAGGTGGCTAAAAACACTGATGGCACAGAGAAGCTGGAGAGTGAATACAGCACCACAGATCTGAAGGCATTCGAGTGGAATGCCAAGGCTATGTCACTTCTTCAACAAGACATTGTCGATAATGAGGTAAGCCGTATTTTAGCATGCTCTACTGCTAAGGAAATATGGAAAACTCTAGAGTTAGCCTATGAAGGCACTAGTGAAGTTAGGAGATCTAAGGTTGATATGCTTATGTTTAATTATGTAATTTCTGATATGAATCGAGATGAAAATATAAAAAATATGTATACTCGTTTTATGTCAATTATTAATGAACTAAAATCCCTTGGCAAAAGTTTCACTAGTGAAGATTTGGTTAGGAAAATTTTGAGAAGCTTGACAAGTAAATGGCTGCCTAAGGTAACTGCAATTTAAGAAGCCAAGAATCTATCCACTTTGTTTGTGAAACAGCTTATTGGGTCATTAATGACTCACGAGATGTTAGTAAGAACAAAGGAGGAAAGTACAACCAAAAGTTGGGGGTTGGCCTTGAAGGGAGAAGAAAATAAAGAACATCTGGATGAGATACGTCTCATGGCAAGAAGGTTTGAAAGAAGTCTTAGATCTCAATATCAGCACGAAAGTTGCATCAGGTAAGCAAGGTGTTGATATTGAATCTTTACATTTGGAATATGAAACTAAAATTGGTGATCTTCAAGCTGAAATATTCCAACTAAAAAAAGGCAAGAATACCTAGACCACTTCTGAACCAAATTCTGAATTGGTTTCAAATCATAAGGATGAGATTCATAGGGCAAATTTGGATCTTGCCATTGCTGCTGAGTATAATGAAGCTCAGCTTAAGAAACATGAAATCAAGGAACATGTTTTGAGTGACTGCCTAAGACTGATGAACAGGTTGCTCGATGCCCAAAGTACTCTAAACATCCTGACCTCACAATCTAGTAATCCTATGAGGTTTGGATTAGGGTATTCTAGAAGTAGTTCCCAACAGCCTCAAAAGTTGGGAAGAGATGAGACTTGGATTTCTGAATTCAAGAAAGGTAAGTATGCATTTGTAAAGGACATGCATGTATGCACCTATTCTAGTAAGAATGGACATGTAGTTGAGACTTGTTGGACAAAGCAAAAACATGATAGAGAAATCAGCCTCACGTTAAAAAAGTTCATAATCAAAAGAGTCACACACATAATTGGTCTAAAAATAGAAAACATGATAAAACAAGGAAGATAAATATAAAACAAATCTAGGTTAGAAAGGACAGTATCAAACCGGTTCCTAATGACAAGGAACCCAAGAAAATATGGGTTCCTAAAACTAAACCTTGATTTGTTTGTGCAGGTCAGAGTTAAAGGAAAGCCATATTGGTATTTGGACAGTGGTTGCTCAAGAAACATGTCAGGAGATAAAAGTCAATTTCTTTCACTCGTAGCCTATGAAGGAGGAAGTGTCACCTTTGGAGACAATAACAAAGGTTTGATCAAAGGTATAGGTAAGGTTGGTAAGACACTTTCTCAAGGGATAGATAATGTATACTTTGTTGAACGTTTGAAACATAACCTCTTGAGCATATCTAAGCTATGTGATAAAGGAAACCATGTTAAATTTGAAACAAATCTTTGTCACATATTCAACACTGAAACAAATGAACTAGTCTGTAAGGGGTTCCGACACAATAATGTTTACATAACATTCTTGAGTCAGATTCCTAAGACCAGTGCCACTTGTCTCAATGTTGTAGAGGATGACCATTGACCGTGGCACAAGAGACTTGGACATGTAAGTTTTTCTTTGTTAAATAAACAACGATCTCAGGACTTAGTTACAGGTTTACCTAACATTAAGTTCGCTGCAGATCATATTTTCCATGAGTGTGCTAAATGTAAGCATGTCAAGTCCTCTTTTCAACCAAAAAAGGTTGTAAGCACCACTAGACCATTCGAAATTGTGCACATGGATCTGTGTGAGCCCATTCGTGTACAAGGTTGAAATGGTCATAGTTATGTGTTTGTGTTAGTTGATGATTACTCTCGTTATACTTGGACAGTTTTTCTAACATTTAAAAATGAAACTTTTGAAGAATTTGATACCTTGGTAAAACAGGTCCAAAACAGCATTAATCATCAATTGGTCTCTATCCGATCTTAACATGGTTCTAAATTTGACAGTGTCAGCTTTATAACCTACTGTAATGATCATGGTGTATCTCACAATTTCTCAGCTCCTAGAACTCCACAACAAAATGGAGTGGTTGAAAGGAAAAATCTCACTCTAAAAGAAATGGCAAGAACAATGCTTGTAGAAAGTGGTTTACCTCGAAATTTCTTAGCTGAAGCTGTGAGTACTGCGTGCTATATTTTAAATAGGGTAATGTTGAGATCCTTACAAAAGAAAACACCTTATCAGCTCCTTAGGGGAAGATAACCACACATGGCACATTTACGCGTTTTTGGGTGCAAGTGCTTTGTACACAACAATGGTAAATCAAGTTTGGACAAATTTGATCCTAGGAGCGATGAGGTTGTTTTCATTGGATACTCTTTACACAACAAGGCATACAATGCTTTCTACAAAAGAAACTTGTGTGTTGAAGAAATTATCCATGCCCTATTTGATGAAACTAACATGTTCAGCTAGCATGTACAGGTTAATGATGCTAATGAGTTCGAAATTGGCATGCTGAACTTTACAGGAGCTAAAGAAGAAGAAGATGCTGAACCAGACTCACCACACAACTCTCCTAGAGAGGAACAGTCTGGTCCACCACAGAATCAAGTAGATTAAGAGGTAAGAGAAGGAGATAGTGACTCAGAGGTTCATCCACATGAAGATGATGCAGCTGAGGCCACTATGGGATCTGGTTCACTTGTTCAATGCAACAACGAGACAGGGGGAACCAGTACAGGAACCAGTTCAACATTAGGAGGCACTAATGTAAACTTTGAGATGAACAAATCTTGTAAGCATAAGTCCTCTCATCCCTCTGATCTTATCATTACTGACATTAACAAGGGGGTGCAAACAAGGAATTCTACTTTACAAAACTTTTGTGCTTTCTATTCCTTTCTTTCAAATGTTGAACCAACTGATTATAAGGCTTATTTGATGGATCCAGATTGGGTTCTAGCCAAGCAAGATGAACTCAATAAGTTTGAGAGAAATCAAGTTTGGCATCTTGAACCCAGGAAGGAAAACATGTCTGTTATTGGAACTAAGTGGGTGCTCAGGAACAAATTGGACGATTCAGGTATTATAGTCAGAAACAAGGCTACGCTAGTGGTTCAAGGCTTTAATGAACATGAAGGAAATGATTATGATGAAACCTTTGCTCCCGTAGCCAGGCTTGAAGCAATCAGGATTTTAATTGCTTTTGCTGCTCATATGAACTTCAAACTCTTTCAAATGGATGTTAAGAAAGCTTTTCTTAGTTGTTATTTGAAAGAAGATGTATATGTTGAACAACCCCCTGGATTTGAGGATAATGACTTGCCAAACCATGTTTTTAAACTTGACAAAGCTCTTTATGTTCTCAAACAAGCTCCTAGAGCATGGTATGAGAGACTTTCCAATTTTTTTTAATAGAAAATGGATATAAGAGAGGTTCGGTTGACAAGGCACTATTTTTAAAGGAAAGGGGAACTGATCTGTTAGTGGTGCAGATATATGCTGATGATATTTTGTTTGGAGCTACTAATCCTGATTTATGTAATGAGTTTGCAGATTTGATGAAAAGTGAATTTGAGATGAGTATGATGGGAGAGCTTAGGTTCTTCCTAAGGCTTCAAATCAAGCAAACCAAGGATGGAATCATGATTCTTCAATAGAAGTACCTCGAGCTGCTGAAAAGATATGGTTTGCAAGACAAGAAATCCTATGAAACACCTATTCCAACTTCTACATAACTAAGCCTAGATGAGAAGGGAAAGGATGTTGAGGGTAAGCTGTACAGAGGTATGATTGGCTCATTGTGTTAGTTAACAGCCAGTAGGCCAGATATAGTGTTTTCAGTAGGGTTGTGTGCAAGATTTCAAAGCAACCCTAAAGATTCTCACCTAAAGGCTGTTAAGAGAATTTTGAGATATCTCAATGGTACTGATGATTTGTGCTTGTGGTATCCGAAAGGTAGCAATATGAACCTTATAGGATACATAGATGCTGACTTTGCTGGTTTTATTGTGGACAGGAAGAGAACTTCTGGAATGGCTCACTTCTTAGGATCTTGTCTTATTTCATGTGGATCTAAGAAACAAAATTCTGCGGCCTTAATTATCTACAACGGAGTCTGAGTACATTGTTGCTGCTTTATGTTGTGCTCAGCTCTTGTGGATAAAGTCACAACTAAAGGATTTTGGGGTATGTTTCAAAAGTGTTCCCATTTTATGTGATAACACTAGTACAATCAATATTTCGAAAAATCTTGTCCAGCATTCTAAAACCAAGCATATTGAGATCAGGCATCATTTTCTAAGGGACAATGTCAAAAAAGGTAATGTGGAATTGGTGTTTTGCAAGTCAGAAGATCAGCTAGCTGACATTTTTACAAAACCTTTGAGCAAAGAAATGTTCATCAAGCTTCGTACCTTGTTGGGTATGATTAATATTAGACAATGAGCTCTTAGGTCTTGACTTGTCCCTTTGGTTAATCAGATGATGTCAATTTGTATATATTTTTTTCTTGTTTCTTTTTGCTTTTTAGGAACTCAATAAAGTTCTTATGCGATGCAGATCTGGTCAATTTAGTACTCAAGTACCTTAGCATAATCTTGTAAAGAGTAAGTTAGCACAGACCAGTTGCAGAACATTAGGGAACCAGATTCATGAGGCGGTTATTTTAATCAGTCAGTTTAATTTCAAAAATTTCAAATTATTAGAAATAAATGAAGTGATAGTTATATTTGTGGCAACTGCTTTGGTTGAACAGATAAATATCTTTCAAATCTTTGAAGATAATCACTTGATTCCTCAATCTCTTATAAATATTCTGCTCTTGATCTTACTTTCCTTTCTCATTTCATTTTCTTGATCTCATATTTTTTTATATTCTCTCTCCATTATATATTCTCTCACAAAACCTAAATTGCCTGAATTCTTCTTCTTTATCTCACTAAAATCGTTCAATTTATTTTTGTGCTCAAAGAAGAGGAAAAATTTAGTCTCATCATGTCGAAAAGAAGAAGCACAAGATTAGAAAGAAGTTAGTGAATCTCCTGAAATTAAAACGAAGAAATCGAGGAAGATGGATGACAAAATAATCGACACAGTGGTAGAAGATGTGTTGGAAGAGGAAATTTATGAAGAAGTAGCACCCTTGATCCGGAAGAATTCCAAGCTAGAAACATCAAAAGCTCTCATCACAAAATCAACCACCACAAAAGAGGTTACTCCAAAATTAACCGCCAAAACGACTAAATCTTCAACTCCAAAATCCACAAAATCAACTATTGCCGAAAAAGTCACCCACACCAAAATAAAAAGAATCCACACCAGTACCAGTGGAGACTTCTAAACTTAAAGAGCCTGAAATTACCGAAGATTCTAAATCGGAGAAAGAATCTGGACCCACATCTTAATTAGAACCGGTTGAAAAAGAAGTTGAGGAAGAAGAGGGTGAATCAGAGGAGGAGGAAGTTGAACCAAAGGAGGATATAGTTACTACCATGCAAAAGGAGTTGATAGGGGAAAAGAAAGTGAGTACAAAGAAACCGCCATCAAAATCAGTTAAGGAAGTTGAGAAGGAGGTTACTAAACCAAAAGCTACAAGATCCAAAACTCCCACACCTAAAACCACTCCCAAACCAATGGATAAATCGAAGAAGAAGAAGGAGGGTGCTGATGGTGAGAGGGAAGTTGATAGGGCTACTAAGAAGGAGGGCACTAAGGCTGTGGCAAGCAAGGGTGCTCGAGTGAAACTGTTGCGAGGAAGGGTGCTGAGGCTTCCAAAGGCAAGGCGGTTATGCGTGAAACACAACAAGATCAGTCCAAAGCAGGGCAGAAGAGAAAGCAATCTGCTATTGTTGTTTCTACGGGAGCTAAGCCCAAGAAAAGTAAGTCTACTACTCCTCAATCTATATAATCTTAAAGATAAACGAATTCTGGTTGGTTTCTCTGTTTCTAAGAGTTGGGTTGAACAGAAGTTTCTGGTTGAGATTAAAGATACTTTAGAGTTTCAGAAGTGGTCTGTGTTGTTTGCTAAAGATTTAGATGTTTTTATGCCATTGGTTGAAGAATTTTATGAACACCTGCATACCAAGGACGATGGGTCCTACTTCTCTTTTGTTAAGGATACTCCCATTAATCTGTCTGAAAAGAAATTGGCTGAAGTTCTCAAAGTTCCAAGTAAGGGACTTGATGTGTACTTAAGGGAGAATTGGCCTTCTGTCAAGGCAGTCACAGTAGAACAGATCCAGACCAAATTGTTCACTGGTCCACCTGATCCTAAGCAGGGGAACACAATTAGCCACGTAAAGGAACCAATCATGAGGATATTCCATACCATAGCCTCAAAGATTAAGTGTCCTAGAGCATAAGGACAAATGAGTGTACGATTGATGGATAGTGTGCTGATTTACTGCCTCGTTGAATACATTCCAGTCAACGTCCCTAATATGGTATTAGGCCATATGATCTGCTGTATGGAGAAAGCAAACCATGCTCTTCCCTATGGAGGATGGCTGACCATGGTGTTTGGACATTGGAAGGTTCCTATGGTGGGAGACTGCGGTACCATGTCTCATCTTTCCAATCAGATAATAGGTCAGATTGGTATGACATATGCAGGTGGTGTTTTAAAGATGAAAGATGAGGGAAGAAGTGATGCTGGGCTTGCTGGGACTAGTACATAATCAGTTTAGGGAACCTATGCCTTGGTGAAGCAGCTAAGTGACCAGAATCAGCTAATGCAGAATATGGTAAACAGTGTCACTACGCTTTGTGCTGCACTTCAGGAATCCTACAGTAGAATTGAGGTTCATCTTGATAAAGCTGGTATAAAAGGAGCAGAGGATTCTGAAGAAACTGCTGGTGATGCTGTTGATGAGGATGATGAACTGGTCTCTGACAGTAATGAAGAAGAGGAAGATGAGGAACATGATGAAAGTGCTTCAGAGGGAGAGGAAGATGATGGGACTGAAAATAACTTTGGAGCAGACTAAATTTCCTTTATTTCTTCTTGTCTTCTCTTATTGCTGCTAACCCCTCTTATTTATAGAACTCTTATTCTGGTTTCCCCTATCCCAAATTACAAAGACTATGCTATTATGTAATTTGGTCCACTACTGGTCTGTAATAACTATTTAGGACAAGTAGCTTTGGTCCTTTTGCAGGAACGATGGTAGAATCAACATCTCTAGAATGCTGTTTGACCTACCTAAATTAGCTTGAACTTGATATAATTAGCAGTTTGCCTACTGATATACATGTTTTATGTTATGTTTTTCCCTCATTTTCGGTTGATTCTTATGCTAAATAGTTAAGTTTGTGGCTTTGTTTTGATTTAATATCGTCTTTCGATGTGAAGTTATGTTTTGGAACGGTTTTAGCATCTTAAGTTGACTTTTAGAACCTTTTTCGGTTATTTTATACTCTTTCGGTTATTACGCGTGGTTTTCGGTTTTATTTTATATGTTACAGGAGCGTAATTGGGAGTTATGAAGTCATTAGAAGCTAAAACGGGTCAAAATATACTTGTCTCGGGATGCGTGCCAAGTCATGAAAAGTCACGAACGAGATTCGAAGAATCGAGCGAAGAAACAAGAAGGATCGTCAAAATATAGGCGTGCAAATAACATGCGGGCGCAGCCTTCAAAGGCACCCCTGTTCTATGCGGGCGCAACATCAAACAGCAGCTTCAGAAGTCCCAAAATAGGCTAGCTGCGAGCGCATGGAACAAAGCCAGAATGGCTTATGCGGGCGCAGGTGCAAGCGTTGTGGCTCCGATTTTTATTTCTGTGCGATTTTTGCTCATGGGTTTTAATTCAATAAAACCTAAATACTATATATACTAATTGTAAAGGGGGCACGACTCTCAACTAGTTTTTATCATACTTTTAGACCTTGGAATCCAAATTTTATTATTCTCTCTAGAATGTTAGAATTAATTACTTTGTTAAACAATTCAAGCTTTCAATTAATGCAATTCAATCATTAATTTGGTACTGATTAACTGAATCATTAATGCAATGAAGGAGGATAGTACTTACATTAACTGAATCATTAATGCAATGAAGGAGGATAGTACTTCCTTTGAATGAAAATGGAAACATCGTACCTCCAGCACCACTCCCAGCACCTCCACAGCCATCTAGCAACGACATTTCAGAACTGAAGAATATGATGATGCATGTGCAGAAAGCCATGGAAGCTATGCAGGCCCACAATCGACAATTGGAAACCGGAGTAGCTCAAATTGCTCAATCATCAGCTCAAAGGCAACAAGGCCAACTTCCTCCTCAACCTGCTCCATCAAATGCTTCATCAAGCAATCCACCTCGTGATCATTGCAATTCCATTGCAACAAGGAGTGGTACTTACTATGAAGGTCCTAGAATGCCTGATGATGATGCTAACAAGGCTGCAGATGGAACAAAGAAGACTAGTTCGGTTGTTATTGAAGACCTTGAGGAAGTAGCTGCAGAGAAGGAGAATGAAGTCTCAAAGGAGAAGGAAGCACCAAGGAAGCAAGCTCCAGCAGAAGATTCAGTTACTGATACTATTCCTCCCTCAAAGGTGTCGTTACCCTTTCCAAACAGGGTAACCAGGAGTAAGAACGATAATCACTTTCGTAAATTCCTTGAAATAGTTAAAAATTCGCAAGTCACTGTGCCTTTCATTGATTTAATTACTCAAGTGCCTACTTACACTAAATTTTTGAAAGATATTTTGAGCAGGAAACGTGAGTTGAATGTAACAGAGACAATTGCACTCACCGAGGAGTGCAGTGCGATCCTTCAAAATAAATCTCCTCCTAAGTTGAAGGATCCTGGCAGTTTTTCAATTCCATGCAATATAGGTCCTCTATTTATTGATAAGGCTCTATGTGATTTAGGAGCTAGTGTAAGTGTGATTCCCTTATCAATTTGTAAGAAGCTTGACATGGGAGAACTTAAATTTACTAATGTTACTTTGCAGATGGCGGATAGAACTGTAAAATACCCTAAGGGTGTTTTAGAGGATGTACCTGTTAGAGTAGAAAAATTTTTCATTCCCGTTGATTTTGTTGTCCTTGATATTGATGAGGATGCTCATATCCCCATCATTCTAGGCAGACCTTTCTTACATACTGCAGGTGCCGTTATTGATGTTAAAAATGGAAGCTTAACTCTTTCTGCATGGGATGACAAAGTGACATTTAATCTTAATAATGCAGTGAAAAATCCCTTGATAGAGCAGTCATGTTATAGGATCGATATTATTGGTGAAATTATTTTGGATGACATGCCTCGATCCCTTACAAATGATCCCCTAGAAGCCATTTTGTGTTTGGATGCCAATGCAGGTGAAGGAGATTCGGAAATTGATGCTATAGCCCTTGAATTGAACAATGAGACGATGACTTTAGAGGAGAGCCAAAGGTATCAATCATTGCCTCAACAATCATATGCCATCAAAGAGGTAACACAACCTAATATGAAACCCCTTCCCCCTAATTTGAATTATGCTTTTCTAGATGATGCCGAGATGTATCCAGTTATAGTTAGCTCTAAACTTACTAATAGTCAACTTGAAAAGTTGCTTGCTGTGCTTAAAACTCACAAAAAGGCTATTGGTTATACACTTGATGATCTAACTGGAATAAGTCCTGACTTTTGCATGCATAGAATTCATCTAGAAGAAGGTCATAAGCCTTGTATACAGGGACAAAGGGACTTAACCCTAACATGCAGGAAGTGGTGAAGAAAGAGGTTCTCAAACTTCTTGATGCAGGTCATTTATGCTGTGCCAGATTCTCAATGGGTAAGTCCAGTGTAGGTAGTCCCTAAGAAGGGAGGAACAACTGTTGTGCGAAATGATAAAAATGAACTTATCCCTACTAGGGTTGTTACAGGTTGGCGAATGTGCATTGATTATCGGAAATTAAATGTTGCCAGCAAAAAGGATCATTTCCCTCTCCCCTTTATTGATCAAATGTTAGAAAGGCTAGCAACTAATAAATATTTCTAGATGGTTACTCTGGTTTCTTTCAAATACCTATCCATCCTGATGATCAATCAAAAACTACATGNTCAATCTAAAACTACATTTACATGCCCCTATGGCACTTTTGCTTACCGTAGAATGCCTTTTGGTCTATGTAATGCACATGCTACCTTTCAAAGATGTATGATGGCTATATTTTCTGAGTTCATAGAGTCTAGCATAGAAGTCTTCATGGATGATGTTAGTGTCTATGGTACTAATTTTGATTCATGTTTGGCTAACCCAACTAAAGTGCTTAAAAGATGTGAACAGGTGAATATGGTCCTCAATTGGGAGAATTGTCACTTTATGGTGACGGAAGGACTTGTCCTAGGACATCTAGTCTCTGAAAGAGGTATTGAAGTAGATAAAGCTAAAATCCAAGTTATTGAACAATTACCTCCACCAGTAAGTGTAAAAGGTGTTAGAAGCTTTCTAGGTCATGCAGGGTTTTACCGTAGATTCATCAAATATTTTTCTAAAATTGCTAAACTCTTAACCCAACTGCTATTAAAAGATGTCGAGTTTAAATTCACCGATGAATGCCTTAAATCTTTTAATTTGATCAAACAAGCACTAATCTCAGCACCAATCATTCAATCACCTGATTGGGAATTACCTTTTGAAATTATGCGTGATGCTAGTGACTATGCTGTAGGTGCCGTGTTAGGTCAGAGAAAAGACAAGATTTTGCATGCGATCTACTATGCTAGTAAGACTTTAGAACCAGCTAAAATTAACTATGCCACAATTGAAAAGGAACTGCTTGCTATAGTGTATGCTCTTGATAAATTTCGCTCTTATCTTATAGGTTCGAAAGTTATTATTTACACTGACCATGCAGCTTTAAAGTACTTGGAAAGAAAGAAGCAAAACCGAGGTTTATTAGGTGGATTTTGCTCCTTCAGGAGTTTGATCTAGAAATCTGTGACAAGAAAGGTATAGAGAATGTGGTTGCAGACCACCTATCTAAAATTCGATATGAAGATGAGGAGATTTCAACTCCTATTGATGACTCTTTTCTTGATGACCATCTTCTAGCTGTGATTTCTAACACTCCGTGGTTTGCTGATTATTCTAATTATGTAGTTGGAGGAGTGCTACCTCCCGATCTTACTTATCAGCAACGGAAAAATTTTTTACATGATGTTAGGCGTTATTTTTGGGATGACCCTAACTTGTTTCGTGAGTGTGTAGATGGCTTATATCGCAGGTGTGTACCAGATTGGGATGTCTATGGAGTTCTGCACCATTGCCACTCATCACCCTATGGAGGACATGTTGGGCCCGCCAAAACGATGTTTAAAGTATTGTAATCCGGTTTCTATTGGCCTACGATACTTAAGGATGCTAGAGACTTTGTCATGTCTTGTGATTCGTGCCAACGGATAGGTAATATCTCAAAAAGGCATGAAATACCCAAACAGGTATTTTAGAAGTTGAAATCTTCGATGTTTGGGGTATTGATTATATGGGTCCATTCCCTTCTTCTAACGGTAATCGTTTTATATTGGTCGCTGTGGATTATGTTTCCAAGTGGGTGGAAGCAATTGCTTCTCCCCATAGTGATGCTAACACCGTTTTAAGAATGTTTAAGCAGGTTATTTTTCCTAGGTTCGAAGTCCCTACAGCTATCATCAGTGATGGGGGAACGCACTTTCATGAGAAAAGGTTGGATAAGTTGCTAGAGAAATACGGTGTTTACCACAGCACGGGATTGGCATATCACCCACAAACCAGTGGTCAAGTCAAGGTTTGAAACCGAGAAATCATGTCCATTCTAGAGAAGACGGTTGCGAAATGGAGAAAGGATTGGAGTAGCAAGCTTCATGATGCTTTATGGGCGTATAGAACAGCGTTTAAAACTCCAATTGGCACTTCCCCATATAAAGCGTGCCATCTTCCAGTAGAACTTGAATACAAGGCTTATTGGGCAATCAAGGAATTAAACATGGATGCTAAGCTTGCGGGTGAAAACGGTTGCTACAGTTGAATGAATTAGGTGAATTTCGGCTAGGAGCATATGAGAGTGCCAAAATCTACAACGAAAAGATGAAAAGATGGCACGATAAACGAATCATGAAAAGGGAGTTTCAAGTCAGTTGATAAGGTTCTATTGTTTAACTCAAGAATTCGATTATTCCCTGGAAAGCTGAAATCTAGATGGAGTGGCCCCTTTACAGTGATAAATGTTAGCAAATTTGGCTATGTTGAAGTTCAAAGTGCAAAGAGTGAAATATTCAAAGTTAATGGTCAAAGGTTGAAGCCATACTATGAAGGAGATGTCATTGGTTTGGTTGAAGTCATCCAACTCGATGACCCTAAGACGCCTTGATCACTAATGCTGCCATGGTCAAGCTAGTGACCTTAAAAGAGCGCTCCTCGAGAGGCAACCAAGCTTTCTATCCCTTCTTTTCTCTTTTTTCATATCTTTGCTTGTTTTTGTGTGCTTTCGTAGTTTAGTTTAGCTTAGTTTAACTTTTGTTTTGATATTGTTAAGCCTAGCTAAGGGTCTAAGTGTTTCATGCTTAATTGGGGCAATTAAGGACAGTTTAAGAGTTAGAACGTGCTTAAGTGTAATAGTAATAATTTATAATATAGCTTATTAATTAGGAGAAAAAAGAAAAATAAATCAGCAAAACGTACCTACAGAGGAAGGCTGCGGGCGCAACGAACAAATGCCATACTCTTCTATGCGCCCGCATTATAGATCAGAGAGTTTTAAAAACTCTACAGAGACGACCTACGGGCGCAGCCGTCATTTCATTTTTGTTCGCTGCGGGAGCAGGGTGCTCCTGCGAACACCCGTTCGTCTTTTTTCTTTTTTCTTTCGCGTGGGGCTTAATAATCTAACTCGTGTTTTATTTTTTTCGCCCCCCCTCCATTATTATTTTTATTCTTATATTATTATTATTATTATTTATTATTATTATTATTATTATTATTATTATTATTATTATTATTATTATTATTATTATTATATCTTCTTATCATTATTTTTAATATCATCTTTTAATTTCCTAAACTCTCAATCTACCTTCTTCTTCCTCTCTCACACCATTAAAACCCCAAAAACCTTCAACTTTAAATCACCATAACTCCCTCCGTGCTACTCCAAATCACTTCAAATTTTAACACAACACTCCTCTCACTACTCTAAACAACATCTTGGAGTTAAAATTCAGAAAAAAAAAAAAATCACGAATTGCATAACCTAGGGTTCGAAAATTCGAATTCAATTTGGGTTTGATTTTTGGTTTGCTTCTTCAATTTTTTTACTCTATTATCATCTACTAAGGTATAACTTCCTTTTTATCCAATTTTTATGAAGTTTTATGAATTTTTCATGAATTTTCAATTTTTGGGTATTTTTATTACGAATTTAATTGCTCATTCTAAACTTGATTGTTGTTGTTCATGAGTGCTTAATAGCTATTTTTATGCTTCATTATCATGTTTAGAGTTGTTAATTCTAAGTAATTGGAAGTTTTGTGCTATATTGTTGAGTAAGATTTCCATGAAAATTTTTGATGATTGCTCATGAAGTTGTTGTTAATTAGGAGTGTTAACTAGTTAAGTTCATGCTTAAAGTCTTTAGAATGCTTAAAATCATGCTTTGGATTACTTCATTGCTTACTTAGAATTCTAGCTTTGCTCATGAATTTTCACTAGCAACTTTCATATTGAACTTTATGCTTATAAATTGGTTAGTAGTTGCTACTTATCTTAACTAGTCAGTTCTACTTGCTCTTAAAGTCTCATTGAAGTTCTTTGGATGATTTTGAGGCATAAATTGTTCAATGGTTGAATTCATATTATGGTGGAAGTTTGTTTTTGGTGTTGCACTTGTTGCTCTTTTGTGAATATGAGCTTGGACATGTTGGTTTTGGAGGCATAGTATGCAAGTAATGCTTAAGTTTGAATGTTTTTGGTTGCGCTCTTGGCTTTAGTTGATTAGAACTTTGTAGTTCTCATTGGGTTAGTTGCATTTACAAACGGGTCATGCCGAAATTTCCACAAAACCTTGTTTGTAACTTTAATTGTATGATGACTACAATGCCTTGATTGTTTTCTTTGATCATGCTTTCACATTCCATTATTCTTTATGCTTTCATGATTGGCATGATTTTGGTTTCGAGACTTGCTTTAATGGAATGCTAATTTCTGTCTTTCCTGCATATGTTTTGTAGGATCATGAGGAAATCAATTGGCAAATTACTTGGCGGAGGCCCCAAGAAGTCTCAGAAAATCGGGGCGTCCTCTTCAGCTTCCAAGGGAAAGCAGGCATCATCCTCCAGAACACCACCTCATAACCGTGAATACAGGCAGAAACGTCTTGATAAGCTTTCCAAAAGAACAATCAGTTCCACACGGTTCTTCCACAAAGAAACAAGTGACAAGCTTGGTATCACCGATTAAGTGATGAGAATGGCTTACCGGATTGGATGGGGAAATTAGATCAACGCCACCATGCCCAGTCCTGATGGAAATACCCAGCAGGTCCAACACATGTCGGGAGCTCACCTTGGAGTTCCTATCCAGTTACCACTTCCACATTTCCCAGGAGACTCCTAATGCTGAAAGAAAGACACACATCAGCTTCATCATCTTCGGGAAGCACTATGAGATGGATGTTGATGAACTAAATGAGAGGTTTCTATGGAACCCTGAAAATGCAGTATGGTCTACAGCTGAGCATGAGTGGGGACCGTTTTTGGAGGGAGCCTGGGGGAAGAGAATTACTGATGGCAGCTCCACCTTCACTTCTACCACTGCCAAAACATCGGAGGTCCAGCATCCTGCCCTTCGGTATTTCCTGAGGTTCGTGGTTTACTGCTTATTTTCTAGAGGAGAGTTGGGTCAAGTTTACCCTGATGAGATCAGACTACTGTGGATGGTAATAGAGGGATATGCCAGACAGCCTCTCCACTATAACTTCGGGTTCTTTCTAACCCGCCGGTTTGCTGAAATTGCAGAGGGGATTACTAACACCGGCACTATCTATATAGGTGGCATGATCACATGATTGGCCCACACTCTAGGTCATACCGAGCACATCCACCAGCTAAACCCGATCGAGGAAAACCCCTACCTTGACACGACTGCCTTGAGAGCTGCTAACTTCCTTAGACATTATTAGAGAGGGCACAGAGAGAGGTTTGTTTGGTGTATTCGGGAAATTTCATGGTGCTACCTGCCTAATGCCTATGTTAGCCTCACCTACCAGGAGAATCCAGCCAGCCAGAACCCTTGGAGGATTCCACTTGACAACATCCCACTACAGGAGAGGGCAGATTCGGAGAAGAGGGTCGTGCAGATGGTCAACCTGATCCAGCAAGAAGGCGGCCAGGCCCAGCGTCCACCAGCTCCAGCACGACCTGAGCCACCACGACATAGCTATGTCGGTTCCTCCTCCTCCACATTCGACATGACTACCCTGATGAACCGATTTGATGACATGCATCTCTATAACCAGCAGCGGTTCGACAGGATAGATCATTCACTTTGAGGACTCCATTCTGATGTTGACTTGCTACAGAGAGTCCAGTGGAGGGTGCACACGAGCAATGTTGCAGCTAGGACGGTTCAGGGATTCCCGAACCATCCTGACTGGCCACCTACATATGATCCTAGCACTGAGCCCACCTCTTACCCCTATCAGTCGTTCTATGACCTGTACTATCTTAGGTACTGGGGACCCGGTTAGTAGTGCTCGGCTTCACCTCCTTCCTCTGTTTTGCATGGCTATTTGTCCCGGGACGGGACAAAAATTTGGTTTGGGGGTAGGATTTATGTATTTTTGTACATTTTTGCTTAGTTTTTTCATTTTTTTTTTGCTTTGTTTTCTTTATTTTTTTTCTTTTTCTTTTTCCTCTTATTTTTTACCTTTTTCTTTGGAGATTGGTTTGTTTCTTTTCCTTTTCAAGATTTATTTCGAGCAGGGATGTATTATTGATTATGTACTTAGTTGGACTCCTGTTAGGAATTGATACCGGTTTGGTTAGATCATTCCAACCTCTCTTTTGTTTTAGTTTGTGTGCTTAGTTATTTTAATTGCTTTCTTAGTTTTGTTTTATTGCTTTCTTAGGACTGTTGCATGGTTTGTACCATTCGTTAGGAATGGGAGTTTACATGTGACTAAAAAGATTGTACTGTTTTCTTAGTTTTATTTTTAGAGAGAATTGACTTAATGGATTATTCGTGTCCCAGTTGAGTTTTATTGTTGGAATTGACTACTTCTGGACCCCTGTCCTTATTTTGAAAACTTTATGACTCTTGACTGCGGATGGATCCACATGTGTGATTTGTTGGCAATGACTTGAATTTGATTGCTTGATTTCCTTTTATTGGTCAACTCTTCTCAACCTTGCTGGGTCTTGGACTTGAACTGTGTTAACGGGAGGATTCGAGCCACTTTTGAATATAAATTCATTCATATTTTCCTTTCATGTGTGCTTAGTTCCTGGTGCAATTATGATCTTGGGTTTAACTTTGGATTCTAGTAACTTTAATTATGGATTTTGTGTATGTTGCGCATGATAAAAGGCTCTCATTTCTTCTTTTGAGCTTCAGAATTTCATTTCCCACATTTAAATTTTCCCTTGATCCCATGTTTTGAGCTTTTATCCCTTTCATTTGTATTTTAGCCACATTACAAGTTTATTAGCCCTGCTACATAATGCACTATATGCACGAACTTGGTTTAGGGGAGTTGAAGTAGTTGTGATGTTGTTAAAATAGACTTTTGAAGGGTGTTATGGATTGATGGTGAAATAGTGGAAATGTTATTGATGAAAGTTAAATTATGAAGTTTCACATACAAGGCTCTGGATACCAATGTCTAGGCTATTGTAGTTAATTAAAAAGTCATATTTTATTCATGGCCTAGTTATGTATGTGTGATGATTATGTTTATTGTTTATTGAATTTTAAGCAAAAACAAATCATTAAGAGTCGTGAAACTATGTTTTATTATGCATGAAAAATAAAGTGAAAAAAAAAATTTATGAAAGCATAATAAAGTTGAAAAAAAAAAGATGAAATAAAAAGAAAGAAGTTTAAAGTTTGTGAAGTAGTGGTTGATGATTGAATTATGAGATTTATGATGTTGATGTGAAAAACATTTTGGTTAAATTGGATGTTGGAGAATGTTGAAGATTTTCCTTGATTTTATATGCGTATACCCCGCATTCCACCACATTACCCCAAATTTTTATCCTACCCATCACCCTAGCCACGTTACAAGCTTATAAAAGTCCTTTTTCATCTTCGTGCACATGCTATGGTCATTGTGAAGTGAATCCTTTGTCAAGGTTGTAGAGTATTAATTGCATTCCGAGTCGACATTTAGGATGAGTGGATACCCTTTAAACACTTGCATGAGGTGTGAGATGTGGGTTTCGGGTTCTTAAAATTGCATTTAAACACATTTTGCATTGCATTCCATATTTGGTTGGGAGGTGAAGGTTAGAGCTTCATTGTTATAAGCTCATCATTAATTGTGTGGAGTGACAACCCGTGAGCTACTCTAGTCATCGATTCATTAAACTTGCTTGGTTGGTTTTCTTTGACCTGTATTTTGGAAGGACAGTAATTGGATGCTTGATTGGATGGCTTTGATCCACGTGTCTTCGGATGTTCTCTTGAGTTATGAAGTCTTCTTTGTTTTTATGGGATGTAGTCAATTTCGGGTGTTTTGCTCGTCAGGTTTGGTTTGGGGGAATTTGATATACGTGTTTTATGTTGTGTTTTTCCCTCATTTTCAGTTGATTCTTATGCTAAATAGTTAAGTTTGTGGCTTTGTTTCGATTAAATATCGTCTTTCGATGTTAAGTTATGTTTTGGAACGGTTTTAGCATCCTTAGTTGACTTTTAGAACCTTTTTCGGTTATTTTATACTCTTTCGGTTATTACGCGTGGTTTTTGGTTTTGTTTTATATGTTACAGGAGCGTAATTGGGAGTTATGAAGTCATTAGAAGCTAAAACTGGTCAAAATATACTTATCTCAGGATGCGTGCCTAGTCACGAAAAGTCACAAACGAGATTCGAAGAATCAAGCGAAGAAACAAGAAGGAACGTCAAAATATAGGCGTGCAAATTTCATGCGGGCGCAGCCTTCAAAGGCACCCCTGTTCTATACGGGCGCAACATAATACAGTAGCTTCAGAAGTCCCAAAATAGGCTAGCAGGTGCAGGGAACAAAGCCAGAATGGCTTATGCGGGCGCAGGTGCAAACGTTGTGGCTCCGATTTTTATTTCCGTGCGGTTTTTGCTCGTGGGTTTTAATTCATTAAAACCTATATACTATATATACTTATTGTAAAGGGGGCACAACTCTCAACTAGTTTTTATCATACTTTTAGACCTAGGAATCAAAAATTAATTATTCTCTCTAGAATTTTAGAATTAATTACTTTGTTCAACAATTCAAGCTTTCGATTAATGTAATTCAATCATTAATTTGGTAATCTCTTTCCTTATGCTTTTCAATTACTTTAATTTCATGAATCTCTTTAGTTTCTTAGTTTTTAGTTTAGATTAATTAATCTTGCTATTTTTGATTCTTAATTTAGTTTTGTTAGTAGTTAATTTAGTTTTAATTTTAGTTTTAATTAATTCCTTGTTCATGATCATGTTGTTTGATTTTAATTTTGTTTTGTTCCCTTAATTATGAGTGAGTAGTCGTTTTCTCTAGGGTTAGGGGATCTATGATCGTGGTTTGAATTTAATTTAAGTTCTCTAATTAGTTCTTGGCTTTTAATTGAATTCCTATTATTGAATTCTATCGATTGCAATTAAATTGTGGCCAGATTTAGTTGTAAGTTAGGTTATTGTCGAAATCGAGGCCGAGAGGTAAGATTACCACAATTAGACCACTGAATAATAGGCAAAAATGAATTTATGTGAGCGAGAGCCGGTAAAGGAGTTTTGAGGGAGTCTAAGTTCGAGAGAATTAGTGAGCCCTAGTTCAATGAATGCTAATGAATTGATTAGTGAGCGTTAATTGAGTTTGTTGATTGATCATAGTGAACCAATTGGCCTAGGTTTCTATTATAAGAGTTTAATCCATAATTTCCCGTCATTTCCCTAGTTTAATTCTTAGTCTTCTTAGTTTTAGTAGCTATTTACCGAAATTTCCACCACGGCCCCTTACACACTTTAGGCTTTTTAGAATTAGTAGAGTTTAATAGCCTCGCTGAGGATTCGATCCCTACTTCCCTAGCTATATTAGTTAGAGTTGTTCGGTTATTTTTGAGAGGTGTGCGATAGCCTGTTCTCCTACTGATTGTGTTTTGTTGTTTGTTTAATTGTTCTTGTTCCTTGACTATTTTGATGATGCCAAAAGAGGGAAGCAAGTGAAGTTATGATCTCTTCCACCTTTTCTCAGGGGGAAGCAAGTCAAATAAATGTTAATAATCTATGTGTGTTGTAGCAACTAGTGCAAGGTTAAAAGTCTTGCTAGTGGTGACAGACCTAAATGGTCTGGAAGAAAATGTATTCAAAGCATTTTACTTCCTATCATCCCAACGGCTTGAAAACAAGTCTGATGAACTTACTGATGTTCTTATTGCAAATGCATGTTTAAGTCTAAGAGATCTTAGTCTAGTTAGCATTTTCCCTTGGTATTTAGAAACTCTTTCCTAAAAATGTTGTCAGTTAGTTGTGAATTGGCCGGTGTACTTGTAAATGATGCTTAATCTGTAGGAACAATACGAGATCAGTTCATTAAATTCTAAAAGAATTCAAAATTTTGAAAAAGTTCCAAAAATTAAATGATANAAAATAAAAAAAAAAAAATCATGAGTTTGTTGGGGGGGGGGGGGGGGGGGGGGGGGGGACGTCATGGTTTGTCATCATCAGAAAAGGGGAATTTGTTGAGTTCCTAGCTTGTGTTTTGAATGATGACAAGCAATCAAATTGTATGCAAGTTTCTGTTTGCATGTGCAGGTACTAAAGAAACAAGTTCAATGGATGATAAGATGAAGCTCATGAAGCTAACTCTTGAAGTTTGCATGAAGATCAAGTTCATAGAGTCATACTCTTAAGTCTTAGATGCAATGTAAGTGGTATGAAGGTTTATAGATGCATTATAAAGGTTGAGATTAGAGAGATGAACTAACTGTGGATGACAAGGAACCATGGTTACTTATCATACAGAATTATAAGTAAGCTTGGCTGACTAGAACAATCTGGGAACAGTGCTGAACCACTCTTCTCGAGTTTACTTCATACATCCATATTTTAGGAAAGTTTTCTTTCTGCGCAAAATTGATTTCAAAAATTATACGGATGCTTGGTTTGTTATGCAAGTAAGATATTTTTTAAGTATGGCAAGTATGTTATATTATATTGTACTGATTTTATTTGATCTCAAATAAAATCAGTGAGAATATTTTCCGTGGAATTACTTCCATATTCCTAAGGAAAATATTCTCTTGCAATATTCCATAATATACTAGCCAAAGGCTTATTTAAGAAAATCTGCTGGCCTACAAACCGAACACTTTTGCACGAACAAAAACTGAAAAACATAGATTGCAAAAGTTCTCTCTCGAAGTCTTAACCTAGCACAAACCCTACTACCACATTATGGTTCTGATATACTCTCTTTTGTAAGTGTTTAGGGTAATTATTATTGAGTCACAAAGTGTTGTAATTTGAGTATTCTTTGAGTTCAGTTTGCTAGGAAAGTTGATCAGGGATCATCTTCATTTGAACCTTCATAGTAGAAGGTTGAGTCGAACTTCCATAGGTGGAAGATGGGGAATTATATTGTGCATAGGTGCATATGTGATTGTCTGTAATTCTTTTTGTTATCTGAGTTGATTAATAAAAAGAGTGAGTGGGTGGAGGACGTAGACTTATTAGAAGTCAAAACTCGTTAAATCTTGAAGTTGTTTATTTTATTGCATTTTTGTTTCTGCTGCTTGAGAACTGGTTCTTAACTGTTCTCACAGTCAATTGAAAAATTTACAACAATCTCACAACACTCAATTCACCCCCCTTCTTGAGTGTCACTTGCACTTTCAATATTAATGAAAAACAAATTAAAATTACGAAATAAAATTATACATTAGATATAAATAATCCTTAATACACAAGAATAACACATGTTACAGTTTCCAAGTTCTAACTAACAACTACGGTACGAAGGCTCCAGAAGCGCCAGAACCGTCTGTGCGATCGTGGAGGGGGTCAGGGAATGGGAAGATGGATCGCCAAATAGCCTCTTGAAAGCCTAGATCATCGCTTGCATCTGCTCAAGGTACTCCGCTTGCTTCTTTTGATCCTCCTCCAGACGGTGCTCTATCTCCAACCGATGGGGGCCTCTCTCTTCTCTTGCTCGGTGTCTCTCCTCCTGAAGGCGATCTCTCTCCTCTAACTCAGCCCTAGCGCGCTTGGACGTCTCCAAATGCTCAGACATCTTTGCTAGTGTTGCGGAAACCAATGGAGGGTATGCAGATCCAATGTGCCACCGCGAGCTTCTCTCATAATAGAGAGAAGCTCCTTCATTGCCGAACCCTAGAACCTTGACCTTCCGAAAGCCACCAACCATCTCAAAGACAACCTCATTAGGATTCGTCTCCGAGCAACTAGCCTGAGATTCCGAAAGGTTCTGGTTATATTTTTCCTGCAAATTATGGAGTTAGTTCAATAACAATATAATTCCAAATATAAGGAAAATAAAGTTGACATGCGTTTTAAGGGGTTTTCGCGCCTAACTTCTGCAAAAGCGACCTGTTACATGGTTTTAAAGCTCAATCGCGTCATAAATAAATCATTAAAGCTTTTTAGGTCTTGTTGCACACGTTCAGACACAACAAGGTCACTTTGGGACGTGAAATGACCATTTCGGGGCGTTTTAGGCGAATTTTCGCGCCTCACTTCTAGAAACGCTACTTGTTACATGGTTTTAAAGCTCCATCATGTTATATATTATACATTTAAGCCTTTTAGGACTTGGTTGGGTTAGACACGACAAGGTCACTTTGGGACGTGAAATTGCCATTTCGGAGCGTTTTAGGGGATTTTCGCGCCTAACTTCTACAAACACGACCTATTACTTGGTTTTAAAGCTCAATAGTGTCATAAATTAATCATTAAATCTTTTTAGGTCTTGGTTACACACGTTTTGACATGACATGGTCACTTTGGGACATGAAATGGCCACTTTCACGCGTATTAGGGGGTTTTCGCGCCTAACTTCTAGAAACGCAACCTGTTACATGGTTTTACAGCTCCATCATGTAACGTATTATGCAGTTAAACATTTTAAGTCTTGGTTGTACACGTTTAGACACGACAAGGTCACTTTGGGATGTGAAATGGCCATTTCGGGGCGTTTTAGGGGTTTTTCGCGCCTAACCTCTACAAACGCTACTTGTTACATGGTTTTAAAGCTCCATCTTGTCATATATTATGGATTCAAACTTTTCAGGTCTTGGTTGCACACATTGAGACACGACAAGTTCACTTTGGGATGTGAAATAGCCATTTTGGTGCATTTTAGGGGGTTTTCGCGCCAAACTTTTACAAACGCGACATGTTACATGATTTTAAAGCTCGATCGTGTCATAAATTAATCATTAAGGCTTTTTAGGTCTTGGTTGCACACGTTGGGACACGAGAAGGTCACTTTGAGACGTGAAATGGCCATTTTCAGGCGTTTAGGGGGTTTTCGTGCCTAAATTCTATAAACGCTACATGTTACATGGTTTTAAAGCTCGATCAGGTCATATACTATGCATTAAAGCTTTTTTGGTCTTGGTTGCACACGTTTAAACACAACATGGTCCCTTTGGAACGTGAAATGGCCATTTCGGGGCGTTTTAGGGTGGTTTCCACGCCTAACTTTTAGAAACGCTACCTATTATATGGTTTTAAAGCTCCATAATGTCATATATTATGCAGTTAAGCTTTTTAGGTCTTGGTTTCACATGTTTAGACACAACAAGGTCCCTTTGGGACGTGAAATGGCTATTTCAGGGCGTTTTATGGGGTTTTCGCGCCTAACTTCTAGAAACGCTACTTGATACATGGTTTCAAAGCTCCATCATGTCATATATTATGCATTTAGGCTTTTTAGGCCTTGGTTGCACACGTTTAGACACGACAAGGTCACTTTGGCACGTGAAATGGCCATTTTGGGGCATTTTAGGAGATTTTCGCTCCTAACTTCTAGAAACGCGACCTGTTACATGGTTTTAAAGCTCGATCGTGTCATAAATTAATCATTAAAGATTTTTAGGTCTTGGTTGCACACGTTTAGAGACGATAAGGTCACTTTGGGACGTGAAATGGCCATTTTCGGGTGTTTTAGGGGGTTTTCGTGCCTAGCTTCTACAAACGCTACCTGTCACATGGTTTTAAAGCTCCATCATGTCATATATTATGCATTTAAGCTTTTAGGTCTTGGTTGCACACGTTCTGACACGAAGACGTGAAATGGCCATTTCGGGGCGTTTTAGGGGGTTTTCACGCCTAACTTCTACAAACGCTACCTGTTACATGGTTTTAAAGCTCCAGCATGTTATATATTTTTCATTTAAGCTTTTTAGGTCTTGATTGCACACGTTTAGACACGATAAGGTCACTTTGCATTGGGACGTGAAATGCAAAACATAAAAAAGCAATCCTGTTCGTACTCATTGAGTTATAACTCTGAATTCCGCTCTAAACATCAAATGCAAATAAAAAAACAATCTTATTCGTACTCATCGTCTTATAAGCCAGAATTCCGCTCTAAATATGAAATGCAAATAATAGAAAAGCAATCCTATTCGTACTTATCGGCTTACAAGTCGGAATTCCTCCCTTTACATCAAACGCAAGTGATAAAAAATCAATCCTATTCGTACTCATCAGCTTAGAAGCCGGAATTCCACTCTAAAGATCAAATGCAAATTAATCTAAGCAGAAAGCATTACCATCACTTCCTTAGCCTTCTGGCTAATCGGAAACGGATCCTTCCTTGGTTGCTTCTTGAAGTGAGTGTCATGGAAGAGATTTGCAGCATCAGGAAACTTCCCTCCTTTTGCTTTAGCCTATACTAAAAGATGCGCCATGTGTTAGGTGATATAAAAAGATTATGACAAACGAGCATTTACAACATTCGAAAGAAGGAGTAAACTAACCAATTTTTTAGCTCGGTGAATGGTGGAGGCAGATCCCTGGCAGTGAGATGCAGGGGCGCGACCACTAGCGTTGCTAGCTCTCCTGTTTGCCTTCGCCCGAGCCAACCTCTCTTTGAATTTGTAGTCATTGAGCATGCCTTTCATTTCCTTGTACAGCTCCTCACCAAGTCATTTGGATCGGTCTGCCTGCCTGTGAACTGTGTCGTTGAAGAGGTCCTTCAGCCGTACTCCATCCTTCTTCTCATATGCATCCCTAACTAGGGCCTCGAGCTCAGGCCACCACCTAAACTGTTTCTACATTAGACAGAAGACAATGAAATATGTTAATGTAAAATATGATATTAAAAAAAGACATTACTTGTACGAAATTATAGAGTTCGTCTTTCTCACCTTCCATATGTCCCACCAATGTACCTTGGCCTTCTGATCTACCTCGGTGTAGTTCTTCCAAGGCTAATGGAAGTAGGACTTCATTACATTTGTTATGGATCGAACAACATATGAATACAACTTAATTTCAATAGTGCAAAACATTAACAAATTTACACCAAAACTCATCATAGTGCATCCGGGTCCAATTCTCGAGCCTGACCTGTGAATGTATAAGCCTCCCTCGAATCATCATCGTCACCCTCACCCTTACGAGCATCTTCCTCGGGATCTGGAGGAGTAGGCTAAGACGCAGGAGTAGACCGGGATGAAAGAGTATGCTGAGATTGAGAAGCCTGAGGACGAAGAGGACGATTCTGAGGCTGTGACGTTGGCGGTGCCGTAAACTGAGGCAGGGATGGAGACAAGGTAGAAGCCTAAAACGGAGGATCCTAGAACGGAGGAGCACTGAATTGTGGAGCCTGGAATGATGGAGCCTCAAACTGGAGGACACGCTGAGCCCCGTGAGCTAGAGGATGAGGCTGAGAAGAATAGGAAGGTGAAACCACCGACCGTCTCCTGGACGGCTCAAGCTGACGCTGGAGGACACCAGGACGCATCATCGGCATAGAACCAGTACGACGAAAAGTCCTAGTAGGCTAAGCCAAAGACTAAGTGGGATGCTGTTGTCATGCCTGAGAGTTCTAGTCTTGAGCCTCCGACTCAAACACGGACCGAGATGTGTATTTCTGGCCACCACGCCATTGTGATGACATGTTCCCGCATAAAGTAGTGAGTAAATTATTCGTACGATTAATAGGTATTAAAAGAAACCACAATCACAAATACAATGAGTATGACATGATACCCCGGTTAGCCGATAATGAATAGCAAGCACAGGCATTCATAAACACGAATAATATAAGTCATAGATCCAAAACTAAACACTCAAAGTTAATATATTTAAGAAGCCCGAGGGGAAATTCAATAAAATTAAATTACTACAATTATTACAATAATCTTGTTTTTTGTTTCAAATGACAATAAATTGCTACAGTTAAATTAAATTTAAATTACATCCTAATGAAACAAACCGAGGTCATCAAGGTCCTCGTCGTCATCATCAACCATTTCATCACTCTCGTCACTTCTAAGTTCCTCACCAATGTCACCATCGTCTTCATCTAAACTCGGAATGACCTCATGTTGGTTGTCATCACCCTGGATGACCTCGTAGTCTGGGATCTCGTCCGGAGAACATAGACCTACGGGAACAAGTGATGTTTCCTCTTGTAGAACATCCGAGTCGACCGGTGCATCAACCTCTGACCTAGCTTTTGTCTTGAACGCAGCCCACCACTGTACTTTGTCCCTCTTAAGGCTAGGATAAGGTGCATAATACACCTGACTGGCTTGGTAGGACACAACGAAGGGGTCGTACCACGGGAGTCTCTTAGTGTGATTGACCTCTACAAGTCTATATTTCTCATGAATGTTCATGTCGTTGTCACAACCAAACCAACTGTAGTTAAACAATATCGACTTGTACTTTGCGTCACTCCCGTGGTAAGAGAATTGTAACACCTCTTCCAAAATGCCGAAGTAGTCAACCCTCCTTGACTCTCAACACAAACCCCATAATTCATTGTTAACTTGTTCTTACCGCAGCTTTGTGTGTGGAAATTATACGCATTGACGTAGAATTGATTCCAAGTTGTCACTTCTTTCGAGGGGCCCATCGCAAGAGCCCGTGTGACGTCATCGATAGACTTTGTCCGAAGCACCTAGATTTGTTGAGTGAGTCAGTAAATAAAATGATGGTAAGTAATTAAAAAAGTGGGGATGTAAGGGATTGGGATTCCTTACTTGTGTCCTTAACCATGCTGGGTATTGGGATTCGCATTTGATCCAGACGTCATCCCTCTTTATTTGGGGATTTGACTGCACTATGTGATCCTCAAATTGCCTATTATAGTGCGCAAGTTCAATGTTAGTCAGCTAAGCCAGCATGCAATATGGTTTTGTAATCTAAGACGGTTAAACTAAGAAAATTACCTTTCATAGTCACTTAGTATGCCACAATTTGTGAAGATGTATAGATGGGCTCGGACGTTCTCCTTGTCTGTCAACCAACATGAACCACCACTTGTTGCTGGTCGACCACAATCCTCCCAAAACAACTCAGGGACATGAACACCATGTTGGTTTTCCACTTCAGGATATGCATTTTTACCCTAGTCCCTCGATTTTGTATCAACCTTTGACTGAAAATACTGTGAGCAGAAATTGAATAACTCCTCAGCCAAGTATGCATTGCATGTAGAACCTTCGACCCTTGCCTTGTTCCCCACTTTTCGTTTCAAGTGGTTTAGGAACCAGTGAGTAAAGGAAACATGAGCAATGTCACTTCACAAAAAATGAGTAACAGGGTATAAACGAATACAATAACTCACCTTTCGAATGGGTACATCCATCTTTATTGAACGGGACCCCTAATATATGCTTCATGTGGCAAGTGTACCTTCAAGTGCTCTATGGTGTTAAAGAATGCTAGGGGAAATATTTTTTCCAACTTCCATAAGATCTCGGCAATGTTGTTTTGAAGGCGGTCCATCTCACTCAACGTGATAATGGGAGCACACAAGTCACAGAAGAATTGGCTGATTTAGTTATTGCCTTCCATAACTGAAGAGAGAGCAACTCTTTTAGGCAAACAGGCAACAACGCTCCATAAATACATGACAATCGTGACTCTTCATTCCATGGAGCTTATTTTTTTTTTAATTTAACAACACATCAGCTCAATTTCGAAGCATACCTGTCAGGAAACCTCAAGTCTCATATCCATTCACATAACACCTTCTTCTACTCCTTGCCAAGTGCATAAGGTGCCTTGGGCACCAACTTATTACCCTTACCATCATCAATGAGCTCCAACTCTCGGCGCCTACAGACACTCTTCATGTCTTTCCTTGCACTGACAATGTCAGACGTTTTGTCTTTCACGTCCATGAAAGTGTGGATAAGCTGCTCGAAAAAGTTCTTCTCAATGTGCATGACGTCTA
Organism: Suaeda aralocaspica; assembly: GCA_016808085.1. NCBI lineage: Eukaryota > Viridiplantae > Streptophyta > Magnoliopsida > Caryophyllales > Amaranthaceae > Suaeda > Suaeda aralocaspica. Next base: position 1,972,584 of record PYUH01000180.1, read on the forward strand.
AGTTGTGCCGAAGCAACAAATCCTTCCAATACGGCAGGTCCCACAAACACACTAGTGGAAAAAACTCTTTTCGTATCGGGCAAAATCATACATTTCGGACGGATGTTTGGCGTTACGTTTGTGGGGGTTACAAATAGAAGTGTTATTTGTATTAGGTTGTTGTTCGTTACAAATAGGTCATTATTTGTATCAGGCAAAATTTTAGCCCGTTACAAAAAGCTTGTGTAAGAGGTAGGACATGTAGTTTTTCGTAACGCTACAGTTTAATAGGCTTGATACGTACTACTTAATTTTAACTAAAAGTATGTTTTGCCCGTTACAAATAAGCACTTTATTTGTAATGATTGAAACAAAAGCCCGATAAAAATAAGTTTATTATTTGTAACTGAGGAATTATATGCCCAATACAAATACATACATAATTTTTTTTTAAAAAAAACATGATATGTTGCTAATAATATTATTACATGCTTATCTTGCATGCTTCCTAATGCTGCTGGTGCACCATCCAAACCTTCACAAACACAAAATGCTACCACCATGCTCTGCTACATGCACACCACCACCACCATAACCAACAACTACACTACCTACCGCCATAGTACATACATGCATTAAATAATGAACATTCAATTCATAGTAACTTGTATTAAATTATATAGTGGCCAAAAATAGGTCCAAAAATCTGTTTGTCAAATGCATATACATAACCCTTGCAACTAGCTTGAGTTCTAACTTCATCCTACCAAAAGATTCCGAACATGTTCAACCTAAACTATATACCACCTAATATTTCAGAAACTTTGTACAAGTCATATCGGGGTGAAAACAATTCAATCATGTTCTTATAGTGCAAAAACATCAATGCAAGGGCTACATAAATGATGTTTTGAAGAATCTCGCCCATTGTCTCGAACCTCTATCATTTCAGAGTCTTTGTACGGAGCTAGTGTTCCCAAATAAGCCTGAAAAAATAAAACTACAAAAGTAATGGTTTGATATATACGATCAACTTATCACCAACTAACCGGGCTTTAAAATCACTACAGAATAGATATTTTTTAATGGGGAAAAAAAACTTCGATCAGCATCCATGATGACAAAAGATGAAAAGATGGGATAAAATGCTGGTTTGAGCATCCTTTTAACATGTCAATTCATCTAGTACAACTAAATATGAGGGTTGAGTGAAGTTTGTGGTCATTAGAAACAGTCAAAGAGACTGTCACAAGCTTGTAACATATTGCAATCATTTGTTATTATATTATGGATAATAATTACATACCTCTCGCAAATCACCTTGACATTCTGAATGTCGTGCAACTATCTCATACATGTATCTCATAATGTAATAGCCACACAATGTCCCGCTATTTTGTTGAGCACACTAACATTAGTATAAAGCAACATTCGTGAGTGAACATAAAACGACAACAAAATCATGTGTGACACATTTATTTAGGCAATCACATACCTCTACTGCTTTCCAAGACAGATTCGCCTTACTCTTTTTCAACTCATTTTCACCTCGGCAAGCCCTATAAATCTTATAAGCTCTACAAAAACATTTGCAAGTTATGTAAGCAAAACAAACTTAAAGTATGGGATTGAACTAAAAAGAATTATGTGATTCATACTAACGTTTCAAACATGGTGACACAGTTTAAGACGCGCTGCTTCGCATCAGGATGAAAACAAAACCGGCACGTAGGTAAAACACAAGGAGAATCCAATGGCAACTACAAAAATCATAACATACACACCACATTTTCATTCTTTACATAAAAGTCATTATTTTCATCATAATGACATACAAATAAATATCCGAAACCACTAACTCTTGAAAATATGGAGCCAAAATATATTACCAATGTTTAGCCTTCTTTTCTAGTTTGCTAGTGAACGCCTTCCTCACATATAGTTGAGCTTCAACAAAGTTCCTCTTGATTTCAGTACCGGAAATTCTTTGGGGGCACAAGAAGGTAATCTCGGAAATATTCAAAACCATGATAAAGTGTTGCACCAAGAACCTGACATTTATTTTTAAAATGGTGGAAAGGTAAATCACACGAAAAGGCAACTACTTGTAATCAACGAAAAACATACGCCACGAGCTAGTATCAAGAAAATACTTACAGAATGTAGACATGAACCAACGACACATTAGCCCATGCTCCTCTAAAGGAGTTAACAAATATCATTTTTGGTCACCCAAATTCGCATGTTTTCCTTGACGTAAAATGCAGGTGCCTTTAATGGAACGGAAAAGGTATCACCATCAGAAGCACATATCCTGTAGTACAGCAATTCGCACTCTTCTGTAAGACTCTACACCACATCATCACCCACCATCTCTTCCATCCGTACGTAACTTGATTCAACAACCTTTGGATCCCAACTCGCACAAGTTCTTTGTTGTTAGTACATTCTTTGAATTTCTTATGAGGCGAAGTAGGAGCCTACATACCAAAACAACTTATGTAAGTATTACCACCAAATGACACTTTTGCAAGTGGTATATTATATGTATGTAATACCAACATCAAGATTAATTCCCAGCCTTACCTTATCCTCAAACAAAACCAATGACGTAGGCCACTACAGTATATATCCCGTAGCATCTTTCACCTTTGTCATACCGTGGGCGATGGTATTGGAAGATCGATTGTGCTATTGTTGTACACTTCTGATATTTGGTCAATGCTCACTCGATAATGGTCACACAACATGGAGGAGTTGTGCACGATCCCGCCGGTGTTCGGTTGTATTGTACCTTCAACAACAACAACGAAGTTCCCGGGATCGAGCTCATCATTCACAGCAAGATGCATTTTTTTAACTCCTAAGTTTAGATTGAAAAAAATTGGTTAAAGGAAACAACCTCATGTAATATAATTATGACAATGGAAATTTAAATCAAAAAATGCTTTAACCTCTATATCAACACCAAGCTGTTTCCCTGATGTATTCCATTTCAGTCAGATTGAGGAATTAATAGGTTGGTCGCTTGTCATTTTTTGGGAATTTATGGAAGCTAGATATATTTGCACTTCAGCAGCAACTCTTTCTTGAACCTTCGCTTCAAATTCCTCGATTAGTGTTGCTTTAAACGCCTCCAATTCCTCCATAGAACACTCACTTTTAGCGCCCCTTTTCGTTTCTTTCACAAACGCTTGGGTGTGGCCAACACCAACCCTACATCTCCCAAGACCTTTCACAAATCAACGATTGTCCTTCTTTCCCAATGCCTTTTTTTAAGGCATCAACACCATGCTCTTGCTCTTGGTCTGGAGCCTTTCCTTTCTCTTTTTCTGTTAATTCCTTTTCCAAATTTTCCATCTATTAAAAAATGCATGTAATTAGGAAATCAAACAATTAATAGAATATAAAGCATAACCTTCTAAACCTAAAATTAAAATATATAATTTCCACTACTTACTACTAGATTAACCACTCGAGCGGTCTCGGATTTCTTTGGGTCTACTTCCCACTTTTCATCCTTTATTTTCTTTTGATGACCTAGACACCACTCCCTTGCACGAGTTGCTAGCCTTTCATGGATCCCCGCGCTGCATCCACGCTCCCTCCTTCTGTCGCAGCTAGAAGTCTGTTGTCCGTAAACCATTCTTGCCTTTTTTGCCCATAACTTTTTTTGGCCCTATGTATGCCGATGGATATTATGTCGAGCACTTTTCTTTGCAGTTTCACTTCTTTTCTACATTAAGTAAAATCATAACACAATTACTTCTAGAGAAATAGTGAATCAATCACATGAAATTTACAATTTTGAAATTTACATGAATTTTACAGTTCTGAAATTTATCATAACTTCTAAAATTTATAGTTATTAAATTTATCATAAATTCTGAAATTTACAGTTATGATATACATGAAATTTACAGTTCAGATATACATGAAATCGTACCGGGTAAAATAAGGGGGTTAATTGGCTGCAAATGTTCAAGTTAATGTGGTGCAGTGGTGAAGTCCTTGGCAAGTGGCTCCTTATCTGTTCAAGTAACCTGCTCTCTCTGTATTTGACTAATACTTGCATTTTAAGGAGTATATGGTTAGAGGTTATTCTAATGGTTATTCATTTTAGACGAGGAACGGAATGTGCTGAGCCAACAATGACCTTGCTTCACAAAAGACTGTCATGAGATTGCGCGAAACAAGTGCGACAACAACAGTTCAATCACAACTAAACTGATCAAAGCTAGCAGAAAACAAGGGACTGTATCAGTATCAAATCTAAAGTACAATGGATTGACCTAAGGTTGATTGAGTGATTGACATAGGTTGAGCAAAGTGTAAGTGAATGACTAAGATAGTGACTGAATGCATGCATCTTGTGATACTGCACCCATATAACTCACAACAATTTCAAAATACACGACTCAGCTCAGAGATAGAGACAAAATAGAGACCATCCTTTTTTTCACCCGACATATCTAACAAAGTACCAACCTGTGAATCACAAACATTTTTTTCGATGTGCATTACATCGAGACAGTGTCTAACATTAAGATGTTTCCAATATGGAAGATCCCATAGTATAGACCTTTTGTTCCACAAGACACCCTTCTTTAACTTTGACCCTTGCTTCTGAGTTTTACCAAAAATTGTTTTCACATTTTTTACTCTCTCATATACCTGCATTCCACTTAGTGGATCCCGACTCACCCCGCCCTCAGTCATCTCATTGAATGGTGCTTTCATCCTTCTGTAAGGGTGATATCGAGGGAAGGGCCTCCTAGTGTGCATGAAAACATTCTTACCAAAATGTTTAAGATATTGAGGTGGCAAGTCTTCTTCGAAAATCGGGCACCCTTGCTCACTCCTCACGTTAAACCCATATAGATTTCCATAAGCAGGGAAATCACTTACGGTACAAAATAACATCGCACGAAGGGTGAAATTAGACTTTGTATATGCATCATACATTGGGACACCAACATCCCACATGTACTTCAAATCATCAAGCAAGGGCGCTATGTGCACAACAATGTCATTACTAGGTTGCTTACTGCCCGGTATGAGGAGTGATAACATGATGTATTTTTGCTTCATTCATAACCACAGACACAAGTTATAAATAATCAACAAAACCGGCCATGTACTGTGTTTGCTACTCAAATTATCGTACGGGTTCATCCCATCAGTACTAAGTCCAAATCTTAAATTCCTTCCTTCTCACCCAAAGTCATAGAAATCATCATCAATCTTCTTCAACTGCTTCCCATCAGCCAGATGTCTAATTAGCCCATCTTTCTTCCTTTCCTCAGAATGCCACACCAAGTTTTTAGCATCCTTCTTTATGAAAAAAGTCTCCTAAATCTAGAAATTATTGGAAGATACCATAGAACTTTAGCCGAGGACCACTTTTTGCAATCTGTGCTTTTTCCCTCATGATTGTACCGTGATTCTCCACAGATAGGGCATGCATCCAAGTTTTCATATTCCTTGCGATAAAGGACACAATCGTTAGGGCATGCATCTATCTTCTCATACCCTAAGCCTAAAGGACTCATCAATTTATTAGCATAATAGTTGGACTTTGGGATGTCATTCCCATCATATGTCATTCAAGGTTTCCAACAACCAAGTGAAACTTTCATTCGTCCAACCACTCTTGGATTTTATGTTAGACAATGTCAAGGTGGCCGACAATTTCGAGTACTTAGTGCAACCGGGGTATAAAGGTGTTTCGACAGCCTTTGACACATCATCTAGAAGAGGCGGTTGGTCATTAGTGTGGTCACCCATGACATCCATTGGTCATGTCCAACTTCATCGTCACTATCATTGTGGCCATCATCATCCATTTGAAATGAATGTTGATCCCACATTTGTTGAATTGGTCATTGTTATCCCTTGAGGGTAGTGATTCCCCGTGATAATGCCACACTTCATAATTAGCAGTAAACTCACGATACATTAGATGATAATTTATTTTCACGATATTCCCCCACCTCTTCCCATTTCCACAATCTCGACAAGGGCAATAATAGTTCTCTTTAATTGTGTTTTTTGTATTTTCAATTTTGGGTTGTTGTTCTTGTTTTAGATTTGGTTTTTTGGTTTAATTGGATATTTTCGGGGATTGAATTAGGGTTTCAATTTCATTAACTTTCAAATTTTCGGGGGTTAAATTAGGTCTTCGATCTGATTTGTTATCGATTGTTTGAGGTTAATTCAAATACGGTTTCAGTTTTGTGGGGGGTTGAATTAAATTTTCGATTTCATTTTTTTACGAATTTTTGGTGATTTACTTTCTTATCGTTTGTCAATTTTTTTGTTGTGTGTGCTTTTCCTCTGAATCAGATGCGACCTCTATAGTTTTAAGCCATCACCAACAAGATCTGCTCCACCGAGTGGCGTTAGCTTAACCCCAGCCGAAACCCCAAACACAAAAAACTTTGACTCCCTCTCTTTTCTCTCTACTGGAATGTTTAGGAGAGAAAGGGGAAGTGAGTTACTGGAATGGGAACTGGAGCTTCAACAGCAGCCATGGTTATGGAGGAGAAAGAAAGTGACAGAGAAAACGGAGGAGAGAGAAGGAAACTGTGTGTGGGGAAAGATTGAGATGCGAAAATGAGAGAGGGAGTTAGGGTTAGAGAGATTGAGAGGGAGAAAGATCAGAAAGAAGGGGAAAGAAAAATGAGGGAGAATGAAGGGGAATTAGGGTTAGGTGGGAAAATGGAGGGTTTGTGTTATTTATAGCCCTTTCGTTTGGGCTGGGCTTGAACGATTTTTTTTGGGTTGATTTATTTGCTGCGGTTATAACCGCAGCAAATAATAAAAAGAACCGCAGCAAATAAATCAACCGCAGCAAAATATTTTTCTTGTGTATCATCAACAACTATTTGCTGCGGTTCTTTAAAAATCTCAAAAGAACCGCAGCAAATGTGGCGCAGCAAAATCCAATTTTTCTACTAGTGACCTTTTCTATCTACCTCTTTCTCAACATTCAATTCAATCTGAAGCATGAGTAACGAATAGTATTGTCTTCAACTTTTGCTAATTTTGTTAAGTTGGGCAAACAAATTGCATTTTTTCATTAGTTAAACTTGCATTCAAAAAATATTACTACCTGTCATAACTAAGACAACTCTCAATTTTATTGCATGCATAATACATAAGTTTAATCTGAAAAACTATTTTCAGAATACAACGTTGTTCCCAAAAAATACAGTATAGGGGCACAATGTTTACTACCAGTATTACGGGCGAAAACAAAAGAAAAGAAGGTATTACTTACAAGGTACCCTCTAAGAGGTGATTGAATAATAAGAGCAGCATAGTATTCTCTAGCCTAATATGCATGTATTATATCCTAAAATCTAACAGCAGCTTGAGCAGTTGCCACAGCTACCTTAGCTGCTGCTGTACTTGCTTCAGCTGCAGCGATTGCACGTTTCATGGTAATTGACTCTATTTTCTTCTCTTAAGTAGTAGCCTCTGATTGTTGGTTATTACTAGAAAGTTTCCTGAAAATCCTTCTTTTCTTCTTTGTTTTCTGTTGCTTTTGTTATGGCCTTATGTGCTCAACTGCATCTCTCTGTGTTTATTTGAATGCTAAGAATTTTAATTTACTGTTGGGCTTCATTTTTGGCATTCGTGCTTCATTTTGGTAAATTTCTTCTTATATGCCTTATTTTTGCATTGAAGAATTGTTGGGTTAGTAATTTTTATGTACAATTGTGCACTCAACTTCATTGGTACCAATAAAAGAGCTTGCTAGTCATAATTCTTAATACATTTGTTCTACTTCTAGGGTCAGAAAAGCCAAATGAAAGTGAATGATTACTCTGATGAGAAGATTGGGAATCTATTGCTTCCAAAATAATTTCTCCTTTGGTATGTTTTTATTGCCTCTTGATGTTTTTTTGTGCTACACTCGGTTTTAGGTAGGGTTTTTAAGCTATAATATATTTCCAGATTGCATAAATGTTTAACCTTATTATATTATAATATATTATAGGATGAAGTATTTAGTGATTCGATATTCGAAAATGTTTTGGTAATGAATTTTAAAGTTACAAAAAGAATATTGGCTTGTGGAAAATCAAAATTGGGATATACATTGAAATGTCCTAGCTGTTAGGATTTAGAATTTAGGATTTTGGAAGTTATATTTTAATTTTTTAACTAATATATGATAGGTGGAATGTTGGAATGCCATTATGTTGACTCTCTTATCTTCGTGTGTTTTTGATTGGTTTGATCATTGTGGATGTTGATGTGTTGCCTATTTTTTAGATAATACTTGTATATTATATTAAGATAAGTGAGTGTTTGGCGGGGAATGGTATGGGTCGGATTGCATCCCTAAGTACCTGAATGTAAGCTCTTGTCGTTACTCTTGGTATCAACTGTTTCTATTCTGCTCTTTCCAATTGAAATTTAAGCTGAAAGAGCATGTATGTTTGTAAGAACGGAAGCATGTTCTTTGGTGACATTGAAATGTCCCGAATCTTTAGATTGCTTTCTTTCATCATCGTGTCATCGTAACAGGCCTGTAATTTGGAACATACCAAGGTACTAATGTTCTGGGCATTTCCTTGTAATTGCATGACAGGTAAAGCGTGATTCTATTTCTTGAACATTCCACCTGGTTCTAGATAGATATATGAACATTATGCTGTGTTGCTTCAAAAGTTTGGGTTTTGCATGATTTGGTTGGGTTTTATATGCACCTAATTGATTCTTAGGCTCAAGTAGCAACTCTGTACCTATAATATCTCATATGCTTTATGCATAAGGCTCCTCAGTTGGTTAGCATGTGCATTTATCTCCCGGCCACAACTGCTTCGGAGCAAAGGTCTATGCTTTGTTTTGGTTTCATTTGAATTTCATGGCTTAGTTCCTGTTTTTCTTATATCTGATATACCTCTCTCTTTCTTTCTTTTTATCTTATCTCTTTCTCTCAACTCTCAACCTCTCACTCTCTCTCAACCTGTCATCTCTCCGACAAAAATCCTCAATTTGGGGGTAATTTATTCGTGATGATATCATCTCTGGTAATTCAAAGTTGTTTTTTGTTTTTTTTTTTAATTGTTTGCTTTGTGAATTGGTTTATTTATTTGGGTTTTGGTTTATTTGGGTTTTTTTTTTTAATTGTTTTGGTTTATTTAAGTTAGTGTTGGTTGAATTAGGGGTTGATGATTTAGGTTTGTTGTTGTGAAGATTTAGGGTTTGAGGATTTCAGTTTTTTGTTGCGATGATTTAGAGTTTGAGGATTTTGCTTCTGTTGCTTTGATTTAGGGTTAAATGAGTTGGGTTTTGTTGATGCGCTCTAAGGTTTAATGGTTTGGGTTTTGATGTGATGATTTCAGGTTTAATGATTTCATTTATGTTGGGATTTAGGGTTTAATGATTAGAGTTTTGTTAAGGTTATTTATGTTTTATCTATGAATTTTGGTGATTAAATTTGATTTATTTTGTTTACTAATCAGTGAGTAGTTAAGTTTTGATGACATTTTAATGGTGAATTGAAAGAAGAGTTACCTGAGTTATTTATGTATGATTGACATTGACATTGTTATTGTAGTTTGTTTTGAATTTTCAATTATGAAAGATTGATGGAATGATTGGAGTTTCATGTAGTTGTCAACTTCTCTACTTTGGGGTTTTACCTTAATTTGCTATCATGTGATTGTAATTAGTTGTATTTGTGTTGTGTAATTGAGTTAATTACTTATTGAATGATGGAAGAAAACATATATGAAGTTTTGGATAGGTTTGTGTAACAATAACTCGTAGATGTTTCATCCTCATATTGATGTATTGGTGTAGATTAATTATCCATTTTAATGTCATGCTAAAAGTTGCAATTTTTTGATTGAAAGTAATATGTTGATACAAGTGATTGTTACATCTTTCTCTGTGTGCTCTTACTTACTGTTTTGTGATTGTTTCATCTTTCAGGTTGGTAACATAATCATCCCCAAGAGGCTTTATGTCTGTATCGAGCATACTCAGGCTTCAAGGTGCCAGGAGGATTTGAAGAACAGGATAAAGAAGAAAGATGAGCTTAAGGCAGCTCCGAAGGCCAGAGATGAAGTCATCAACACTAAGAGGCAGCCTAAGGGTCCTAGACCTGGTTTCTTATTGTAGCTCTGCTAAGTATGGCGGCGACCTAGGTCTTTTTTCTCTCTCCTCCTTTGAATTATTTAAATCTTGTGTTTTAAATTTTATTTTATGCTATTGTGTTTGAATTTCTTTGATATTGAATTTATCGGTGTTTTGTTTTCTTAATATTTGGTGATGATTTGTTAACAGATCATTGATTTATTAAGTGAATTTCTAGTTTTCTAGATTTTTTTTCCAATTATTTTTTTTTTTGAACAAATGCTGTTGATTAGGTTATGGAGTAGTGAAGCAGTACAATTGTTTAAGTTTTAATGTTCGTTTTCGATTATAGAATTTGAGTAAGCAGCTTAATCAAAGAGACGATGTTAGTAGAATATAATGCATAGGTAATTCATTTTCGGTTTTTGTTGTTGATTTTTGAATTTGTGTTTGTTGAGTTCGATTTTGGGTGTTTGAATTGTGTTCGTCTGATTGTTATTCTTGTGCATGTTATCTTTTTAATCAAAAGTTTATATAGCAAAATGTTATCACCTCAATAAGGTTTCATGGTTTCAAAAATAACATGCAACTTAGAAGAAAGAAAGACACAACACAATTGGATTAAATAAAAATGCAATAATTATCTCGCTCTCTGCTACTTGTGTTTGTAACTTTACAGATAAGAGCTAATTATCTCGCTCTCTGCTACTTGTGTTTGTAACTTTACAGATAAGAGCTAATTATCTCGCTCTCTGTTATGGGCTGTTTTGTGGTTGTTCTGCTACTGTTGTACAACAGTTTTGGGAATGTTGTTCTTTATTTTCAGATCTTCAGTTGAGCATGCTGACATGTTATACTGCTGTATAGCATGAGATAGTTAGATGAATATATTTGGCTTTGCTCTGACCATGGTTATGTGTGAAACATACAGCAAGGAAAAAGAGTATGTAAAGAGACTATGAAGATCAGTCCCGCCTACCGTAGGACCTCTTCGTAGCTGGGTTCATTTGGCTTTGCTCTAACCTTTGGTCTGATGTATTTTTTCTCATGTTATTGCTATTGAGTTGTTGCTCTTAAGGTGTTTTGTTGTTGGGTTTCTGCACATTTATTAGAATTTGGTCTACTATGATTTTGTTATGGTGAAGTTAATTTATGCCCCTTTCAGTATCATTAATGTATTTGTAATAATTTATTATTGTTATTCATCAATTTAATATAGTATTTGTCATAATAATTTTAATTTTTGGTTACTATTATTAGTATTTCATTACAATTGTGATTTTTTTTTTCAAAAATGGCTATTAGTATTGTTTTTTAAAAACAAACGGTACTAATAGTTATTTTTGTATATTTATAAAACCACTATTAGTATCGTTTTTGTTAAAAAAAAAACGATACTAATAGACTGTCTATTTGTATCGTTTTTATAAAAAACGATATTAATAGGATTTCCTATTTGTTACACCTCCAATTGTATCGTGTGTAAAACGATACAAATAGGTCATAAAAAACGATACTAATAAGCTATTTTTCTACTAGTGGCGTTCTTCAGATTTTTTTTGCCTAGGAGTAAGCAAGGAAAGGAAAATGAAAGGTTTTTTCATGCACATGGACGATGACATGTTGTAAGGTGTAGCGAGAATAGGCCAACAAGAGTATTGCTTTCCAAATTTCCCAAAAACGGAAAAACCATCAGTGCACAACCCAAGTCTAACATTTCGAGGCTCAGATGCAAAGTCCGTAAAGGTTCGGTCGAAGTGCTTCCAAGCTTCACTTACACTTGGGTGAGCCATGTTCCCTTGCCTTCGACGATTCTCAGAATGCCATGTCATAGCCTCAGCAATGTTTCTAGTGGTAAACAACCTTTGCAATCGTGGTGTTATTGGGAAGTATACTTGAAATTGGACAGGAACCAAATTGTCATTCAAAGTATTCTTGTACCAATTCGACCCGTAATGACGACACTTATCCAGCTCAGCATCGTCCTTTCAAAACAACATACATCCTTTCGGGCATGCGTGTATCTTTTCATGAGGAAGCTCTAATCCCTTGACTACCTTCTTTGTGTCGTAATAGGTGCTACACTTAGTTTTCTGAGTGGTGGGGTGCAAATCACTCAACAATGACCCAATACCATCTACTCACCTGTGTGGCAACTTGTACTCAGACTTCAAATTGATCATTCTAGAAGCCATCTCCAACACCGACATGTTGCTCCCATCATACAACGGCTGCTCGACTGCCTTAAGCAACTCGAAGAACATCTTAGCTTCAGCATTTGGTTCTTCTTCAGCCGAAGTTGCCTCCTCAAGGAATGATGGTTCCACGTCATTCCCAAAAGCATTGACAACCATTTCCTAGTAAGGATTCAGCTGAGTAGGAGACGAGGTGGACCCTCTACTCGCCCTTTCACTGTGACATAATTCATACTAGTGAGGAGTGAACCCCTTCTTATACAAATGTACCTTTACGTTAGGCACATCCAAGTAATTCAAGTTATTACACCGAACACATGCACATCTTATCTTGTCCTCGTCATTGAGCTTGGGGTGATGCTCAGAGAAGGTAACAAACTCAAACACCCCTTTGATGAACTCATCCCGAAGTTTGTTGTCCTTATCTCGTCTCTTGTACATCCACTCACGCTTCTTTCTTTTTCATTTCGATTAAGCCTATTGTAAGCACAACTAACCCACCAACAATCATATTTCTAGATTTCAAACCACATTCAAGTTTATTTTCATTATTCAAAGCTATGGGGAACGAGTTTGAGTTTTAGGTGTCCTAAGGTCGTTTTGTGAACAAAAATGGCCGTATATAGGTCATCATCGCCCATAATGAGTTTTACTTTCCCAATTTTCAACCAACAATTATATTTCTTGATTTCAAACCACATTCAAGTTTATTTTCATTATTCAAAGCTATGGGGAACGAGTTTCTTGAGTTTTAGGTGTCCTAAGGTCGTTTTGGGAACAAAATGGTCGAATATAGGTCATTATCGCCCATAATAAGTTTTACTTTCCCAATTTTCAACCAACAATCATATTTCTTGATCTGAAACCACATTCAAGTTTATTTTAATTATTCAAAGCTATGGGGAATGGGTTTGTTGACTTTTAGGTGTCCTAAGGTCGTTTTCGGAACTAAAATGGCCAAATATAGGTCATTATCGCCCATAATGAGTGTTAATTGCCTAATTTTCAACCAACAACTATGTTCCTTGATTTCAAACCATATTCAAGTTTTTTTTCATTATTCAAAGCTATGGGGAATGGGTTTATTGAGTTTCAGGTGTCTTAAGGTCGTTTCGGGAACGAAAATGGTCGAATATAGGTCATTATCGCTCATAATGAGTTTTACTTGCCCAATTTTCAACCAACAATCATTTTTCTTGGTTTCAAACCACATTCAACTTTAATTCCATTATTCAAAGCTACGGGGAATGGGTTTGTTGAGTTTTAGGTGTCCTTAGGTCGTTTTGAGAACCAAAATGGCCGAATATAGGTCATTATCGCCCATAATGAGTTTTACTTGCCAAATTTTCAACCAACAATCATATTTCTTAATTTCAAACCACATTCAAGTTTAATTTCATTATTCAAAGATATATTTATTTCTACTTTGGTTGTATCCCTTACCAATTAAAAGATTCATATTAAACTAAATAGAGAGGCTCTTGTATATTTGAAAATAAATACAAATCAATAATAATTCAAATAAAATTAGCATAAATATACACCAATCGCTATACACTATAATATTTAAAGTACATACCAAGATGAGCTGCATGCCTTTGATTCTTTGCTCTTTGAAGGTTGTAGAAGCATAGATCCCGAGTTAAATGCACAACAAAACAAACAATTAGAATGAAATTCAATAGATTAATGGAATAAAAGGCTAAAAACATATCACTGATAAATCAAGATCGAATTCATCATTTCCAATAACTCAAAAGGCATTACACGATTTAAAAGTGAATTGTGAATGCAATGATGGGTCTTTGGGTCCTTATCAGTCCAACCTAACCCATTCTTGAATGTCTCCCCTCACCGGTAAATGCATGCCATGTTTTCAGCTCTAATGAAATTTCGGCAACATCTTCCCATAGTACTCCAAGTACACGATGTAAAAAACACATATATACCCAAAGAGCTTTAAGGGAAATGAGAAGCTGAAATCTTCCTTAGAATTGAAAACAAGCCACGCATTTACATCCTAAGTAGTGAGTGAGAGACATTCAAGAATAGTTCCAAAATGGGGACTATTTAAGACGTACTCCTAATGAGTAAGCCTTGAACGGGTATCTAGGCCAATGATGCATATCCATTTCAATTGCTCATACACTTAAAAACATTATATTTGAAAAATAATTCATTATTTAACAAACATTAAAAATATTTTATTTTAAATTAGATGCATCATTATTTTAAACATACATATATAAGTAAAATTTTCATCCAATACATTCATACATACAATACAATACTTTATAATAGTGTGAATCCCTATAGTATACAATGCATATATACATACAACACACACATAATACATACACATACATACTTGCATAATACATACACATACATACATACATAATTGTGAACAATTCAAAATAATCCCTATAGCATACGATACATACATACATACATAATCATACATAGTGTTGAAAAACAATTCAAAAAAAATTAAAAAAAAAAAACCTATAAATTGAAAAATTATAAAAAAAAACCCCACAAAACAAATTAACCATAAACTTAAAAACGAAAAAAAAAAAATTAAACCCCTTACTTGAGGCAGCAAAGGGGTGAGTGGTAGCGGTGGTCGTGAGTGGCGGAGGAGTGAAGGAAAGAGAGAGAGTGAGAAATAGAAAGGAAAAGAGAAAGGAGTGAGAGGGCCCGTCATTGGTGGTCGTGAGGAGGTAGAAAATAAAGGAGTAAGGGTTTAAGTTTGAGGGAAAGAGAAAGAGAGTGAGGGCGCGCCGTCGCCGGTGGTAGTCTCCAAGGGCCGTCGCCAGTGGCGTTTTAGAGGGTTTGAGTGTTTGAGTGTGAGAGAAAGAAATTGTGAGGGAGAAACGTCGAAAGAAAAATAGTCGGGAGAAGAAGAGACAAAAGAAAAGGGGCGAGTTGAGGCGCGAAACCAAAAAAAAAAAATACCGACTATTTGTGCGGTCGGTGACGGTCGGAATTACCGACAGCTCTTTATGCGATCGGTAAATTTTGACTGTAGTTGACTGCTCAGACGGTCGGTATTTTTTATTGAATTCAACCGACCGTTTTGGCGGTCAGTATATGTCTCAACGACCAATGTTGGTCGGTAGCGGTCGATAATTTCCGACTATAACTTCTGCAGTCGGTAAAATCGATCGGCCAAGGACGAATTTCTTGTTGTGTCCTAGGATTAGAATCTCATTATGTTGTTTGGACGACAAATTCATGGGAAGTAGAAATTCAAAGGACGTCCAGGTAAGTAGAACCTCCCACATTTAACCAAAGGAACCCTGAGATAGTGAGTCAAAAAGAAATTAGATTGGAGAGAGAAATGATGAATAAAATGATAATAATTTGTTAATGAGATCTTTGGCCCCATTTGGTAGTCCCTATAAGTAATATTTTTTTGTTAAAAGATATCCAAAAAGAGAATAAAGTAGAAGTGACATGAACTTTAAGGAACATTCGAATGGGGAAAGTGACATGAACTTCAAGGAACAAGATATGTAAATAGAAAAAATAAAAACTTGGTAGAAAAGATATAAGACTATAATTAGGTGTAATACCCCATATTTTCATGTATTTTAAGGAGTTATTTCCGTATTTTATACATATGTTTTAATATTTTTATTGAGATATTATATTCAATAAGAATCATAAACAAAGGAAATTTAAATAAATTTTTAATTAAATTGATTATTTTATGTTTATAAATAATATTTTATGTTTTATTAAATATTTTGAAAAGTTTCCAAAATGGAATGTTTAGAATTTCCTAAATTGTTTTTAAAACAAGGGCATAAAAGTAATTTCAAGCACTAATGGTATTTATGTAATTGCACCAATTCCTACTTTGGGGCCTATAAATACCCCTTAAAACCCCAATTTTTCATATTTAAATTGCAACTTTATGATTTAGGATTCCAAAAATTTAGAGAGACAAAGAGAGAAAAAAACTACGAAAAAAAATTCCGGAAGAAGAAAAAAGAAAAAAAAAACCATTCGCCACCTCACCGGTAGCTGCTGCCGCCGCTGCTCTTCCCCGCCGGCCACCTCTCCCCCTTACTTTGGTATTTTTCGAAAAACTTTTAAAAAAATTCTTCTTCTCTTTTTCTTTTTGATTCAATCTTACAAATTCATGTTTATATTTATGATTAATCATGTTTCTACAGTTTTAGTTATGTTTTCATGAAGTTATGATTTAGTTTAAAGCATGAATTTATTTGATGATCGTGAAATTTTAAATTAGGGTTTATAAAATTACAAAATTCTTGATTTTAGGGTTTTTAATGATTTAAATTTCAATGTTATGATCATGAATTGTTGTTGGGTGAATTTATGAGGATTTTATGAAGTTTAGATTGGTTTATAAAGGCTTTAAACATAAATTATATTGCTGTCCAAATTTTATAATCATGAAAATCAATAGAATAAATATTATGAACATGTTTTGTTTTATGAAAAATTATTCTAAAGCATAGATCTGATTCATGATGTTGTTAGTGGATTTTAAAAGAGTTTTATGATGAATTCATGGTGTTTTTACGAGTTTTTAATGGGTTATAGATAAATAGATAAGCTGTAAATTTTTATTAACAAATATTTATGCCCAATAAAAATAGTAACATGTAACATAGTAAGTTATAATTGTTTTTAATGCATCTAAGTATTGTATATTGATCTTAAGACATGACTATGGTGTTTTATGATCAAAATATGATATTTAGAAAGGTTTAAGAGTGTTTTTAAGAAGGTTTACAAAGCTGCCGTTTTTGCAAAGTTACCGAAAATCGAGTATTTTGCAATAGAAAAGTTAAAATAAAGTATGGAATTGAATAGAGACCATATGGGGAATGTTTTGGACAAGTTTCCAATGTAGAAAGTTAGTTTAGAGTTGTTGTAGAACTTAGTAAACAAGGTTTTAACCTAGTTTTGGTTTTCTCTATGTAGGAAACTTCGATTTAGTTGACTTTTATCATAAGGTACGTAAATACTAAAGACAAACATAGAAACTAGATTCATGCTTGTTTACTCTATTATGATCCGTTGTTGTTGCTTGATTGGCTTGTGAATTGACATGCATGACAAGTTTTATTAGAAGCATGATTTTGAATTGTTTTAACATTCCACATTTATAATAATATAAATTCTTCAAGATTGAATTGGAATGTCATGATCAGTTTAAAATTTCCTAATATCTTATTGAAGAAAAAAAGACAATTATTTAAGTTGGATAGTTACTTAATCAATAAGAAAAGTAGTTTGCGAATTTTTATTCACACTATTAAGAGAAGGTAAAGAGCAAATATTTTTACACATGTTGACACTCACAATTTTATGTGTGGTCAAGGAGAAAGTAAATAGTTAGCCACTCACTATTAATGTGTGGTAAAGGAAGTTTAGTTTAATTAAAGGACACACAAGATTATTTTTAAAATCACTTTAAATTGAAGATAATTAATATGGCTTGTTTGACTTTATGCATGCTTTTATGTGTTGTTATGTGTGAGTCATAACATTGTTAAACCGGTTAAACACGTAAAGTGAAAGAGGATTCGCACGAAAACTCTTGGAACGTATATACCATGAGTATGAACAATTGGGGGGGGGGGTCGTATAGAACAGTGGTCTATGACTTCTAACTGGAGCACAAGACATCGTACTCTTTTATATTTTTAATGTGCTGGAACTCCGTCACTTTATGTGACATAGGTAATACCTTCTTGGAGATGGTCCCAAGTTGGTGCACAATAAGGAGTTTTAAAGGAAAGGAAACCCGTTCGATGCGAAACCCGTTCTTGTTGCATAGTCTTTAGTAGTTATGTACTAAGCTTTGCTGACTGTTTGTTTGTGTGCATGGCTTTGTCTTGGACTTGGCCCTACGATGACCCACTTGTTGGCGAATAGTTGTCTAGAATTAGAAAAGCTACAGGTATAAGTGGGCATTAAGTCATTCATATTGGGCTGGAGTGCGAGTGCTTGCATTGTAGTCTTCGTAGTTTCTTCATTTAATTGCATATGCATTTATTTAACTATTGATGGATGTTGTTTTATTTTCGAAGTTTAAAGATTTGGTTTTGAAGGGCCATTACTTTGGTTCCGAAGTGTAATAAAGTTTTAAGTTGATTTTCTCTTGCTTGTTGGTTTGATTTTAGATTGAGATTATTGTTAAGGTTTAAGTTTTTAAACTGGTTTGGTTTTTAAAGATTTCCACTGTAGTACTTTGATAAATGCCTTAGCCGATTTCACGATGGCGGTAATGCTTTGGTTTTTCCTCGTTATTTCGGAGTTTTAATAATTATGTTTCTTTAATATTTATAATATGTGTTCCAGAAGATCTAGAGCAGAAAGATAGGAAACTCCAGGGTGTTACAAAGTGATTACCAGAGCTTAGTTTTCGAAATAAAATAAATTTTATTTTTAGGGTACCCTAAGTTTTATTTTGGGAAAGAGGAATTTCTTATTTTGGAAATTTATTGGAAATGGAAATTTTTCTAAAAACAGTAATTTCCGAAAATAGAAAGTTTTGAAAAATAAATGTTTTAAAAACATTTACGTGTGCAGGTATGCAAGAAATTTAGATATGTACTATGTGTTATTGCTTTAATATCATGTGGTGAGATTAGGTAGGAAGTTTGGGCATCTAGGATAGATTTTATTTATGTTCTTTCATGCATTTATGTACATGTTTTGAGATGTTGCTTATGTGATTAGTTATGTGTAAAAGAAATTGTATGTTAGCCACCAAACCTTTTTGTTTTGGAACTGTTAGTTTGGTTTTGTTGTGGGAAGGATGGCCCATTAGTTTTAGGTGTCGTGCAGGATAGTAGATAACATGCCTGGTAAGGATACTCAGATGAGAACGTTGGAAAAGAAGGACTATGAGAGTCCACCCCAATATGTCTGGAAGATACGATTTTATTGTTGGTACACGAGTACAGTGTTGAAGCTACCATAGTAGGACCAACATGATCATGTGTCTGCCCTAATTGTTAGTTGTTTGCCAAACCGTCTACCCTACCTGGAGATTAAAGCGATGTTTAGTGACTTTCATTTTGCTGGAGGACTTCCAAATTGCACTAAGTATAAAGATGCAGTTGGTCAATGGGGTTGCGATTAGAGGTAGTTGGAAGGTTATATTGTAAGGAAGGAGAAGGAGTTCTAGGAGTCGAATGCAAGTGAGGAGGCCCCATCCACACCAAGCCCAAGCGATCAGCAAGGTGATGAGATGGTTGTGAAGGAAACTAATTCTACTTCACGAAGTTATGAATCGAGGGATAGCTTGTGCTATGAGATCGAGAATCCAGATCCAGTAATCCTGGTGTATGTAGATTTAGTATCTGATTTTAAGGATGAAGAGGAGCTTGATCCTGAGGAAGATATGGATGAAGATACGGAGGAGGATATGGAAGATGATGTGAAGGATGACCCCGAGTTTATGACTAAGAAATATGTTATCGTAGGGCCAAGTCCTTTGACATTACATATCGTTTAACAATCTAAACAATGTGAAGGATGACCCCGAGTTAGTTAATATCGTTTAACATTGTTAATGTTTAGATTGTTAGACATTTTATATTGCTGTTTATTTTTGTGAATAAGTGGCAGAGAGCCATCAGGAAATATTATGAGGAATTGATCAATAAGAATTCTTATGAGAATGAAGTAATAAATGAGACAGTTCTTTTAGGAAATGAAGCCTTAAATAAAATAGAACCAAGGGAATTACTTTTATTTATTATGTTCTTTATTATTGTTTTAATGGTTGTGTAAACAATCAAAACTAAGTGAATCATTCTCTCTAAAAGAATGAAAACTTCTTTTGTGAGATGAATGGAGAACATGTTTTATGTTATAAGTTTATGTTGTTCTAACTTTAGACATAGCTTAATATGAAGGTCTTTTCCCTCTCCAGGAGAAATAGGATGGCTGAACGTAACACCATTCAGTTGAATGATGTAGTGAGGCAATTAGCTATTGTAGCTGAGGAAATGGAAATGGTAATGACCCTACTGGGGAACTTTTCAAGAATATTTCCCAAAGTAAGCCACCCATTTATCAAGGGGAGCACAATCCAACTATTCTAGAGGGATGGTTGAGGGAATTTAACAAGCTGTTCGGAGTAGTTGAGTGTCCAGAAGAGCTTAAGGTGAACCATGCAGTTTACTAATTGAGAGGAGAAGCTAATCTTTGGTGGTTACAAAATGAAGCTGTGATTAGAGTCTTGCTAGGGTTCAATTGGGATGTGTTTCAGGAACAGATCCACAATAAGTTTTAACTTGTGTTCCTTCAGAAACTGAAAGCTGGTGAGTTTTTGGAACTTAAGATGGGGAGTATGACTGTTACTGAGTATTACTCTAAGTTCAAAGAGTTGTCTAGGTTTGCTAAGCAGGCTGTGACAACTGAAAAGTTGAAGGCTAGTCGTTTTGAGAGAGGGTTACCCTTAGACATCCAGTTTCTGATAGCCGGGCAAGTCTTTAAGTGTTTGGATAAGCTATATGGTAGGTGATAAGTTGATATTTTATATGTATTTTACCCCCGATCCCGGTTAGCTCTAATACGGCTCTTTTGAGCCATTTCTACTAACTTTTGCTATTTCGAGTGTTTGTTGTGCTTTTTACTAGATTTTACAGGAATCGATATTTATCGTTGTTTTCTGAGCCTTTTGAAACACTTGAAGAAGCTAGTGAAGAGTTGAAGTCAATTTGGGAAGCTAAACCGAAGACTAGAAGTGTTAAAATGAAGAATTAAAGAAGCAATTAAGGAAGAACGAGCAAAAACCGAGAAACGAAGCAAAGCAAGCCATCCGCCCGGGTCGAGGCTGTGCGCCCGGGTGAGGGCTGCACGCCCGGACCCTCCGGGCGGGTGGCTCTGAAGGCCCAAATCAGCGTTTTTCCCTTGTTTAGCCTAAGTACTTAAGTGTTTTTCCTCCTAATTAGTGAATTACGCCTCTTTAGACTTTGGAATCCTAGTTTACTCTAAAATTCTCTCAAAGTGTAGAACTATATTCAATCATTCAATCAATAATATTCAGGTTCTATTTTATTCTCAATTCTTGTTCTTAGTTATGTTTTTTTTATTATTTTCAATTTATGTTCTTAATTTTTATAGTTTTTATGTTTAGATTTAATTTTCTTGATTGTTGTTAGTTTTGTTTAGTTTAATCATGTTTAGTATTTTAATTACTTTTATTGTTTTAGTTTTTGTTTCTTTAATTATGAGTGAGTAGTTCCTTTTCTAGGACTAGGGGATCCATGGATCAATTGGTGATGTTTTGCTCATAAATATTAGTTTAACTATTAATTTGCTTGAGTTCTTATTGTCAATTACTATTGCTTTCAATTAAATACTGGCCAGGTTTAGTTGTTAGTTTGATATTGTTGAAATCGATGCCGAGAGGTAAGATTACCACAATTAGATCATAAGGACAATAGGCAAAACGAGTCTAAGTGAGCGAGAGCCATTAGAGGAGTTTTGAAGGGGACTAGATTCGAGAGAATTAGTGGACCTTAATTCAAGGAAATTGATAATATAATTAATTATTTGGGTGCATTTCGTTGGTTAATCTGTGGTGAACCGATGTCCTAGGTTTAGTCATTAATTAATTTCCTTAATCAATTTAGTTCCAATTCTAGTTAGTTTCTTAGTCACAATTGTCACTCAAAGGCCCTTTACACGGTTTAGACTTTTTAGAACTAATAGGTTTAATTGCTTCCCTGTGGATTCGATCCCTACTTCCCTAGCTATATTAGTTAGAGTGGTTAGGTTTATTTTTGATAGGTGTGCGATAGCCTCATCAAATTTTGGCGCCGTTGCCCGGGAGGCAATTTTTAATTCTATTAGTCGGGTTTATACTGTTTTTCTTTTTATTTTTCTTAGTCTCAAAGAACTTTTTGGTTCTTTGAGGCGGTTTCTCATCTTTGCTCGGAGTTACATATTGTGCAGGTTTATAGGTTTATGCAAACCGACCACGAGCCTGACACTTTCATTTTCCCTGAGCCCGAGCGAGTATTTTTGAAGTGGTTGAGACGTAGTAGACGCCGAATATTTCTTCCTCGATCCGTGGAGGAAACTGTTTCTGATTTGTCTCAGTTTTTCGAGTTCACTTTCAACCCGTTGTTTGAAGGTTATTTAGAGGTCGAAATGGCTGCCGAAGGAGAAAGACAGGGTAGAGGACCACCACTTCCACCACCACCTCCTGCGGCCGGTTCATTGAGAGACTATTCCTTGCCTAGTACGGAGTCTATGGCTGGAGGTTATTCAGTACCCGATACCGATGCTGCTAACTTTGAACTGAAACCGGCTCTTGTGAATATGGTTGAACGAAATCAGTTTTCAGGGACATTGAAGGAGGATCCGAATTTACACTTACAAAATTTCCTTCAATACTGTGATACTATCAAGCAAATGAACGTTTCTAAGGATTACATTAGGAGGAGAATGTTCCCATTTTCGTTGAAGGACAAGGCTAGAACCTGGTTGAATGATCTTAATATGGCCACAATTAATTGTTGGGAGGATTTAGCTCTTGCTTTTCAGAGGAAGTACTATCCACCACAGAGAACAGCTTTATTGAGGAGTCAAATTACTAACTTTAATCAGGAGACAGATGAGTCACTTTATGATGCTTGGGAATGGTTTAAGGAGTTATTAAGAATGTGTCCTCATCATGGGCTTGAGAAATGGTTTCTGGTTCAGTCATTCTACAATGGTTTGGGTAATGAGAGTAGAGCTTTATTAGATTCTGCTGCTAATGGTCGATTTATGAACCAGGAGGTTAATGCTGCATATGAACTGATTGATGAAATAGCCACTCATAATTCACAGTTTGGTAACCTTAGAGGGCATTCTAAGAAGGGTGGAAAACATGTAGTTGATGATAAGTATGAGAGTCTAGCTGCACAGATCAATGCCATAAGTCAGAAGCTTGATAAGATTGGTACTACAGCTCCTCCACCATCACCTGTAGCTGCACTTTCGGGATGCACTGACCCTTTCTGTGATTCCTGTGGTTCATTCGGTCATAGTTCCCAGTCATGTACCAGTTCAGTGGAGCAAGTGTGTGCCTTTCAAGCCTACAAGAACAACCCATTTTCCAATACATATAATCCAGGCTGGAAGGATCACCCATATTTTTCCTACAAGAATAATAGCAATGTACATAATCCTCAGCAGGCTATATCACCTCAGCAGGCACCACAGCAGATGCAGAGATATGTACCACCACACCCACCAGGTTTCAGCAGGCCACCACTATCAGCACCACCATTGCCAGTTCACCCTAGTGGAGAAATTTCAGAGCTGAAAAATATGGTGTTGCAGATGCAGAAAAATATGGGGGCAATGCAGGCTCACAACAAGCACCTGGAGACTCAGATAGCTCAGATTGCACAATCCACTGCTCAAAGGCAACCAGGCCACCTTCCATCACAACCTACACCTCCAGTATCACAGGCATCACAGAACCCCCCGAGGGACCATGTCAATGCCATCACTTTGAGGAGTGGAACTGCTTATGAGGGCCCGGAAATGCCTACTGATGATGTTAATTCTGATGTTGCAGGTGGAGCTGAAAAGACCAGTGATGTGGTGATTGAAGATTTGGAGACAGTTCCAGCTAAGGAAACTGAAGCACCTAAAAAGAAGGCAGATGACACATCGATTGATACGATCCCGAGGTCACAGGTTAGGTTACCCTTTCCGAACAGGGTAACCAGAAGTAAGAATGATAATCATTTCAGTAAATTTTTAGATATTGTGAAGAATTTGCAGGTTACTGTTCCATTTACTGATTTGATCACTCAAATTCCTACTTATACTAAATTTTTGAAAGATATTTTAAGCAGGAAACGTGAGTTGAATGTGGTGGAGACCGTAGCACTTACGGAGGAGTGCAGTGCCATACTGCAAAATAAGTCACCACCGAAACTAAAAGACCCGGGAAGTTTTTCTATTCCTTGTAATATTGGCCCACTGTTCATTGATAAAGCTTTATGTGATTTAGGGGCTAGTGTTAGTGTCATGCCTTTATCTATTTGTAAAAAACTTGATATGGGTGCTTTAAAGGTTACTAACATCACTTTACAGATGGCAGATAGGACAGTGAAATACCCTAAAGGTATTTCAGAGGATGTCCTGGTGAGAGTCGGGAAATTTTTTATTCCTGTTGATTTTTTTGTGTTAGATTGGATAGGATGCTCATATCCCAATTATACTTGGTAGACCTTTCCTACACACTGCAGTGCTGTTATTGATGTCAAAATGGTAGTTTGACTCTTTCTGTAGGGGATGATAAAGTTACCTTTAATGTTATGCTGCTCTTAAGAGTCCTATGATGGAACACATGTTATGTTATTGATGTCATTGATGAAATTGTTATTGATGATAGTCCTCGATCCACCACAAGGATCTCTAGAGGCCGTTGTTTGCCTTGATATTGGTGCAGGTGAAGTTACAATTGATGCCGATGAATTGGTCCAGGATCTCACTGGTGAGGAATTAAATCGGTGGAGAGCCGGAAATTTATTGAGTTACCACAAGAGGTTTGTTCTGTTAAAGAGGTAACCCAACCTGAGATGAAACCCCTTCCCTCTAATTTAAC